>VXAL01011472.1:61042-98834 GCA_013399475.1 Chauna torquata
CTGTCTCTTATCTGACATGGGGCAGCTTCTGGACTCTTCTCACAGAGGCCACCCCTGCAGCCCCCCTGCTACCAAACCTTTGCCATGTAAACCTAATACAGCTAGGGAAGGTCACCACTTTTGGTATTAGCTCCTGGCACTGCTACAAATCTTGTTAGAGGGTGGTGTGACAATCAAACAGCAGGAGGTTAGGGTTGCAAAAGAAACTGCCACTCAACATTCAGGTCCTTTTGCAAATTGTATTGCATTGTGCAGCATCAGCAACAGCCAGTAGTGGAGGTCTCATTTCCAGAACAAAACAGACACAGGATTCCTTGACCCTGACAACACAGTCCCAGAGATGGGCTCTTCTCTGTCCCTGACTCTTCAATCAATGAAAGTCAAATGCAGTGGGATGTGTTTTCCAAGTCACTGCTTTTTTATTTCCTTACCAGTAAACTGCAAAGCACAACAAGCAAGGGTGTGTCATGTTGTATAGCAATGAATACAAAACGTGAGGCCCTTTTCCCATATTTTGTGATGAGAATGTGGAGTACTTGGAGACCTGGAGAGACAAGCAAACACTCAGACACACAGATTGGGTTCTCTGGGAGAGGCGCCACTCTGCTTTGTTTCATCAGTACCAGAAACTCTTGGGAACGGAATCCCATTGAAACCGAACATGAAATAACTCCAGGCTGAAGACATGCTCCATTGTCATTGCTAATGATGAAGCAGAACATATCCACTATGGATTAGCCTACTCATGCTTTTCTGCAGTTCTGCTTCCTTCGCTCATGCTTTCTTTCAGTACTGGTATATCGTTGTATGTCCAAACAGAAGAATCTCAGAAATGTAAACAGTGTACCTGATTACAAAGCAAGAAGTTTGGCTAGAGATGGCAGGTTATGTTTGGATGCTTCTCTAACATAGTGTCTCCTTTATACCAGGCATTTATGCTCCTTTACTCCTTTACACCTTTCTCTTTCAGATGTAGCAATGACTTCCCTCCAAAAAAAAAAAAAAAGGATGAAGACCATGCTGCAGGTCACAGAAACATGGTCACAAGCAGCTCATGAAAGTCCTAGTTTCAAAATATGAACAAAATAGTCCTAGAACAAAATATGGAGTGGAGAGTTTGTTATTAAAGTCTAGTAACAATCATCAGTGAGCAGTTATTCTGCTGTGGGGCTATCTGTCCCTTCTTTCCATGGTAGTTCAGACGGTTGAACTCCTCCATGATCTGCAGCATAGTTTTTCCTTTGGTCTCTGGCACAACCAGGAAGACAAAGATAGCCATGGACAGACAGTATGCCAGGAAAATGATGAAACAGAAACTACCAAGGCCTTCCTATAGGAAAAGAAAGAGAAAATATATCAGTATAAATTGGTCTAGATATCTTTCTCGTATGATATAGCGTTTCTGTTTTTGTGTTCACTAAAGCACTTGGCCAGGGACTCAGCTGATGTAAATCCTGCTTGCTGCAACCTTGGGAACGGCACTGAGTGTTAAGGTGAGCTAATTCTCCTTTACTGTCTTAGGGAAGGAAGTTGTATGCTCAGCAGACACTGAATGTCATTGCTTGACAATTCAGAGAGGTGCTGAGCTACATTTCAGTTAGTTTTCCTTTCTGCTCCATCCTTAGTCAGTGCTAGACTGGGGAAGGTACATCACATATTAGCTCTGACCCTCCTTGCATAGTCCCCAGACTGCACAGGCTCCAGTTTCCCTGCTACTTACTAGTGCTGGTGGAGATCTCTGGGACAAGTACAGGTGTGGCAATTTTCCACATAACCCCAGAGATGCTCATACAGGACAAGAAGGAAAAAGAAGGGAACCCCTCATGACATTCCGATGACTTCTGACTGTGTTGATGCCTTTGTCACCCCTTCCATGTTTGCCAGTGTTACTCTGTGTGCAGAGTTAGCAGCATTTTGTGGTTTTGCTACACTTTTGCTACATATCTAGGTTAAAAGCCAGAGACCTTCAGAACTGCAGTTACTTTGGGCTCTGTCCATTGCATGAAGTGTTGAAAAAGAAAGTAGGCTCTGGGTCCAGGAAGGGTACCTTCTCCTCCAAGCTGAAAGTTTCAAAACAGTCTGCTTTGCTTACCACAATGAAAGGGAACACAAGTCCAAGGAAGAAGAGTTGGATCCAGTTTGAAGCCCCATTGAAAACATAAGCAGCTGGTCTGTATGACTGAATAAATATTTCTGTGGGCAGGAGGCATAATACTCCAGCTGAAAAAATGTTGGAGAAAAAAGGAATATTTAGAAAATTTGCAAGATGCTTCTGTAACTCATACTTCATATTGCCATGGAAGTTGATGGTTTTATCTGACCTGGATGTGTTTGAGGTGCTGCTTGGTTCTTCAGGAGGAAGACATGTAGGAATGCAATATGAAATGAAATTTTAACTCCTACCACAGTACAGAGTACTCTAGGACCGGGAACATCTACCCCCACTGAATCAGGCGGAGGGATTCACACTAACTATGAAGCAGCTATGCCTCTCCTAAGGCTGCTGTGAGGACGGCAGGGATATATGAAAACATTCTAGTAAAAAATACCAACCTGGCCCAATGCCGAAGCTCATGATGAAGATAAAGATGAGTGCGACAGAGCAGTATGGTACCCAGGAGAAAGAATCCTATGATAGGAAAAGAAAAGCAAATTAAATCAGAAATTAAAATTTTAGTCATCCAGCTGCATTAGAAACAGGGTCAATCTTCATCACTACCTAGTATCACACACATCTGTGTCCTCAGCTTCCACACACTTCACAAGGAGATAATCTTGGCAGTGATCATGATAGTATAAAGCTATTGACTTTAATGCGCACGTACGTGGCTGGGAACAGACCACTGTCAGTATGATGATTAGCCCCCAAAATACTACTGCTTCAGCTAGAAAGTGATTTGGGGAAGAGAAATAGTAATGATGTCTGCCAGACAATAAAACGTGAAGATGTGACACGACTCAAATGCATAAATGAGGTCTTACCTGTAGCGTAAGCGTGACTGTGAGAAGCCCTAAAGCCAGGGCCATAACAGTGTAGCTTTTCCACAGCAGCGTCTTCCGCCCTGCACGCTCAACAAGGAAGCCCTGCAATCGGGAGGAGATGCTGTCAGCTCCCAAGGGCAGACCTTGCAGGCAGGCACGGATGAGCTGCTCCGGTAGCTGCCTTCTGCAGCCAGGCCGGGGGATCTCTGGAGAGCTGGGCACTGGGAAGTGGTGCCTCCTCCAGGAGGGGGGCTGAGCAGGACCAGGAGCAGGTGCTGGGGGCAAGCTGGGGAGGTGCAGGGCTGCAGGGAGCATTGCGCAGGCAGAGCAGGACTGAGGTGGCACTCTGCAGGCAAAGGATAGCCAAGGCGGACAGCAAACTGGAAATGCTTGCACTATTAATTGCCATGAGTCCTACAGCCGAGAATCCTGCTGACAAGTGAGATGGTTTTGTGTGATCAGTACAAAGTACTCCTCTTGATTTGTTGCAGGAGTTTCATTCCTGGAGCTCCATTTGCAGTAGTTTCTAAAGACTGAAATGAAACATGCATTACAGCAGAATGAAATTCAGCTGAAGATCCACTTACACACAGAACTGTGGTGAAGATCTCGGTGATCCCAACTCCCAGGGAGACGTAGCGGGTTTGAGCAGAGGAGATTCCAACTTTTATGAAGACATTGTATGCATAAAAGTAAACCTGGAAAGAACAGAAATGTGTGAAGGTTGCACCCATGTGGTCATGTTTACACTAGCTTCTGCCTTTTTTGACAGATAATAACTAATCCGGCTTTAGGAAAAGAGAAAATCTTCTTGATTTCAGTAACTAATCCTCAATGTTTTCATGAGGCTTATTTGTTCAGAAGAGCTTTTACTACCAGCTCTGTTTCTAACTCAGTAACAGACAGACATTTTTCTTTCTTTTTTTTTTTTTTTGCTTGCTTTTAGCACTAGCCTTTGTCTTATGTTACAAGTGATAATTCAGCATCCTTTCACGTGTTTTAGTGTCTCATGTGTAGGACACGGAGTACATAGAAATATTGACAGTACTTACTAAGCAAATGGTTTAAATTATCTTTCTATAGCATCTTTAAATCTTTACAGTGATTTCAATAGTCACTATTTTTCTGGAAGTACTCCTAACACATAAGAAATTCCACCATGAATATGCTAAATTTATACTGACCTTTCTTCGTATATTTACTGCTGCACTAGAGAAATAGAAAGGGGTTTTATGAATCTCAAAGTCTTTCTGAATTTGCAAAATTAATCTGATTTTTGAACTGTTTATGCTTTTACCATGAACTCATTTTATACGATAACTATTCCAATACACAGAACTGTCTACTGAAACATAGATGGAGATCTTTCCAGAGAAAAAGTCTGCTAGTATATATCTGTAACTGTCACATGTGGTACTGGGATGTTATAATTGTCTATAGCCTGAAAAAATGCAAAGTTTAAGTAGAAAGAAACTCAAACAGGCAAGAGTGTGGAAATACACTGTCAGTGTACATGACAAACCTTACTCAGTTTGTATGGAAATGGCTGAGCAATATCGATCAGCGCATTCTGGAGTTCGGAGTCCGGAGGAGGTTATGCTGTTTTCACTTGTTCTGTACTTGGTATTTTATTTTATCCTCTTCCATTCTCTTATCACAATAGAGATGCCTTCAGATGACACTTGCTAAAACACAGTTCTCACCTTATGCCAGTGCCGAACTTCCATGGGAACAGATTGTAATAAACACAAACAAATCCCCTCCTTACAGCCACTGTTGCAATCAGCATTTTACTGCTCATTGCCAAACTTACTTTTTGTCAGGAAACTGTAAACAGTCTAGAAAGCAGAGAGGAGTAGCACACGTACCACATTGACTCCAATTAACTGCATGCATGAGCACACAAGGAAGAGAGTGATGAGCTGCCAACGGACAGCTTTGTCACGAAAAAGATCACAAACGCGCTTAGCTTTCTCCCCACGGATGGCTTCTTGCTCTGCAGTCATGTCATCCATTTCGGCCACATGGTCACCGTCTCCCCAGAGCTGCTTCACAGCTGGAGGGAGAAGGGGAGAGAAGAAGACTTCTGGTCCAAGCTCACCAGCACAAACATGATTTCAGAGGATTACTTCCTGCCTTGCAGAGTGTCTTACTGGAGCTTCAAGCTCTTTGCTTGTGTGAACTTCCTAGAGATTTGGGTTCAGCTTAGTCACCCATCCAGTTCATTGCTATCTATTTTTACCCATAAATCTTAATCATGACCTGACCATTGGCCAGTAGCTGCTTAGAGTGTTTCAAGCCTAAATAAATTCTTACCAATCCTTCCCAAGTCCCCTCCCACAACATGTACACCTCTGGTGCACACACCAAAACACAGACAAGGAAAAAGAGTTCCTTCGATAAAAAATATGTCTACATCCAAAGAGTTCTCTCTCTTCAAACTCAAAAAAACCGTAATGGCTGTTTCTCTGTTTACGTCAGTGGCTGCCATTAGGGTTGCTGAAGACCTGGAATGCTTACAGATATGGCATGACAGTAGAGAGCATCCGTTCCTTACACAGAGCCAGAATGTACTGCATCCATGCCCTGATTGCTCAGGGCACAATCTGTAGTGAGGGAAATGCAAGCTGTGTGTGTGATCACGTCCCCCAGAGGATCCTGGCAGAGGACAAGGCAAATACTAGTGCCAAGACAGCACTAACATCAAAACAGAAGACGCTGTCTTTCATTAAAACTGAAGGTGGTTTCAGAGCCAAAAGATCAAGAGTCTCTTTCACAACTGTACATCTCTTCCAGGCTTCTGTGGGGCTTTACTGTATTTTCTATTTTTTGCTAAAATGAATGCTTTGTGACCCGTTTCCTTACCTTTGATGCACCCCTCCTTGTCCTTTTTGTCAATGAGCAGGTAGCGGGGAGAGTCTGGGAAGAAGGGGAGGGTGAGAAGCTGAGCGAGGGCAGGAAGCGCATTTGCTGCCATGAGAATAGGCCAGAGAGCATCTACTCCAAGAACTTCTCTGAAACAAAACCAGCAGAGCGAGAGGCGCTGAGCAACGCTATGCACTGGCCATGTGAGCACATGGGACACAAGGTGGTCCCTTGGCCCTGCTGCGTGTGTCCTGGCAGCTGTCATCGAGGATTAACCAGCATTTCTCAGCCCAGAGAAATGAAAATTTTGAAGGGAGGAGGAAGGGGAGAGCAGAGTGCCGTTGCCTGCAGCACAGGAATTACACAGCGTTGCCACCTGTTGCTCAGTGGTGAGTGTGGCAAGCTAACGGCATCCTCCTGCAAGCCCCACACGGAGGAACAGTGTCATGGCATGAGCACCAAAGAAAGAACCTGCAGTGACTGATCCCCCTGCTTCTGATGCAAAGAGTCTCCAGTTACAGCGAAGACAGGCTCCATGGGTTCCCAGCCTGGGACTGGCTGTCCCAAATAGCAGCTGTTGAGTTTGCTGCAGCTTTGAGTACACCGCGGCCAGAACATGTGCCCAGGGAACAGGATGGACCACCTTTGGCACAGGACAGGCAGAAGGAGCCTGGGCTGAGGGGAGTGAATCCACCATAGGTTTCAGGTTTTGCATGCATGTCTGATGAGTGGGTGTGCCGGTTTTTGTGTATTTTCAAGAAGGTTTGGGTGGTTCCGACACTCCCTGCTCCTTCTAAAAAAAAGTAAAAAGTAAAGTTGAGTTCTTACAAAAGTTGGTTTTCTTTCAAACCCGTAGAAAACTGTTAAAGGTTTTCAGTATCTGTATTTTGATCTGTCTTTGCCAGGAAGCAACATCATTCTTCAGGATTAAATATTCGTATGATTTCTGTTTTCCATTCACTTAAGTCTGGAATTCCTGCTGAGCCAATTTGGTCTGGCTGCCTAGGGTACCCTGAAAACACGTCTAAAAAAGTTGTTGATTTGCCTGTCTGTAGGCTTGCATTGCCATATGCATATATTTTAATAACAGAGGAAGTTAAATAGATCTCAGACCCCCTTACCTGAGACCCAGAGCAAATCCTACAAACTTTCCAATGGCGATGGCAGTGGAAGCTGTTATGGCAATCACCCCGCGCAGCTTCTGTGGGGCGCATTCCCCAGCATACATGATATGGATATTCAGACCTAAACCTGCAGCAACAAATGGCTGTCAGACAGGGCAGTACAAACTCTTGTCGGTCTGGTGTTTTGGAGGGGACCAACAAGGGCAAAGCATATAAGATTAGGCTCTGAGGTACGGCTTTTACAGTGCTGAGTATGGGTCTGCCTCACATGAAATGTGTTCCCAGTACCTTGGCCTTGCATCTTTGCTAAGTATCTCACTAAGCAAGTACGTTCTGCTGGGAAGTCTGTTCTTCATCAGGCTGGCCTTCTCTTACAACGTCTCCTACAGCCACATAAACAGGATTGCTGTTGCTGCCTTTAATCTCAGATTAGATATGTCAGTGTATACTCAGGATCTCATGTGCTTTATTTTGTACTTGAAACCAACAAGTTAACACAATCATGCTGTATATTCCATTTACTCAGTGAATTAATTCTTATCCTCACTAAAACTTTCATTATTTATTTATTTATTTATTTGCTGGTTAGTATTATCTTTATCCAATTGCTCAGGGATCAAAAACACTGACAGAGTGTAACCTTCTGAGGCATCTGGAAGTTTGAATTGCCTGGCTTGCAATTCTCTTTTCTGTAATATGAAAGGCAGTATCAGCCACAACAGCAGCAACAGAAAAAACAAGGGTTAGCTTTCTGTTGAGTGAGCATGCTCCCTGAAGTATTGCATGCTTTGGCTTTTTCACAAGTTGGCTTTACTTTTTATATGGATTGGATGTGAAGATAGAAGAACAAGAAATGGAGCTGTCACCCATGATTAATTTAATTATGCTTGTGTTTTCTTATTTAGTAAAAAATGCACTTAGTAATCAGTAATCAGGCACTCTTCAGAGTTTAGTGAAAATCTGTAATCCATATTACTCAGACTGGTAAAACCTTGTTACTCTCAGCCACTGCTTTCCCAAATATTTAATACCATATGTAGGAACGCAAATTTACCTCCACACACTCCAGATAATAATCTCCCGATGATGATCATCTCAAAGGATCCAGATAGCTGGCTGAGTCCCATCAGAGCTGCGCTCAACAGAACAGGGATATTGGTGAGCAGCATGACCTTCTTCCTGGAATTAATTTAAATTAATATGAGCATAAATACTGTCCATGTGTCATGCATGGCCGGACAGAAGTGACATGAATTGTACAGTGGTTAAAGACTGAGATCAGCTGCAGTGAAGCAAATGGGAAAACTTTGTCATGGACTGAAAAGCTAGGTGGAGCTTTTGATGCCTACAGCACCACTTGCATGTACTCTACTGGAGTCAGCACCTACACTGAAGAACAAGCTTTGTGAGGTGTTGTCTGGGAAATTCATTTTTAAAAGGCATGCACTCCCCAAATGATTTCTCTGGACTAGATTGACTTTGGAATTTACAAGGACCAGGGTATGATTTTCCTTGTGATCACTGGCAGTTTTTGCCATTCTCTCTCTTCACTGAACTGATCTTTCATCTGAAGTGGTCCTGGGCTGCTCACAGTACCACTTCACAAGCCGTGTTTCTACCAAGAGACAACCAACCACTTGTCCTCGCAGGTGTGGGCGTGAACAGAAAGACTAATATAATCATTATTCCTACCTTCCAAATCTAACAGACAAATATCCAGCAGACAAGGACCCCAGGAGCCCACCAATGCTGTAAATGGACACAACAAAGGACCACATCAAAGTAATTATCTCTTCACTGGGAGAAGATCCATATCTCTTCAGCCAGGCCTCACGAATGAAACTTTTGATGTACTTTAAAAGAAAAACAGAAACCAGTGGACTCAATCAATGTTTTCTAATATTTGCACCTCTTTTTTGCTTCTCTTACCTAGTTATTTGTCTTGTTTGATACATTTCTGTCAACACCTTGGCTGAAATCTTAGCCCCAGTGAAATGAAAGGGAATTTTGCCACTAACATTACTGGAGTCCATGTTTTAGCAACACGGTGCAATGAATCTCAGTAAATATCAATATTAAATATCAACAGCGAGTGCCACTAAGAGAAGAGCAAGTTGGTCTTCTGCTTATGTGCTAGACTCTGATTGTTGTGTTACCCAGTTTTCCCCTCCATTCCCACTTGTTCCCCTTTTCCACCTTCTGCCTCCTGCCTGATGCCTTGGATGAAATCCAGGTTTGACTTCAATTGACTCAGTGAGGTCAGCATTTGTCCCTTGATGTGTACCATTCTGGGGTCTCTCTGACCTACTGCTGCTAACTTCACAGTGTCCTTATTCAGGATGAGGGTTCCCAACGTGGTGACACTATGAGCTCAATGTCCTCAGCACCATTCAAGATGACAAACACCTCCACTAATTCTCCCTTTCCAGCTGCGGTATCAGCGCTGACCTCAGCTCCAGCGCTACAGTCATTCCCTGTCTTGTTTCGCCTTACAGGCATTCACATAGACCCAGTGTGTGTAGCAAGGACCTGGTACAAAGGACTCCCTGAGCACTGGAAAAAGGAGAACATCCTGTGAATAATCCAACTCAGTAATGGAAAAATGGCTGACTTTATAGATATCCCTCATCCTCCCCTTTCCCAGTTTTGTGACACAGGATGGAAGTTAAAAAACAATGACACACAAGAGCAATGACAGGTACTCTGAGAACCAGGAAACCACAAAAAGTCTAGTTTTGAGAGCAGAAGGGAAAAACTTAGTGATTACAAATAGAGAGAGGAATGCACAAGGACATTGAAATCCATGCCGGGAGCTCAATTGTTAAGCTGTCTGTGCTTACCTCGGCAGGAGAATTGATAATGGAGACCTGCAACCCATACTGGAAAGTTCCACCAATGCCCAGGACAAAAGCCAGGAGGAAGAGATTGTAGCTCATTTTCTGCCAGGAAGAAAAAACAGCAAAGAAAGCTAGTGCAGCTATGCAGACATGTCCCCAGATGTCCTGTTTTACCTGTGGGAACTCTTACAGCTAGTGCAGTGGAAGACCACAGCAGCTAAAGCACAGGACACTAAGAAATTGTGGAAAGGAGAGACAAAGCTTGTAGCTGTCTTCTAGAACCCAGATTCACACTTCAGTGCTTCTGACTTCAGTTTTGGGCAACTTAATCTGCACGGTTGTAGGATCGCTAGCTGTGGGAGCGTGGTGCAATGTGCAAGCATCATGTGCACACTCTCCACCTATTTGTTCTTCCTCCTCCTTCTTTCCCACTTGTTATCTCACCTAAATGAATATTTTGCTCAGTAGCTTGGCTGAGACTACATGAACATTTGGAGTTTGAAGGGTATTCCTGGTTTCATACTTTATTCACACTTTCTTAGAAAGGTATCAGATAGGAGGCTTAAGAATTGTCCCACTGTAGTACTGTGCTGCACGCATATTCCATCCCTCCCGCTCCTCGTGCTCTCTGTTACTGGGAGTCCTAGTGATCACCTGTCCAGCAATGATGACATGATGCTGCATTTGTACCTCTAGAACAAATCGTATTCAAAGGCAATGCTGAATAATAACTGCCAAACATTTACAAGCCGATTTCTAATCAGATGAATGCCATTGTTTCAGTGGGCTTGAAATTTATCCACGTTGCAACATTGTTGGCTTCAGAGGAGTCGGTTCTGAATAAATTTGGTATTTCGCGCATTCATATATTAAATGAAGACAACCTTCTGCTTGTCAGAGCACTAGGAAGAAGTGAGACTCAGTCTCTACTACTAGACATCTCCTGCTATCCTCCGTGCAACAGCATATGCCACACAGCAGCACAAGACTGACCATCAGCAAAAAAATCAGTAAGCCCTATTCTGAGTACAAAATAAATATTGCACCTGCAGCAAATTTCTTAGTCTTATCCTCATTTTTTTTATAACACATTTTTGTGTTGCATCTCTTGAGTGCCTTTTCCAGTCTAATAGATTTTAAATTCAGGAAGACTTTTTTTCATTTAATACTCATCCTAAAATTGCTTTTTAAAAAGATCTTTGTTTTATCTTTTCTGGATATCTTTCCCCATACCTCCTTAACTGGAAAGGACTGATTTCCATCCTTTGGTGTTTACAGCTTTCAGATACTTAGGTATTCATACCTCCTTTGTGGAGGACTTTTCCAGTCTTCTGGCTCTCCTCCATCTGTCAAATCACACAGACTTGTTTTGTTGCTCTGCTCTGAACTCCCTTGGTTTATCTTTCTCTATCATGTATCAAGCATTAAATATAAAAGTGCTCTCAAATCGTTTCCTTTGCTTTTTAAAAATATATTCCTTGCAAGATATTTGACATCTCATATTTGTAACTTCATACTATTATTTTAACCACATTTGATTCAGATTTATTTTTCTTTCTGTACTTAATTTATGCAACAGGTCTTTCAGAATAGCAGAAAGAAAAAAAAATCAGTACTGCAAAAATTCTATTTGGGGGAAAAAAGAGAAACATATACCAACTTGTATGCAAAGGTAGTCATCTCAGCTTGCAGGCTAGGTCTTTCCTGATGATTTCTTCGGTTACTTTGGAAAAAGTCAGTCTATATATAGAGAAAGAGGAGCCTGAGATAATATTTCAACACATCACTTCATTATCTTTCAGTGTTTACACTCTCTTTGGTTTGTCATGAAGTTCTTGCTATTTGGTTTGTCATTATTGTGTTGGTTACTGATGAAACTGATGGTAATTTTGGCGAGTTGTGCATTCGTGCCAGGTCAGTTGGGAAGAGAAGCTCTAGCGACAGCTGACACAGAGCTGCAGGAGATGAGTAAAGGACAATAAAAAGGCACTAATGGAAACCAAAGTCCAGGGACTGGTACAAACTAGAGTGGACTGGCTCGGACTCCCCAAGACATCAGTTGGGTAATCAGTCATCACACTGAAGGAAAACTTCCTGACTGTTACTTTGAGCCTCAACACAGGAAAGCCTTCTGAAGCCTGACTCAGAAACTTGACTAAGCCTGACTAAGCCTGTGCATTCAATGCTCAAATTATGGGGTCAGTTGACACTTCAAGGGTAACGGCCATTGCCTGAAAGTTCAAGTCTGTGTCCCTGTAACACGTGGTAGATGCTAGGGAAGTCGAACGTCAGTTTTACATCCTGATTGTAAAATAAATAAATTACCGTAATTCTCAAATGGCCTCTTTATGTAGCAGCCTCCAAGATGCTTCTGTTAAAAGGTTTTTACAAGCAATTCAAACAGCCCAGGGGGAAAGTCCTTCTGCTGGTGTGTGGCTACACTTGGCAGTGCCCCAGGCGGGGATTCTGCATGTCTTTGGTGTCTGGAAGAATCCCAGCGGGATAGATTGGGACTGAGCTGTGTAGGAAGTGAGAGGTGGCTTGTGCAGAGGAGCAGTTTGAGGACAGGAGCAGTAACTATTTTTCACTGGTGTAATGGTTATTGATCAACAGCGCTTGGTGATTTGATTTTTAAACAAAAATAAGAACTATGAGTCTCTGTGAATCACTTTTCAAGTTGCCTTTGTGACTAAAGCTTCACATGATAAGAAAATTGACCTAATTTTTTCAGTTTGTGAAGATGTGTTAATTCAGTAACAATTAACCAACTTGTTAAATGCTTCAATTAAAATATAACCAATTAGATCAATTAAAATGTAACCACTGTTTGTCTTTGCTTAATCAGTCTAGAGACACCTGATTTCAGGCCATAGTCAGAAAAAATGCTAGGTGTTGGTATCATTGTTTTCTGATGTGTACTCGCAGGACTGGGTCTGAAACTCTGGAAGCGTTAAATGCGTATCATTTCTGAACAGGCGCGTGGCATACTGCCAGGTGCAGAAAGCCTCCATCCTTCCAGGGCTCTGGGGAAAGCAAAAAAAACTGACTCAGGGGAGTAGCCACAAAGGTGGCCAAGATGAGGACCTCCGGACGTTTGCGGACTTCTCCGTTTTGACCAATTCTCCTCTGACCTGCACTTCCTGGCAGTTTGTGCCAGGCCTCCACTCAGGCAGTCTGTTCAGTCCGTCCCCTGCTTCCGTCCTCCTTCTTCTCTACTGCCTTGTCTTCTCTGCTTCCTTTCTGTCTCCAGTTCTTTCTCTGATCCTCACCAAAGGAACGACAAAGTATTTTGGTACCATTGCGATGGTACCAGCACTTTTTGCTTTGACTGTGTTTTATTCTTTCCATCTGCCCCTCATTGCTCTCTCCAGACTGTATAAATGAAAAGTATCTCTCTGCATTTCCTAGCTTCCAGGTGTATTGCTCTTGGTTGTCTTGTCTCAAAATCCTGTTTGTCTCAAAATCTCAGTGTTGTCCAAAAGCAGAGAGACCTGCTGTTGCCCATGTGTGTATATGAATGACTTCTAAAATAGCACCAACCACAAATGAACAAAAGTTTAGGTTTATTTTTCCTATGTTGTAAACTGTAGGTAATGAAAGATTCTTGCACAGTCTCCTCTTCTGAGAAATACATCTGCCTCTCCACTCATGCCCAGCATGACAGTAATACACTCTGGAAATGTTATGTTTACATTCATACTATTCAAAAATGCTATATTTTTTATTAACTTAGTTAAAAATATACAGAAAGAAACTTTAACTTCTCATTTTGCCGATGTATGTGTTCTTCTTTGCTGCAACCATCAGCAGTGCTGTGACTTTCGTACAAACAAAGTGCTAAGAAAAGAGATGGCTTGATGATAATTTAGAGAAGAAACTGGAAGAAACTTCACCAGTCAACTCGATGCCTGTGAAAACTATATTAAATGAGGAGTTTTGCCCTGTTCTGTACCAGGTTACCTACAGAGAATCAGTATCACATCTGGGACTTTTCCAATGTGCTCTGCGGAGACAACTGAGAACGTGCTGCAGGGAATGTTCTCCACATCCAGAACAAGTGGCTGCCATAAGAGCTCCTCACCACACTCTAGCCTCAGCAGAGCACAGGTGTAAAATGGAGTGTTAGTCCCTATGAGATGCATCAGCAGTGTCTGAGAGCAGTACAAATGGGACCAGAGAATTACCTGTGCTTTACAACAGAGGACTGGATGACAAGAAACAAGCCATGAAGAAAACCAGTCCAGAATAAATTGCCTGCAAAACAATGCCCAAAAGTCAGTTGTATAATAAGTAACTTAGTAAGTGCTAGAAGCTTTCTTCCTAATCCATCTGTCACATGTTTTTGTAGCTGAAAATAATTAACTGCTCACTATTGCTCAACAACTAGGGGTCTATTTGAATTCACTTAATAACAGATACAACAGGAGCACCCAGACAAGGTACTGAGAATTTCATTTGGTGTCTGAAAACAGAACTTAAGTGTATTAATTTTTGTGTTTGAGAACCCAGATTTAGGAGCAAAAAAAAAAGTCTTCTGAAGTGTAAGTTACTGTTTGGGTGGAGAAGAAATGTAGAAGATATTTAGAATAAATTTGCTGAAGCATTGCATGATGGTAATTGATGATAAGAGAATAAGGCATCAGTCTGTCACTCTTTAGTATGGATTCTAAAATATGTGTTACTTAGTACTAAAAACCTAAAACAGATTTTTAAACTTTTGGGGGGATTTATTAGTTGATGTATATTATAAATCTGTTTTCCATAAGCAGCAACACAACTGTGACAGCACAAAGTTCTGTATAAACAAAGATCTGGTGGTCTGTGACAGGCTGATATGCTTTGGCTGCTAACTGTGGACCCTTCAGTGCATGCATTTATCCAAAACCATCTTTGAATTTGGGAGAGAAGGGAATCTATTTTTCATTCTTTTTTTTTTTTTTTTTTTTCAATCAAGGCCCATCTTAAACTCAGCCTTTGGGGCCAAATTTCAGATTTGGATACCTAAACACAGTATCCTAAATCAGTATTTAGGTACCTGGCAGCATGGCCTGAGTTTCAGTGTTGGTTGGAAGCAGGCACTTTGCATTTCAACTCACAGAACCCTGCTTTTGAGCAGCAGGAAAATTTTTAGGCTGTGCAGCAAGAAAATAAAGGGTTTATCAAGTGCTACAGAATTCAGCAGGTGAAGAGGTGGCTCACAACATTTTGTAACATCTACCGATGTCCTAGAGAAAAGTGATCAGATTCCTTGCCTATCTGTACCATGTTGCTGTCAGGTATTTCTCTGATTTACCTGTTTGAAAGTATTTCAGTGGAACCATCATGTCATACATGACCTGTTTTTAAAAAGAAACTTCCAACAAATGGAGACTTAGGAAGAGTTTAACAAATGAAGAAAAAAGTAATGCGAACCTAACGGCTGAATTTTCTACCTTGCCCTAAAATCTTTCCAAGGTGAACCTAACTAATATATTCTCCCTAACCCTACTCCTCTCTCTGTGTCCCTGCAAGAGAACATAACCACTGATGAACTTCCCCCAGGTGCCATTCTCCTTCCTTCTGCTACAACATGGTGGATTTGATCTCCTCGGGGCCTTTATAAAAATCTGCATGGCTCTGAGCTTTGAAGTTCCATTTCTTGAACTCCTCCGAAATTTCCAGGAAGGACTTTCCCTTTGTCTCAGGAAGGAAGAACCCAATGTAGAGAGCAGTACAGATGCAGACCACAAGGAATGGGACGTAGCAGAAATGTGCTAGACTTTTCTGAGGAGGAGGAAAAGAAAGAGACATTGTTGGAGACATTCTGTACGATGGCGAACAGGTCACTAAACCCGTTTCCTGCATGGACTAACTTCAGCCAGGGAGTATTTCTGTGCGCCCTGGTGAGGGCCTCACATGCCTGAATGCAACAGCTCCCCACCATAGTTTGGGAGATTTGACATAGCAAAAAGAGTATCACAAAATGTCTTTTTCTGTCTTTCTGTCTCTACATAATTGTACAGAATGGGGACCCACAGTAGGAAATAAGACGAGATTGCATATGGTGGAGTTCTGCTCCCTTTCGCTTCAGGAATCACCTTAGGGAATGGTGCCAGGGTCTGGCCAGGGGGAATTACATCACATCTCTAGTCCCAGCCATTCGCAGCTGAGGACAGAGCAGGAATATAGGCCATCCATGCCCCAGATTAGTCCATTTCTAGCCTCACATCAGAAATCACCTTAGGGAACACAAGAGAAGTTTAGTTTGAAGGAGTTCTCATCACTTTTCTCATGAAGGTAATTTTCATGACAGTGCTGGCTTGTTGTGTGTCTGCAGCTTGTGATATTCCAGACCCTGTCTTGTCTCTTGGTTAGTAGCAAAGCCTCTGCCTCGTACAAAACACTAAAGAGCTGCAGGTGATTGCATTGCCTTGGGAACCCACCACAATGAATGGAAAGGCTGTTCCGACCAGAAAGAGATTGAACCAGAGCAGAGAGCCGCAGATCATGTAAGCAGCTGGCCGGGACATTTGATCAAAAACCTCTGTGGGCAGAACTCCTGTTATACCAGCTGGAAAAAGAAATGGCAGGAAGGTTAATAACACTTGATAATACTGTTACTAAAAACAAGAGAACACATACTATCAAGCAAAAACAACAAGTTTATGCGAACAGTAAATTATTATTTAGTAAATTATTCTCACTAGTCAACAATGCCAGAACAAGTGGTAATAGAGATAAACAGCAGTGGGGAAGTTTTAGGTTAAATATTAAGAGCTGGCTAATTATTCAGACCCTCTCATGTTAGAATGATCTGCTGGGAAAGGTTTTGTAATCCACATTATTCTAACCAGGATCTGACTGTGAGAATGGCTTATAATTAATTCAACCCGATGATACTGTAGAGACTGGGACAAGAAATTACTTCCAAGCTATGTGGTATGTGACACTGGCAGCTTGGTTCTTTTCCTACGTGCCCTTCCTTCAAATTCATGTTAAGAAACAGAGCCTCACATACTGAGCAGACATATGCACACACACACAAGCTGTGTACCCCGCATCCTGCCACAGAAAGTAGTGGGTTCTGCCAAGAAAATACATGTTATTGGGCTAACAAATAGACATGGAAATTGTGCTTCCAGGTATCTGGAAGTAAATAATCATGACACAGGATCAATCTCTAGGATTAAAGTGAAGCATTAGAAATGCTGGTCTACAGCCCAAATGGATTGGGCAGGAAATAACAAACTTGTTGTCCATTTAAGGTAAAAATCACTTCCAAGTACTATCACAAGATGGCTGTAAGGAGAAATGACACGGAGAATGGCACAGACTGTCCCTGCACAACAACGATTTAGCAAGGGCATGCAAGCCCCTGTGAAACAGCTGAAAACTGCAGGCAGAACTTGCCTCATTCCTTTGAGTGTCCTGTGGCTAACCAGGGTCTGAGAAAATCATAGAATATCCTGAATTGGAAGGAACCCACAAGGATCATCGAGTCCAACTCCTGGCTCCACACAGGACCACCCAAAAATCAGACCCTGTGTCTGAGAGCATTGTCCAAGCGCTTCTTGAACTCCGGCAGGCTCGGTGCCGTCACCGCTGCCCTGCGGAGCCTGTGCCAGTGCCCGACCACCCTCTCGGTGAAGAACCTTCTCCTAACACCCAGCCCGACCCTCCCCTGTCACAGCCCCACGCCGTTCCCTCGGGTCCTGTGGCTGTCACCAGAGAGCAGAGATCAGCGCCTGCCCCTCTGCTCCCCTCGTGAGGAAGCTGCAGGCCGCCATGAGGCCTCCCCTCATCTCCTCTTCCCTGGCCTGAACAAACCAGGCGACCTCAGCTGCTCTTCATGAGACATGCCCTCCAGTCCTTTCACCACCTCCGTAGCCCTCCTTTGGACGCTCTCTCTCAGTTTCATGTCCTTCTGATACTGCGGTGCCCAAGCTGCAGGCAGTGCTGGAGGTGAGGCCGCACCAGGCAGAGCAGAGCGGGACGATCCCTGCCCTCGCCCCCCAGCAGGGCCGTGCCTGACGCACCCCGGGCACGGCTGGCCCTGCTGGCTGCCAGGGCACGCCGCTGGCTCCCGTCCGGCTTCCCACTGACCAGAACCCCACATCTCTTTCCGTGGGGCTGCTCTCCAGCCTCTCGTCCCCCGGTCTGTACGTACAGCCAGGGTTGCCCTGTCCCAGGCGCAGAATCCGGCACTTGCTCTTGTTGAACTTCATGTTGTTAGTGATTGCCCAGCCCTCTAATTAATTTATCAAGGTCTGTCTGCAAGGCCACTCCACCCTCGAGGGAGTCAGCCCTCGTAAAGTCTGGGAGAGTTTCCATAAGCTGCTTGCACACATCTCGAAAAGCTTGCAGTACCCAAAAGTTTCAGCAAAAACAGGGAACTGACCTGGTCCAATTCCAAAGCTCAGGATGTAGGCGAAAATGCAGGCCATGCTGAGATAAGGCATCCAGCTAATCTGAGTCTACAGCCACAGGGAACAACGGAAATACAGTAAGGGCACATACTGTTATTTGCCACCACTAAACACCCCAGTCACATAAAAGGCAAAGCCCAGCTCCAGTTCTCTTAAGTGATGACGTGAAGTTTGTCACCTGCTGGCTTAGAGCGACCATGAAGACAACGGCCCATCCTGCCATGAAGATATATCCCCCCATCAGCAGTGGCCTCCGACCAGCATAGTCTATAATCACGTTCTGCACAAAGAAACACAGTGAAATAAAGCAACATATTTAACAGCTGTTTACATATTCCCACCTGCCCGTTCTCTGTGCCTGCCTTGCTCTACAGCTGCTTCAAGGCTGTTGTCCACTTCTTAGCAGAAAGAGAAAGGTCATTCAGAGGAAGGGGTCTGCCGGCAGGAGCCTGTCAAGACAGGCGTTCCAGGGGGACTAGAATGTCCCAGCTGCGCCTAAACCCTGCCACTATCCGTAGTGACATGAAGCAAAAGTTACACTTTGTAGAGACAGCTCCTCTAATTCTAGAGCTCTGTCCTTGGGTGGCAGGGAATTTAAAGTAGCAGCTATCTGGTGTTTTGTTTTTTTTTTTTTTTAAATCTAAAGCTTTAAGGAAATTTGGTGCTGAGAAGTGGCAAGCTGGGTGGCTAGAAGATTTATTTCTCCAGACTTGTGTTAAATTTGCTTTTCATTCTTCATGTCTATTTAGAGAGAAGGAAATTAGATAAAAATAAAAATCCAGGATGGCTGGACTCAGCGTGTCCCTGGAACGGCTGAGGCGCATGGCTCAGTGTGGTAACTTACTATCACAAACTGACAGGGTCTGGAGGCTTTAGTGTCCCTCAGATAAACTTAGGACAGATTGCAGGGCACAGACTGCTAGCCACAGCTTGTGGCAGGAACGTCAGCCTCTGCCGTGGGAGAGGAAACTGAACAGACCTGACCTGGTGAGCCTGAACGGAGCGGCCAGGAGGCAGAGAAGAGGCACTTTCCTATGGAGTCCCTCTACTGCTGTTCTCTTCCTCAACCTCTGAGGTTGCGTCCACAGTTGTATTGATAAATAATCACTCCGGTTGCTTGTGGAAATGTCCATTTTCAATTTCAATTGTAGATGTTCAACCACAGAGGTTGAGGATACAGGAAAATGACAATGTGCACAGATCAGAAGCACAGCTTCCATTTAGACCCTTCCAAAGAGCAGTTTTCAGACAGCCATGATGATGCAGTGTCTTACAAAATACTTCCGCAGTAACCTGTCCGGACACAAATGCTGAGAGACTGCCTGACTGCTGCATTACAAAGTGCTTCCTTGGGATGAAAGGTGATGTAAAGCTGAAATTTGTAATTAATGGCCTCCTCAGTCAGCACAGCCTGCATGTCAGCAGAGCGTATTAAGAGTCTCACACAAGTAACAGACGTGATCAGCTCACAGCTCCCCGTGCCGATGACAACATACGGAATTTTGTCCTGAGGAATTCCAGCCTCCTGGAACACATAAGCTGCATAAAAATACATCTGAGGAGAGAAGAGAGGAGAGAGCAGTAAGGGAAGATGTCTGAAAATACATCCCATTGTTTTTCTTCCTGAAGGACCATGCTGAAAATGACTAATGTGCTGTCACACTGGCTATTTTGGCAGCATCCCTCTGAATCTCGCCATAGTGCACAGGTGTACTTTGGGAATCAAGCATCTGAGATTCGAACCCTGATGTTGATGAAAAAGCCTTTTGAAGCAAGTGGTCTGCAAAGCAAACACCCACGTGACCTTTATAGTGCAGAACAATTGGAAGTCTACTAAATACAGACTGCTCCCTAGAAAATGAGGTCTTTTCCATGATGGCCTATGTACTAGATGTGAGAGGAAGCACTTATGGGAATAAAAGGCTCTCATCAGCAACGGAAGTCTAATGTTTCCTCCGCTGTCAGAAGGCTGTTGTTGTACATAGATTTTATCTTGTTTTCCATGGTTTATTGGCTTTTCCATTTAACTTTCCTCACCTCATCCAGGGCTGGATGCCAAAGGGTTTTTTCCTGCACACTAAATAGGCATTGTAACACAGACCTAGCATTTGTACCCAGCTACCTTTTTATGCCACCTTTTTATATAGTCCAATTCAACTTTTCCCATGATTCCTCCTTCACTACTGTGTTCATGTCTTCTTCAGCAAGAAGCTCTCCACAGGCAGAACGGAACACTATTCCTTCTGCTGCAGGAGGAATGTTAAACCCAACAGCTTGCACCCATGGCTCACGACAGCGCTGCTGCTGCTGAGCGCTGTGGCTGCCCGGCTGCTTACCGAATCATTCCCACAGAGCTGCATGGCACTGCTCAGCACGACGATACTCATCAGCTGCAACCTTACAGCTGGGTCTTGGAACAGCTCCCAAGGCTTCTTTGCTCTCTGACCTTTAGCGGCAGCCTGTTCAGCTAGCATCTCTTCCAGCTCTGCTCCCAGGTCACTGTTGCCTCTGAGCTTCCGCAGTGCTGCAAGGACAAGGGAACCTCTCATCCCTTGGACATTACCTTCAGTTTGCCTGCCTCTGCAGGCTGAAGGATTGAGCAGTAGGTGATGGCTGCAGGAAGCTGTAGAACAGAGCTGAGATCATGGTGCTGCCTTCACAGAGATGGCAAGTTGTGGTGCAGCCCCTTGAAGGACTGGGGGAAAGGGACTGCAAATCTCTCCCCGTTGTTTGACAAGAGAGTATTTCCAGCCAGTGCCATTTCAGCCACCATGCTTCTGTTCATATCTCAAGTGAGTTCCCTGGGAAATGCTGGCAATTAAGATGTTCTTGGTACATATTTCCTGGAAACTAATTCCAGCTGCTCTGTATGGGGATTTGTACGCTACAAATCTAAGCAAATCCCTTAATATGAATTTGCTGCAAATTTGGTCATGAGCTCCCCAGCCAGCATTTATTTCACTTCATAGTTACAAAACATATATCCCATTGTGAACTCAAGTTCCACCTTTTAACCCTACCTTTGTATCAAAAAAGCCTTTTATAGGAAGATGCCTTTCAATTATCTTAGTAGATCAAAAATATTTAAGATTATAGAATGTTCTTTAGCTTGGAAGGAGGAAGCAATCATAAATTGAACTTGATGTGACACTTCTCACATAAAAATGTCATGGCACCATTCTCAAGAGGTTGCGGCCTACATCTGCATAAAAAAGCAGGATGCAAAGAAGTATATGTTTATCTGTGTTTGGAATTACTTTAGTTGTTCATACAAATATATAACCAACCACCACCTGGGCAGTGTTTAAGGGTGCAGCAGCTAATGCAATTACAAACATTGATGGCACCACGCGTCTTGTATAGACCAAATATGGCCCTCTGGTTTGTTATCCACATATTCAGGCATATCATGGGACGAGTGACATAGCCATGGTATTGGGCTTAACGCTTTTATGTTCATCTGAGGAGGCTGGTAGAGTCACCAAACAGAATATTTGTGTTGGAAGGAAATCTACATTTCATTTCGCTTTGGACTGAACACGCTGGACTGTGTGTTACAGATATGCAATCAACCTTGCTGTGCATCGCCCAGTCAGCAGATCTCGTGTGCTCAGCAGGAGGCTGACAGTCACCCTAAACTCACCAGAGATGCAGGATTCTCTGTCTCCACGGTCAATCAAGAGGTATCTGGGACTTTCAGGAAACCAAGGTAGAGCCATGAGCTGGATCAGGGCAGGCACCGCGTTGCTAGCTAAAAGGAACGGCCAGCTCTCCTCCCCTCCTAGTAGCTCCCTGGAGAAAAAAAATAAAACATAACTTGCATAGTAGATTTTACAAAATGGCAAGAGCCCAGCATCCTCTGCTGCGTGTGGGCACTGGAAAAGAAAGAAAAGAGAAGGGGAGTAAAACAAAAAGGAAAAAAAAAAAAGAGAGAGAGAGAAGAAAGATTTAGTAAGTATAAACTGGGCTTCTAGCACTACATTACCTGAGTCCAACAACCTGCCCCAGCACCAACCCCAGGGCTGTAAAGGATACGGAGGTCAAGGCCACAGCTCCTCTGAGCTTCTTTGGGGCACTTTCCGCCAGATACATGGGCTGAATGTTCATGCTTACACCTGGGCAAGGCAGAAAAACGCTGACCTCAGCTTGTAGGCAGAGGAGATGAGGATAAATGCAGTCAGCCACCTCTCCAGGTTGCCAGCTGGACTCTTCCGTTGCAGGCCATATGTTGACTGATCAACCAGTGCTCAACCTTTAATTTCCCTCTTATTCATTGTATAAGCTGCTAAACATACATTTGCATGCTCATAAGTAGTGGTGGATGAAACTGAAACTTGTCTGGGCCTCAGTCCTATGGTATTCTCAGCACCAAATCTGAGGTTATAAATGATGCTCCATTCTAGTCCCCCATTCTGGGGGTAAGGTCATATTTTAAGTCACTTGTGTCTATCATTGTTCCCTGGGAAGAACTTCTATAGAAAATTTAATGTTGGTGCTCATGCTGCTGCATGACTGATAACTTTCTTACATGCAGACAGGGATTGATTTTCAGCTCAGTTTCTCCCAGGTCTTCCCTCCCAGCATGCAGACTGCACAAGATACTCACATGTGTATGGAACAAAAACAACTGCCTGTGTATGCTTTTAAAAAAAAGCCCTTAGAAGCAAAATGTAAAAGCTGTATATACAACTTCTTCATTCTTGTACATGTGATCAGACTAGAGGTTGAATTATTTTAATGTCTTGGATCATTCCTATTTAAGTATCTTCTATTTCTAATTGATACTCCTTATCATGTTTGTTCTGTTCTGTTTCTCATGTTGCCATACCTGCATTCACGCCAGTAAAGAATCTGCTGAGCAGAATCATTTCAAAGGATTTTGCCATTTGGCTGAATCCTGACAAGATTGCAGCTATGATCACAAAGACGTTGTTAACCAGCAGGGACATCTTCCTTCAGAGAGAAAAGACACAGCTGTGAGCTCAGATATGTGCCAGGTTCAGTTATCGGATAAAATGTTTCATGTGGCAGATCCAGTCTGCCATGCCTGAAAGCTCCAGGTGGACTGCTCAGCTCCACAGCACATCCTGGTTACCCAGAGCCCTACTTGAGGCGTCCATGTGCAGACGACAGATCAGCAGTTCTGGTGTGTTATAAAAACAGGCATCAGCATTAACAGAAAATCTGCATGGCTCATGCAGTTAGGGTCATCACCAACTACCAGCATGACTGCATGGTGTCCCTGCAGGGCTGGCTTTAGACACTCTGATGGCACCTTGAGGTCCTCACCCAGATTCACTGCTCTTGCACTCGCAGAGTTTCCCATTTGAATGGAGAGGAGTATTTCAATAGTAAGTCATGTGCATTTTGGTCTGAAAATGCCAATTTGTTGAAACAGGTTATTTTACATGTAATAGTATGATCCTTATGAAGCTTTCGTCAGAATGTTTTCATGTGTCACAGGTGGAATTTCTGTCCAAAATCAGGAAAAAAAAAGAGAGTGCTGTTGACCCATAATAGCCAGTAATTCTCTCAAGTCCCAGCTGGCTGCCCTACCTACCCTTCAGGAATCTTTCTTTCTCTTACTGACAAAGAGATATGATTTTATTGCTAAGCAGTACGAGGTGAAATCTCTAAACTTTTCATTGGATCAGAAAGCCACGTCCTTTCCAGGTCTTCACAACCACGAAAAAAGTGTGGGAGACAGTCCTCTGATCCCACCCCAAAGCATGGTGGTGCCTGCTTCATCATAAGAGGAGCACACCAAAGTGACAGCACAGAGAGGGAAGTTCTTGGGGTCAAGAGAGAAGCAGGTAAAATCTGACTTCCTATTGGTTTATGTTAGTATCACTGTTTTTCTCTAAAGAGAACTGAGGATAGAGCTGTGCGTGAAAGATAGGTGAGGAGAGACAAATGTTTTTCAGAGACCCAAGTACATAGGGAAAAAAAGCAACTGTGAAGCTTTAACAAATACCTCCTGAAATATTTCAGTCAAAAAGGTAGATACAGCCTGTGAGCTGGGAGCCACGTGGAGCCAGGATGCAACAACTGCTCATTGCAAGCACCCTCTGTTTTTCCAGTGTCATTCCTACCAATTCCCACAGTTTGTTTTGAAGAAAAATCTTTGGACTGGTCTGTCATGATTTCCTGTTTGAAAGGATGACAGAAAACTGGGCATGAAAATGATGGTGAATATGTAGGTGGTTACTGGAGTGTGGAACTGAGCTGAAGTCCTTGCAACACTTCATCTGGTCAGAATATTATGAGAAGATAATCTGGAGGAAAGACCATTCCCCGTTGGGTTGTGAAGCATGAAATGCTGCCAGATCAGGATGTTTCTCCCTGCCAGCTCAGCGTGATAATGGCAGACTGATCTGTGATGGAAAACAGGTGTTCATGATTTGTAACTACAGTGGGTATTTTGCCATAGGGTTTTTAATTCCTCTTGCACTAATGGAAGCTGCAAAGCTCAAAGTAAAATCCAGCACCCTCTTACCTTCCCAACATGATGGCCATGGGACCAGCAACAACAGCCCCAGCAAGTCCTCCCAGAGGGTACGCAGAGACAGTGAAAGACCACAGCAGCAGGATCATGTTGCTCTCCAGGGGAACACCTGTGCGCTCCAGCCAGGTTTTGTTCATGAACACCTGAATGTACTGCGAGGGAAGGACAGTGCTGCGTGACCACAACATAGAGAGTAAGGATGCTGAGTAGTGTAAAGGCTTCCTTATTCATATACCTGTTTATTCTGTGCTCATGCCTCTAAAGCTTTGGCTGAAAATGGCCTCCAGTTCTTAGACGTGTTTTTAACAGACAGCTGAGGGTGTGAAACTGTAGCTGTTCAAAAGTTGTTCTTGGTTTCTATCTGTATGTAGCTATCTTGGATAATTTAAAAATATTTCATGGGTCCAACTTTGAATTTAAGGGCAAAAATCAATTTCATAGGATGCAGGTTAGAAAATTTTAGAATTAGATTTGCCGAAACAATTGAAATGAGGCTTTTGAATGAATTCTTGTGACACTAAATCCTGCATAAGGGTGGCTCGTGACAGCAAAGTTCTGTACCTCAGCTGTGAATTATACAGAGGAAACAACATGTTTTCACCTTTAGCACTAGCAGACTGCATATTTATGGTGGCGGGCCACCATTTATTGCCTGAATGAGGACACCAAGGAAGCGTCTGTCTCAGGAGGAGCCTCACAGACTAGCAGTACTTACTGAAGTTGGAGCATTGATGATGGAGATGTTGTAACCATATTGGAAAGTGCCTCCAATCCCAGCAGCACATACTGTCAGGATCAGGATCTTGCTCTGAAGCTGAAGAAGAAGGATAGAAAACGGATGGCTTTCTTGCACAGAATACGATGGCTCAACAGACATTTGGCCCAGTCGCACTTTGAGTAGTGTGTAGTGAAGACTAGAACAGGCTACAAAAGACATTGTATAATGGGAGGTACCAAAAACAGAAAAAATTTTTACAGATTTTAAAAATCTATGGCTCCTTATACTGCAAAATGATATTAATAATCTATTGCCATTCACAAAGGATCTGGGACTGCTTTGGGGCAAAGGCCTGCACGTGTCTTTCATTTAATATTTATATGCTTACAAAAAGTCAGTGTAACAACAGTAAATACTGGTAGAGACTGTATTGCTTCAGTTAATTCAATTCGTTACAAAAACCTGTACTCACGTGATGCATTATTCAAGAAGCATTGCCAAAGCTTAACTTCTGAATCACTTCTAGCTAAGCCCTGTTGGACAGAGCTTCCCTGTAGTATAAGAGATTTCTTATGGCTACTTACATCCAGTGCATTTCTGATTCATTGCCATGCTATTTCTTGTACCTTTTTATTGCAATTGTACATATTTTATCCTTTTATTTTAGTTTAAAATAGAGTGCCTTTCCTATGCTGCTTCGCATTTTGTCCAGAGCAGACAATGTCTTTCTGCTGAACTTTCTCATTACACAGATGTTCCTACAGGTTCTTGTGTTTAGCAGTCTACAGTCGAGTATTCAGCCAGAATATTTTCTACATTTTCAGTATTCTGATGTGAGTGAAATATGTGGCAGATAGTGTCATGTGTCATGTTCTGTGTCTCCACGAGGCCATCATTGGTATTGCCCATTGCTTATATTGCTGTTTAATGGGGCTGCTTCGTGCAGCATCATGGGATCAGGGCGTTGGTATAAAAGTGAAGTCTCTTGCCTTTTGAAGGATGTAGAACAAACTGCTCCGACTGACACATATGGGAACTGAGAGCTCGCTGGCAGGCTTGTGAGCAAAAAACTTTCATCTTTTTTCCCCTTGCAGTAGGATGCCCACGTTATAGCACAAATGGGTGTCCCGTGTCAGAACAACACTGGGGCTGACTGTGACAGGGACACTGCATAGACTTCTAAACATTTTTGTTGATCTGTCCTCCTCTGTCACATTTGTAAATCAGGTCATTCTTGCCACGGTTGCCTGGACACTTTTCTGTGTGTCTGACTGCCCTCAGATGGACCTGCTGCTTCTGTAGAGGAGCACAGCAGGGTGTCAGCAGCATCATGACTCCATACTCAACACCTCCATCCTCGCTGCAGCCACGCCACTGGTCCTTGTCAGTCCACACCTATTTTGTGCCAGTGCCTTCGGTTTCCCTATCTGTACCTGAGTTGCTGTGACTGGCAAGCTCTGCCCTGGTTGTGTCCCTGTGCTGGGAGCACTGTCCCATGTCTCAAGACCACTCTGAGCTTGCTGCGGACACCTGGCCCTTAGCCCGACACCTCCTGCCTCCTGCCAGGACAGCCTTTGCCAGCCCCCTGCTTGCAAACCCCTCCCAGTGGGACAGCGCTGTGGGGTGACATGAAGAGCCCAGGCTCAGGCTTGGCTGTTAGCCAGCAGTGGAGGTCACCTCAGGCTAGATTTTGTTTTGCTACATATGACTCCACTGACCCTGGGAAGAACTTAAATAATCCAAAGCTGGGGAGCCCTCTCTGTTCTGCCTGCTCATTTTCCTCTTGTAGAGCCATCTACCAAAGAAAGGAAAGTTTTGCCTAGTGTCCCGATAGTTTTTAAATCACAAATTCAAATAATCTTAGATTTTTCCTTTCCTCAAAGCCTTTCCATGTAAATAACTTCCATAGCAGCCTGAGACAGAATGTTCTCCCTAACAGAGTTGAAGCCAGACTGTTCCAGCCCTGCAGCAAGAAGAGGCTGAGCTCTCTTCTATCCTGGTTAGAAGTGGGTACGTTTCACTTACTTGCACTGTCCTTGGCTGCACCAGTTCACTGTCTCATTCCTGAGACCCGGGCTAAGGATTGTGCACCTGATATCTCTGCTTCTCCCAGTTATTCCAGTTCTCCAAGTGAGCAAGATTTCCTCTCCCTACAATAGCACATTTCTTCTTTTTAATCACAGTGCCTAAGGATAGAACACTCCTCCTGCTAATGTCCGTGTTTTCATTGTAGAGTACATCACCTATCAGGTCCCATATCTCAGACCTCTTTCATGGCTATGGGCTAAGGGAAAATGGTTTGCTGCTCCCTTCAGGAGCCACCAAACACTTCCGAGCCGTATGTACAGTGATACCTTCCCAAACCTTCCTGAACACCTGCACTATTGTCTCAGCCACTGCGGTGGCATGCAACTGCCCGGAGAGCCTTTAGTCTGCCAGCTTTATCCCAAGAACTGTGGCAAGCTGGACAAATAATTCTACAGTAACCTGTCAGTACTTACACAGCCTTAGGAAAACTGGAAAAAAAAAAAAAGATCTGTCAACAATAATAGTAAAGTAGATGTTTTTTACCAGTCTCTGCAGCTTGTTCATATTCTTTGGTAGGTTTTCTTCTGTCTGCCAAAGTCTCTGGTGCTCTCAGCAGTGCTGTAAGGGATTATTTAAATCTAGGAATGTGTATTGAGTCACCCATTACATTAGGATAACATACTTGACTTGGCAGGTGTCTTGCCAGCTGATTTACATTCTCTAAATGCGGCTGCATGTTCATTAGCAAGACAGTTTAATTAATTTTGTTGCAAATACATGACAGTTTGGGGAAATGATTCTGCAAGATGCAGAGCTGCCTGAATTCTTGTTGAAGGCCAGTATGGTTTACAGCATAAATTCCATCTCAAAGCGTCCGGCATAGTTGCCCAGTAGTGTTTGTCTAATTAAATGTGATAAAAGAAGTAAGCTTGAACTGTTTTTCTGACTGCATTTGTCCTGGAACTCAATCTAGTATCTGCAGGACAAAGCAAATTATTTCCCTTGGTCCTGACAGTGACAGGAATGAGCCCCAAACCTTTGAAACGCCAGTTATGCCAAGCCCCTTCACCGTGTTCCTGTGTCCCAGTAACACATAGGCAACCCGGCTGTTTGCTGACGAGGGACCGTGCACCAACGCACAGAAGACTGCAGTCCCGTTGCCTCTCCATACCTGGCAGAGAGCAAACAGCAACACTTACAGCACTTGGCTTTGTCACCGAACGATCATCTCAGGCTTTCATTTCACAGGAGGCAGAGGGCTTTGCTTACACACATACCATGTGACTTTTTTTGCTTCTGAATTGCAACAGCATTTAGTATGTAGAGCTGCAAGTAAACCTAGTGCTGAGGTGTGTATGGGAGAGTAGGCTGCTGGGGGAAGAATGAGTATCAGATCAAAATGCTCTCGGTTCGTTCTGAGCTGTTGCAACCTCTCGCATGGCATTATTCTGCCGTTGTTTAAGTGTTGTTCTCTCTACAGCCTCAGGCGGCTGCAAGAAGGGCCCTTCTGAGGGCAACTGGGGTTGCGTATTCCAAGGAATATAAATGTTTTTGTGCTCTGGGAAATACTGATCAAGGAATCAATGGAGCTTTACAGTTGTTCATAGAGGCATGGTGGAGGAGTCTTCCTACGATGGATTTATGTCACACCCCAGGAGTACAAAATGGAAACTCAGTTCTGTTTCAAAACCTTGGTTAAAAATTAAATAACTTTGTGCAGCGGAGGCACTCCTTCTACCTCTAAGAGGCTCCAGCTAAATTCTAATGAGTAGAAAAGGTTTCGTTGCATGGCAATAGTGGCTCCTTCTGTGACCTTTCATCTTTGCCTTTGGCTTATCTTTCACTAGGACGGGAGTTTTACACTCTTCCCTTGTTAACTACCCATCATTTCATCAGGACAGAGTAGCTGATAGGCCCTGTGTAATGGGTCTGGCTGATGCGTTGCTTATTGTTCCAGAAACGACTCCCTTTTCCATGTGAGCTACCGAAGATGGCAGGGCAGCAGTAACAGCAGTGGCAGGCTTGCTTCTTTCTGTAGAACACCTCCCAGGTAGTGAGAAACAGTGCATCCTCGCCAGTCCCAGAGATGGGGTGCAGCGCAGACAGCGGCATACTGCATTGCCAGCAATAACAGCAGAGCTGCTGTTTCACAGAGTGTCTGGCCGTTAGGTGCAGTCATGGTATTTTAACATCCTCTCATCCTGCAGAGTGCAATTCGTGATGGGCCTGACACATTCCAAAGTATACAGAGTAAGTGCAACTTATTTTAAGCACTTCTTTGTCCCTAGTCAGGTTTTACTACACCTGAGCAGAAATACAAACCTGTTCCACAGAAGGATTCTCTTCAGGGAGATGTTTGCACTGAATGCTGCATCAGCTTCAGCCACTAAGCGGCAGGAGAAGTACAAGGTTTCCTATTTTAGGCTCTGAATGCAACGTGCCAGCAGCTCGCTGCCTGTGGTGTGTGGCCGGGGTGAGAGGGCAACTTCAAACAGGTTCCCGAATGCTAACTTGTGCCCTGGGAAAATAGAGAACGTAACTGTAAAAGTTAACAGCCACTGACATGTGGTAAAGGCAGCATGTGTCAATAACTGGAATGCATTCAAAAAGGAAAGCTCTAGTTTCTTTCTGCTGTCCATTCTGAGCGAGACCAGGCTTGGGTACCTCTTTTCCAGGAAGAAAAACGCATACTCTGTATTAGCCAAGAGCCTTCTCCTTTTTCTTAGCATTTTATAAGCAGGAACCACCTAGTGTGGGTCTCTGTCCCCTCAGGTGACGGCATACAGGAGTTTCAGCCTGTGGCTAGCAGGTGGCGTGTCCCTGGTTGGTCTAGTCACTGAGATGTGCCAGGGGAGCCTTTGAGGTGGGTGGGGATTATTCCATTTCTAGCTCCCTAGGTGGAGGCCAGCATGTCAAAGCATGTCTGTAGTTGGATAAGAGGCGAAGGAATGCAGCTCACCCAGGCAGTGTGGTCTCCATCCATACCCTTGGGCCTGTACACCATGAAGCTGGTGCATCCTTCTCACTCCTGCTGCAGTCAAATAGAAATATGTCTTTCTGCAATGGCTTGGTCAAGGACTGCCTGCTCGGACCATTGCTTTCTCTTGTTTTTCTAAGGCAAATATGTGCACATTTTTCTATTTAACAGAAGATGAAGGCCATACTGGTCATAGTCCAAAGGAAATCCTAGAGGCACTGGACACCAGTGCACAAGGGCAGGTGCTGTCATGGGATGTGTTTGCAGCTTCTGCTGGGCCTCCCAAAGGGCTTTCCTCAAACCTCTGCTTATTTCACCTCTGCCTTCCCTGAACTGTGCAGAGCCACTTTCTCCAAAACTCATTCCTCTCCAGACGCTGGCAGAGGCACCTCAAGCTCTCTCAGACCTGGCTGGAGGGGTGGCAGAGCTGCTCGGTTTGGCAGGCTGATGGCACTGGGGTTCTGAGATCTTTGTTTTGCAGGGGTTAAACCAGAGTGCTGGCAAGCTGTGTGATGGAGTGAGGCAACTGCCTGTGGCAGCCTCTGGTCGGAGAGGGGAAAGAGCAGGTGAGCTTACAGCAGCTCCAAGGGATGGGCGAAGTCCCGCGGGCAGGCGGTGAGATGCCCGGGTCTGTGGCGCAGGCTACTAGCAGGGCTCGTTGTTCCAGGTGCATACACTGGCTGTTGCTGTGGCTAAACCTGTGTGTGCAGCTGCCTGGCTGGAAGTGGGAGTTCCTGGAGGTTGTTCTCTGCCTTTTCCAGCAACAGCCTTGGTGAGGAGTGAATGGATAGTTTTTTTCTCCTACATCGCATCTATATGCCTTGTGCCCTGGTGCTGACCGGTGTTCACACTGGTTGTGTTTCTAACTGGATTCCTGCTGCACCTTTAACATCTCGGAGACTGTCAGTGGTGTGTAACCACCGCACGGCAGTTACACAAACTCCCGACGCTGGAAGGGGCCAGCGGGTCTCCAGCACTACTGCGGGGACCTACCACCCTCTTCACTCAAATACTTTCTCACTGAACCCAAACCTGTCATAACTAGGTGAAATACGATGCCATGAGCATGGGAGAGCAGCTATTTGGAGAATGTGATGGCAGTCTCTGTGCCTGTAATTACCTGACTGCAGGAGCAAGCCGTAACCCTGCCATTAGGAAAGCCTATCAACACATGCTCTTTGACCTGCCGTGCACTGAAAGGTTCCTGCGTTTCAGCATTTTCACCCAGGCTCCTCTGGACCAACTGCAGTTACTCTGCAAGAGGAGAAAAGGGGCCCCATTTCCAGCTATGGGGCTTGGGTCTACAAGTTGAATTCTCCCTACAAACACTGCCCTGTAACTCACAGGACAGATTCAGAGCTGTTCCCTGGCTGGGTGTTGGCTGTCTCCCAAGTTCTAGCCTGGGTATTTCTGTAAAGGGTTCTCTCTTTCCTGTAAGGACCATCACAGTGAAATATGAAATACCTCTGGCTACTTGTCCTGACTCTTGCAAGTCACACTCGGAATGCAGAAGCAGGCAAGTAACGTAACTACAAACAAGTAGCTTTCTCAGGGAACAGCCAGCAGCTCTGCTGGTTTTATGGTGAAAGCAATGCTTATGGAACTTAGCTGTTAAAAGGGATTTTCTGTGTAGGAAACGAATGGCCCACTGTGACACCATTATTCTGAGTTCCAGCAGTTCCGTAACGTTCCTTAGAAAAAAAACACGGTTTATGTAAGTTCAAGACACTGTATGACAACTGCAGGAAATGGGCTTCATTGCAGAGGTTTCTCAGGGCAGGGACCCAATGCTGACAGAGCTTCTGCTACCACACAGTCACTGGGATGCTCTCCAGCCCCGAGGAGACACAAGGGAGCTGAGTCCTGCGAGGACATGAGGGCTGACGCTGCCAAGGGAGCTAGCTGCTTTCACTTGCCAGCTACGATTTTGGATGTCAGAAGAATGGCTCTGTCTCCTGTGCCTTGGGTCAGTGGTTGACATTTTCATTCTCCTGATAAGCAATGGAAGTTCTCTGGGAAAACCCAGAAAGCCCAAAATGCTACTAATAATTGAAATACCCTTTTCTCAGTCCATTGTGAGCTGTAAGTCAAGCTGTAGCTGAACTATTCCCTTTCCTTCATTCTTTGTATCATAGTCTGATACAGGGGCTTAGTTGAAAATGGGCGACCTGAAGGCCAGGGAGAGCAAATTGTCTGGCTGAACAAAATCTGTGTCCCTGTGTGCAAGAGACAAGCATTTACACTCTGCCAAGTGGCAGTAATGCTGGATGTTGCCGTCAGAGGAGAGGAAAACACGTGCAGGGGTGTTGCAGTGTCAGACTCGTCCTGACGTCTTATTTAACACTCACCTCAGATAGAGCTTTTTATTAGAGCTGTTCCCCAGCTTATTGAGAGACACCTGGACTAGGACACATACATCATCCTGCCTCCGGTGAAAGCCGAAGTGCAAATGCTGCTTCTGACGCCTTGCAGGAGTCTTCAACAGCTGACAGCATGCTCAGTTTTATGTGCTGCTGTTGTGCAGCTGAACATAGACCTTCTTTTATAAGAAACAAGCATTGTTTGTCATTCTCTTGTTGATCTGGCCACAGTGGTTATGAAATGAATTTTACAAAGTGAATGCCCTTGAATGATACTCCCCACTGACAGCTGTGGGAGGTGACCTATGGTGTAGAGAACAGATCACAAGGCAGAAGAATTTAACGAGAGTGATTAAACACTGGAAAAAAATAACTATGCTAAGAGACAGTTTTTCTTGCTTGATGCCTTTCAATTCATGATCAGAAGCTGTTTTGTGAAGAAGTGCTTGATTTGGTTATGTGACCAGGCTCTGCTCAAGGAGATTTAGGTGAGATCTTCTTTCTCACAATATGCCAGAAGCAAAGCTGTATTTTTGAACTAAAAACCCATAGGAAATAAAAACAACATCAACTTTGATTTACCACAAACCCCGTGCAACGCACATGTCCTTGGAGGACTGAGCAATAAGTGCTATTTATAGTTTCTTTCTAACAAACAAGCAAATAAATAAATACAAATCCAATTCTGTATGATTCATCTTCCCCTGACTTCAGCCACCAAACTGTAGAGTTAGCTGATGTGTGACAGGAAATCCTTCAATGAAGGAGAAAGAATTTATAGATGGCCAAACATTGACAAGTAAATGCTTCAAGTGCTTTGGGCAGTTATGATTACACAGCTTATCTAAGCACCACGGGTTCATGGAGACGAGTTTCCAAAACTGGAGCAGAAACACTTTGTGACTACTTTGTGGTGGATCTGGGGCTCTTGGCACCTGTCGTCCATACCACAAGGACGGAGTCTGAGAGCGGAAATAACCTCTCCAGTAGGATTCCTCTGGCCGTTGTGCCTTTCTGAACGTGTTCCTCGTGCGAGCGCTTCCCCAGTCACACGGCGACAGGGGCCAGCAGTGACCCGAGGCACGGCACGTCTGGGGAGCACTAGGGCGGGCGAGACCTTGCGCAGAGCTCGCACAGCCTCACGTGCTGCCTGGGGGGGAGCTCTCGGAGTGGGCAGAGGAGGCTTATCGTGGTTTTCAAATGAAGCCAAGAATTGGGGCTTCACTGCTGGGGGATGGAGCATCAGTCTGGCCGAGGGACTTGGGGCTGGGCGGCCAGGGAACAAACTGTGTGCCATATAGCCCAGCCGGAGGGAGGTGTCATCAAGCCGGCTATGACTTGTTGCTGTAGGACATGTTGCAAAAGGTCATCAGATGAAGGTACGAGCAAAATGCTAATGGCATCAAAGAGCAGAGGGCATGTGTCACCAGCTGGACACTCACTGAGTTGATGGCTGGGGGCTGGTTTCCTGCCCCGTCAGCTGCTGACGGGCGTGAGCATCCCTGTTGGAGGGCACCGAATGCTCGTTAAGGCCTGTGCTGATATGGCTTACAGCTCCTTTCATCCTGGGACCCCGGAGACTGCTGCGCTGGGCAAAATGGGAGCTGCTGCCTTTAAACAACGCATCTGTTTATTCTTGAAACAATTAGGGAGGGCAGTTAGATCTTGAACTCGTTACTGAGCCCAAAACAATTATGATAAAAACAAGTTCCAGATGGGCTTGAGAGGAATTGTTTTTGTCTCTACTAAATTAGAATGGATTCCATGTCTTCAAGTTCCTCTGGCATTTATGGACAGGAAACATGAATTACACAGGATAATTTACTACAAACAAAGGAGATGAACTCTGCGACAGCCCATTTATCCTTGCTCATGTGCCTCCTTGAGGTTTGTGAGCTGCTTACTCATGGGGAAAGTTCGAGCTTTCTTCTTTGTTTTCTAACTCTTTGCTATTTTGGTTTGCAGAAACTGAGACAGGAAGCTGTTGCGTTTCTGTTGCAGGGTTAAGCTCACCTGGAACCCCAGGCAAATACTTGCATGTTCCCTAAAATCACCCCAGAAATGGAAAAAACAAAAACAGAGGCAACAGTAGCGGTCTGTCACCGTGTATTCACAAAACCATTCTGTTTCAGGAAATATATACATATATTTACATCAAAGGCCAAATGAATCCACAGTGACGAGTGTGCAACACATACTAGTTCTTCCTGTCCGGGAATATTTTCTTGTGGGTTGGTTTGTAGATCACGAAAGTTTACGGTGCAACAAGTTACTGTCACTAAACCTGCACAGGCAGAACTGGTCAGTACTGTATGGAGAAGAGTTGCCTCTGGTACCGTCGTGTTTCAGTTCTTCCTGCGACTGACTCGAACAAAAATTACGGGTGGGAGTTCTGGTGATTAGTTCCTCAGGCAGCTCCCAGAGCTTCCAGGTAGAGACCCTTATCAAAGCCCATCCAAAATGGACTGAAGACTGGGCATCAGGCGTATTTGTAGGGAAACTCAGAGTTTCTGATGTCTTGGGTTTTGAAACTGATGCTGCCCATTGCCAGGAATTCAATAGGGAAGGGGAACGCCCTGGGTGGCAGGCACCAGCAGCAGGTCACTGCTGCCCGTCCTGCGTTTACGTCATTTGGGTCCCTGGAAGGACAAGGCAGCAGGAAATCGGCAAAGCATCTCCTGAGCAGCACTTCTGTTCTGGCAGTCCCTCATACCGTCTTGTGGTTCAAAGCGATTGGTTTTGCTTTTTTGGGGTTTTTAACTGGATTCCATGGTTTTATAGAAGAAGCCATGTCAGCATCACTACAAAGGTGCATAATGAGAACGCAGCTGTGCGGCTGGGCTGATGTGAAGTGGCGGAAGGACGTAATTCCCAAAGCCCATAAAATGTGACAAGGATTGTAATAAAGACTGAAGCTGCCCCTAGGCGTACTGTAATGCATGAAGTCAGCTTGGCTGAGCTCCGAAGGGAGTGAGATCATGGGCAGAAAGCAGCCTGGGAACTGAGGGTGTCACTGGGGTTTGTTTGGCCTCCTCCCGAGCGAGATGGTGAGCTTCCTGATGCATTTCATCACCTTCCCACTCTCCCCCCTTGACTCATGAAAGAAGGCCTTAAGCAAAAGCCTGGAGAAGCAGAGTTCTCTAGTTTTGGCTGTCAAACAAAGGAAAAGAAGGAAAATGATAAACTGATGACTTTTTTTTACATTTCATGTAATGTCTGATTTGCACATAGTCCTCCAGACAGAGTAAGTGGGATTGATCATTTGGATTCTCATCTGCACGGAGCTAGTGAGGCTGAGCTCCAGGATGCTGGCCTTCCAGCCACGAGGCTCCAGATGTTTATCTCCAGCCTCGGTCCAAGCAAGGTAGGGGCAGAAATCACAGTGCTTGAAGTCTGCTTCTGATTGTGCCACTGCCCGCATGCAGTGAGAGCAGATAGGAAACCTCCAATCCCCCGTCCAAAGGAGCAGGTATTTATTTGTTTCATTCATCATTCCTTTATTCACTCTCAGTTCTTTCACTCAGTTGCAGTCACCCCTTCTGCCGCGGCTGCACACTGCGCAACGCTGAAGCACAAAGCTGTGGCAGTGGGACTTTTGGGCTGAAACAGCACGTGAATCCGGGCAGCGCCTGGCAGAGCTCCCTGCCCCCATCAGGAACTCTCCTTCCCCATAAGCTTGGCTCTCCTCACCTGCTAGAGCTCTCACATCCAGCCCAGCTCCCACCAGAAGGCTGTACCAACGCAGCCGAGTTTATCAACCCGGCTGCAGTTCAAGGCCCACGTTCCCCCTCGGCTCCGTTCCCAGGATCCCCAGTGCAGCTCGGACCTGCAGCGCTGGTTCTTGGCACTGTAGCACCCAGGCACTCAGGAACCTGTCCCCTGGCCTTGTGTGCCCACCTGTCTCGTCTTTTCCTCTCTCTTTCCAGGGACGTTGCTTTAACCTCACCATCCCCTCGTCTTCCAGCTGGATTTTGTTCTTCATCAAACAGCAGTCAGGGTGGAGGTGGTGGGAAACACAAGGACTCCCTCCCCCACCGATGATTTCATTTCCCATTAACTGAGGGCTTAAAGAGAAACCTCGGGGCTCATTTAAGAATCTGATGACAGTTTAACCTTCTCCTGCAGAAACCCAACACCAGACCCATTCCTCTGTCTGAAACCAGGGTGGCTGTAACACTAGAGCTGGCTCCTGAGCACAGCAGACAGCTCTGGAAAGCATAATCAGCACAAGAGTAAAGGATGTCGGGTTTATTTAGACTTTTATCAGATCATCCTTTCCAAGAGTGTTTTGTACTATACGTGACACAGCTATGTGGGGAGCAGACGCCCTGCTGTCTCCTCGAGGGGTGAATGTGGATCCTGCCACCTCTCCCAGGGCATCCCTGTGCCGGGCCCGCTGCGCCCAGCGGTACCGCGCTCTTGGCTTCTTCCAGAGAACTTGCACTGCCTGGTTCGATCTCTCACAGCCTGGGGAAGCTCCCCGTTGCTGCAGACAAGAGGAGGTGCAGGTTTTAGCATGAATTACTAAAAATCCCAAGCCCCTTTGTGTATTGGTGTGGCCCTCATTTTGGTGACCGCAGCACGCCACCTCTCCCAGCGGCTGAAGGCACGCGCAAGCTCAGGCACCGACGCTCCGACGCCCCTTCGGCAGCCCAGCACTCAGCACCCTCTTCCCCAGGCCGCCGGGGTCGCTCAGGCTGCTGGAACCACCCGGACAGGTCCCTGGCTCTCGTGTGCGCGCCCCTGCCAGCAGCAGCGCCTGTCCCGCTCCCGGCCGGGGCCCACCGGGGAGCCAGCTCCCTCTCGGGCAGCCGCCGCTTGCCTCCTCCAGCAACCGCCCGGCGGCTGAGCCTGCCCGCCTCCCTCCGCCTGCGCCGTCCCGGGGGGGTTTAGCGGCCACCGCGGGGTGCACAGAGGCGGGGAACCGGCGGGCGGGCGGAGGCCTCCACCGCCCGGCGCGGTGACGGCAGCCGGCAGCACCCCTGCCCCGC
>VXAL01011472.1:99430-118715 GCA_013399475.1 Chauna torquata
CTGTGTCTCTCAGCAGCTGGAGTTCCTCACCCCCTTCCAGCTGTACTTCAACCCCGACCTCATCTTCAGGAAGCTCCAGGTGAGGCCTCGCCCGGGCCGCGGGGCCCTTCCCGGCCTGTGGGAGCGGGCCCGCCGGCTGGGCGCTGCCGGGCGGGGGTCCCGGGCCCGGCCTCCCCCTGCCGAGCGCCCTCGTGGCTCTTCCTCCGCTCCGCCACTGAACGGCAGCCGCGGGGCGGGGGGCGGTTACTCGTCCAGGGGAGCGGGGCAATCTTCTTCCCCTGCCCCGCCGGCAGGGCGAGGTCCCGCCTGAGGGTGCTGCGGTTGGTCCGGTGCCCTCGTGCAGCTCCGAGTGCCGGGTGACCCAGCGAGCGGGGTGGCGGGGCGGGGGGACACCTGCCTGTCCGCCTCCTTTTCTCTCCTCTCTCTTCTCTTTCAGATATGGAGGCTGATCACCAACTTCCTCTTTTTTGGGCCCCTGGGATTCAGTTTCTTTTTCAACATGATATTTCTGTATCCTTTGGTCTCAGTAAAGCTCTCTGCTCTCTTTTTGGCTTGGACGTGATTTCCCCCTGTCCCTCTGCCTCTCCAGAGTGATTTGCCTTGGCAGCAGTCTGAGACTGGGGATTCTTCCCCCAGCTCCCAGGGTCTGAACTGAAGCTGTTCCCCAGGCAGCTGTGGCCGTGCTTGTAGCCACCTCCTGCACCTCTGGCTGCCTGCTGCAGGGCAGCACCTGCCAAAAGGCAGAAGAAGCTGGTGGTGTGGCTGTGGCTCGTGCTGGAGAGCAGTGCCTGTTCCTGGGGCTGAGCTCTGGCCAGCTGCGGTGGGCTGGCAGCAGCACAGCAGATGCCTTTTTCTTTCCCTGCGGTCAGAGGTGTGAGGTGGAGTTTGCTCTGTTCTGCTCTGGGGCTCGGACACCTGGCTGACTGCTTGCTGTGATGAGAGCTTGCAGCTGGCTAATTCCCATGAAGTCGTGCTGGGGACACAGGGTGGCCAGCTGTTAATTTCCTATACTGCAACCCCTTCCTTCTCTCCTGCTCTCAGGTACAGGTACTGCCGCATGCTAGAAGAAGGCTCCTTCCGTGGAAGGACAGCTGACTTTGTCTTCATGTTCCTCTTTGGAGGGTTTCTCATGACAGTATCCTTTTGAGCTGGCTGAGGCCCTTTGGGTTCTTCTGAGATGCTGCGAATAGTGTGGGGCTTAGATGCTGTAAACAGCCTGGCTCTCTGTGCCCAGGCTGTTGTGTGTGGTCTGCAGCAGGTACCCATCTGCTGGCCAAGCCAGCTGGCTTGGGAACCCCCAGCACCATGAGCTACAGGGCAGAGAGCCTCACTGTGCCTCTGGGCCTGCCCGGCTCTTCCTGGGAGGGCTCTGCTGAGCTCTGTGAGGCTGGGCAGTGGGTGGGCAACGCGTGGCAGTCTGTGCTCTCGTCTTGGCCACCTGTGTCTGCCGCAGCCTGGCTTGTGCCCCAGCCAGGGTGCTTGGAAGAGTGGAAGCAAAACACAGGAAGAGCAGCTGCCTGCGTTTGTTGCGTGTGTGTAAGTGCTGATGCACCTGGCAAGGGCTGCCTAATCCCAGAAGAGGCGGTGTGGCAGTATATTTGGGAAGCTCCGCCTGAAACCAAGCCTCTTGTCAAGCTTTGTGAGAAACATCCAGCAGAGGCGCAACCCTGTGAGAGCGTGGTGGGTGGAGCATGCTGGAGCAGCGCTACGAGGGGTGTGAGGTTGGGTGTAGAAAACTGAACTGTGGCTGAAGTGAAGAACATGGAGCTGTAAGTGCAAGGAGCGGGGTGCCTGCATGCCATCTGCCTCCAGCTGGCTACCTCCTTGTGCCCTGGAGAAGAGGGCTGTGAGTGGCAAGAGCCATCTCTGCTAAAATTCTCCTGTAAAAAAGTGATACTGGATGGGATGTGTACCCACGTGTGGCTTGGATTTGGAACCAGCTCACAGGTGCTGTGATAATGTGAAGGCCCGTCTCTGAAGGTCACTTTTGGTGGTCACTTTGTAAAGAAGACTGAGCTCCTTGGTCTGTGATGGCACTAGTAAGCAGCTGAAGGGGTGAGCAGTCTGTACGTGCCACTGCTGAGTGTCTTGTTCTGGGGTGTGGGGGGAATTGGTACATCTCAGCCAGCCCAGAAAAGGTTTGGTGGCATGGGCACAGTCTTGCACACTGATCAGCTGCCTTTAGCTGTGGCCTTCCTAGTAACATGCCTCCTGTGCTGCCTGGAGGTGGTGTGCAGGGTAAGTTTTTCCTTGACTCAGTAGTTCTTAGCTATTTGGTCTCTTTGCCAGCCTGTTTTTCCTGGGCCAGGCTTTCACCATCATGCTGGTATACGTGTGGAGTCGCAGGAACCCTTATATCCGCATGAACTTCTTTGGGCTCCTTAATTTCCAGGCCCCCTTCTTGCCCTGGGTCCTGATGGGGTTCTCTCTGCTCCTGGGCAATTCCATCATCATCGACTTGCTGGGTAAGTCAGAGCTGGTGGGTTCTGGGGACAAGGGCACTGCAGCCACAGTGCTCTCAATTTTGCTAGAACTCTGTTCCTGGTTTCATCTTGCTTGAGATGGTCTGTTTTCTGAAGTGAGCTGGCTGAGTCTGTGGCCAGCCTCTTGGCTGAGCTCCGTGACCTGCATCTTGCTGTATCTTACCCAGGATAAAAGCTGGGTGTGGTGAGCTCTGCCTGACACTTGGCTGTCTGGTTCTGCCTTGCCTGCCTCTGCACCCATATAAAGCATGATCGCAGCAAACAGCCTGGCAGCTGATGCTGCGGCACAGGTGGATCTCGTGGGAGCTGGGGCATGGGTACGCAGCTGAGGGATTCCTGGAGCTTCATCCTGTGTAAGCTTCCAGCAGCTCTGGTCTAGCAGGCAAAGGAGGCACAGCTGGGCCTGACCTTGGTGGCATCTCTTCCCAGGAATTGCAGTGGGTCACATCTATTATTTCTTGGAAGATGTCTTCCCCAACCAACCTGGAGGAAAGAAGTTGCTTTTAACCCCCAGCTTCCTGTAAGTAAAGCTGTTTTTTTTTTAATTTTTGTTTTTTTTTTCTCTTGGGTTTGCTGTGTTGCTTCCCAGCCTGGGTTGCTTGCATACCAAACTGGTCTGTGACACTGTGGCGTAACATTGCTTTGGCTGTTACTCTTTCTGCTGCTGCTGCCTTGTGTTAAGCCATGGGACCCAAGTGCATGCTGTAGCATCTCAGCTCAATGGTTTATGCCTTTGCTGCAGAAAGTATGGGCACTTTGCACACTATGCATGTGTGTACACAGGGCCTGTAAAGCAGCAGCTGGTACCATAAGTTTTGCTAGCTGGAATCTTCCTTCTGCATGTGGAAATGCTGGATGCAGGTAGGATTTTCTTCTGAAGTATTTTTGTGGTTTAAGAAAGCAGAACATGTTCTGCTGCATGCTGGAGATCAAAGCTGTCCTGAGACTGAGGTACTGTCATTGTTACATGTTGAGCTGAGAACAGTTAGTGCTTGTACAGTAGGCCAGTGGCTGTTGCATGTCACCATGCCGTGTGAAGGGCTAAGATGTTCCTGGGAGTGCTGGGGTCCTATTTGTCCTCAGCTTACTTTCCTAACCTGCCTGCTTGGTGGGATGGGCATGTCCCTTGCCAGGAAAATGGTATTTGATACGCCTGAAGAGGATCCCAACTATAACCCCCTCCCTGAGGATCGTCTGGAAAACCAACCTGGAGACCAAGACCTGAACCAGCAGCAGCAGCGTCCACAGTAACAGGGAGGACTTCTCCATGTGGCCAGATTCCTCTCTTCTGGCTGGGCTTATGTTGTGCCCCAGCAATCCCACTGGAATAACACCAGTTGCCATTCTGATGTGTCACGTTTCACTGTTTGTATGGGTAACCCATCTTCTTGTACCAAGTGGTTCTGCAGAGCTTTGCACAGAAGAACTGATGAATGCTTATGGAGGTGTCCTAGGGAAAAGGGCTGGAAGTTGAGATGGTTGCTCTGTTACCTGGTGGGGGGGATAAGTATCAAATGGGGCGTTAAACCAGTTACTCATTCTCTTGCTGTTAATGACTTGCTGTGTGCCAAGTCACTTCTGCCCTCTGTACAAAGACTAATGCTCCCTGCTCTCACTGTTGTGAGACATCCTTCGGGCTTCTGACCAAGTAGTACTCCTTGCCATGGTGTAAGCACAACTAAGTCTCCCAAACAACAACCTGCCGTAGTGAAATGCAGCTCAGCATCTTCCATTCCTCTAAGTCCCCGACCCTTTTTCACTGTTGTTTCCAAAGTCTTTACATTAAAGTCTTTATTTTTCAGTTGTGTGTACATTTCTGCCAGGGGCAGAGGCAGCTAGGTCACCAGTACTCATCAGGGCTTTGCTCAAAACTGCCAGGCTGCTTGCTCAGGCTTTTCATTGTTTTTTTTCATTCTTGTGAGCAAGGCAAGATTCACTCTAGCTGGAAGATGTTCTTCCCTTCTGCAGTAAGCAGGACTGCAGAGCATGAGAAGGGGGGGTGAGGTTTGGTTGGAGAAAGGGATGCCTGGAAAAGGGATAGGGAACAGAGCTGGAAGCTTGTTCTAGTCAGTGACTGGAAATAGCACTTGACACTGGTAATAAAGGCTGGCTATGCATGCCATGTAATTCCATTTGTAATTGCATTTCTTAATTCAGAAACAACCTCTGAATTTTAGAAGAAACCAAACAAGCTAGTCTGTACCATGAATAGTTGTACTAAATGGATGTGATCATCCTTGCCAGTGTCTGCTTCTGGCAGACCTCAAAACCTGTAGAGTAAATCTGCAGTGTATCAGGATAGCTCAGTTAACCTTGCTGTCTGCTCAGCTACCTGCTTGCAAACCACCACTAGAACTATAGAAATGTGAGTAACCAGCATCCAGGTAAGGATGATACAGAAGTCCTGTGGCAGAGGGAGGCTGAACCACAGCCACCCCACTCTCACCTCCTTTGTGGGCTTCCCATGAAAACAGCTTGTTTATGGAAAAAATTGAACAAGCTGTTTTGCTGCATGTTTTCCCTCTAGGAAGAGGATGAAAGAACCATACAGATAGTAATCTTGTTCTAGAAGGCAGAGTGGCACTAGGGGCTAAGTGGCCTCAGACTAGACAAGCACTTGCTGTGTGCTTTGCTTGTGACCTAGCAATGCAGAGCTGGTGTTTCAGTCCCTGGAAGTTTGTCTGTAAGGTCTGCAGAACTGCAACTCTGAAATGTAGAAGCTGGGCTGCACTCAGTGGGTCTGGGATTGACCTAAGGAGCTGTGATTATAGGGTGGGAAAGCTGCTCCCAGCTGTTTCCTGGTAGTCCTAACACTCAGGACTGGTCTTTTTCTGGAGCTTGGCCCCCTGGACTTTCCTGACAGGGGAAATTCCTACAGCTTCTCTGGGTCATGAGAAGTAGATTGAGGTACTCATAAGCCCGCTACAGATGCTTCCATCCTTGTATGCCTTTGTCCATACCTCATTGTGAAGTTTAGGGTTACTTAACCACAAGCTTCACAGTAATTCAAAAAATGCACCACTGAGGCTAGGTTTAAGGCTACAGCAGTTTTGTACTTGTTTTGATCACAATCCCTGAAGAGGCTGCTTGCAAAAGAGGCACCTGGTCTTAACAAAAAGAGGCTGAAGTGTTCTCAGGAAGAACTGAAGTTCTTATCTCACCAAGGCAAAACATGTTCTGTATGGGAGGCAGCAGGAGTCCCGGGTTTTGTCTTATGTGCTGAAATAACCTTTCAACCTCTGTAATAAGAAATAATGGCCAGAGTACCACTCTGGCACAGGAGTCTAGGCTAAGACTGCAAGAACATTGTTAAATTGCAAGTTTTTGGTTTCTGCAGACTAACATCTGGAAGAAGTTCCCTCCCAACCAGGAATCAGAACTGGCTCTGCTATTACTCAAGTCTAAACATGATAAATTAAGGCCAGAAAATAGTTTTTGACTGTGCTAGCAGCGTAGGTGGACCAGCAAGGATCATAAAACCTATTGGCTTTATCATAAAGGCCTGAATGCAACTGTCAGGCTGCCAGCAAAATCTGCCCTGCTTGCAATGCTTGTCAGTTCCTGGCAGTGAAGGGTAGGAACTCTATCAAAGAGCTGGTGTACCTCAGCAGCAAGGTAGATTCTAATTATTTCTTTAAGCAAGCTTGAATTTTTATCTCATTTCAATGAATTTTCTGTTTTTAAACTCCCCAGGGAAAGACAGGTTGTTCCTAGAGTTGCAAAATCCTGATGCTGCAATGCTAAGGGTATTTAAGACCACGCACTTTGCTTTGGATGCTCTGTGTGCTGTAACAGGCAACTGTGGGTTGCTAATGACTACAGCAAAGCCACTTGCTGAGGAGAAGCTGCAGTCTCAGTTGGTGAGTGCAGGCTTTATCTTCTGGACCAGCTCTGAGACACTGCATTCCAGCTGCAGTTTTCACAGAAAAAAAGGGTTGGAAGCATCACACTTCACCAGGCTGACATCTGATATAAATGAATGTTACATTTAACCAAAGTCACAAACTGTTCTACTGTTGTCAAGTAAGCCAGCTCAACACCTGAGTTCACTGCAGACTGTACCACGTAGTGCAGCCTAGACCCCTCCTTTAGAGTAGTTTGCTTCTTCCAAGTCTGATTAGCACTTTATCCCTGCAGCAAAAAGGCTTCAGGCTGTTCTACCTGTTGAAGGCAAGCACCCAGTTTCCGCCATGCTTTAGGAAAACTGAGTGCATGTGGGTGTTCAGCATTATATCCAGAAGCATTAGTATCAGGCCCTGGGACTGTTCAGTTGCCATAACAGGACAAAAAGAGTGTGAGACTCACGAGTCATTTAAACTTACTGAACTCAACCTAAGTAGTACACATTCCTTTTATTTAAAAAGTTGTCCTAATAGTGCATGTTGCACCTATACAAAAGAATCTTTACACTGTCCACACACAGGTAATATAAGGGCTCCAACAGCTGCCACAGGTCTCAGCTAGATCATGTGCTAATGCAGCATTCTTGGTACGTGGCATTTACGTGGAAGGGAGGGGGGCAGAAGTCAGCAGTACTGGGAACTCTTGGCAAGTGGAATGCTTGTCCCCTTCAGGGACAAAGACCGCTGCCAATCCTAGATCCATTTGGGGAGAGGAGTAGGGATAAAGTCTGTAAGAAGAGCACCAGTGTAACAACAGGAAGATTACCAGGCTGGAGCAGTATTGGCCAAACGTCTCATGCGCCTAGGAGAAAGAAAGAAGAACAGTAAGTGGTGTGTTACAGTCACGTGATGTCTTACTAAAACTGACACTTTGGGGGAGGTTACCACAGCTTTGTGATCTCCTTAGATTTATTGCATACATGGACTTCCTTGGTCATTTGAGAGCACCCCTGTTGATAAGGCTGTGACACTATTTTCAGCAACAGCTTTTGGGGCAATTTTGCTCATTAAGTGGGATTGAACCAGTTGCTACTGATAACTATTCAGACAGCCATAGCTGAGAAGCAAAACAATTCTGAATCTGTTAATCAGCAGTAAAATATTCCTGGGAAAGAGCTGAGCCAGCATCTTTACTGTTCCTACAACATATCTTTTGGAGAGATTCTAGCAGTTCATTTATATCTGCCAGAAGCAATTTAACCAAGTAGGAGCAAGTGCTCTTGACTACTCGTTGAACACTAATTAGTGAGGCTCTATGGCAAGCAGAGCTCCTCCTGGAATCACAGAAGTGCTCCCATGCCAGCAAACGAGTTGACATCAATCAGGCTAGAGCTGGGACCTTGCCTGTTCCTACATCAAACAGCACTTTATCCTACATAAAAGGAAGCCTTGTGGCAGGATGCTAGTTAGCATGACAGTGCATGAAACCCCGCTATTTTTGATGAATGCCTTCCTACAGAAACAAATGCTCCTGCACAAGCAGAGAGCCTAAGGGAAAAAGAAAAAAAGGAAACTGCTTCAAGCAGGAGATGGTTAAAGTAGACATTTAAATATTTGTGGAGTGAGGTGATAACAGCTTAATATCCTGAAGCAAAAGGGCTATGAGTTTCTGTTGTGGTGTGCGAGCTTGAAATCCTGCCAGTTGGCTCTCGGAAGAGAAAGACAAACATCAAAGCTTTTAACTTCTGTCTTAGACACAGGCCGGAATGAGAACTGTCCGAACGAGTGGCAGCACCTTGTATTTCTGTCCTGGTCTCTGATCTTCTTCTCCATCTCGGCATCTGTGAGGGTTTCCAGAAGAGGGCACCACTGGTCAGCATCCCCCGTGTTGCGAATCGCGATTTCCACAGTTGGCAAAGGGTTCTCACTGCAGTGGCAGGGCAGAAGGCAACAAAGCAACATTCATCGGTGGTCGCAGTGCACTCCTCTGGGTTACCAGCCCAGATGCAAGACACGAGCACAACAGAACATCATTTAAAGTGCTTCAGGCTTAAGCATTCACTCTTAGCCCCACTTAGCACAGTCTGGTTCTCAAAAGTACCCCAGGGGCTGATAGTTACAATCTAGTGGAGCCTGAAGTTTCTGGGAGACCAATTATCACCTCTCTGTAACCACCAGAGAGGGGATATATCAAAACAACTGTGGCTGAAGCAGTTCTCTCCCATTAAGGCTATTATGTACCTGGCTGACAGTGTTCAAATGGAGTAAGCACAGGCAATGTTCCTATCAGTTTATTAATGTGGGGAGCTACTTCTCCCAGAGCAGTAGCTGAGCAGGACTGTTAACAGGGCTCTTCATCGAGCTTTGCCATTCTGCAGCTCTCACTTCCAAGCTGCAGTTTGCCTAGTACACCTCTAACAGCTATTCCCTGGCACACCTGGTAGGATGGGAACCTGACAGTGGAACAAGGACTGTTCTCCCAGCTGCCATGGAAGGGCTGTCCTTTAGGACTTGCTGTTGCAACCAGAGACTGATTACTCCCAGCACAACCCATGAAACACAAGGCTCTGTCCCAGATCATGAGATTGCTCCTCAGAGATCTGTCTGGCTGCCTTGACCAGCTGTATTACCACATGCACAAAAATGTTTACTGCTTCACTAGCCATTTTTCAGTAAAAGTCAACAGGAACTGACCAGGAGTAGCTTCCCAAATATTGACACTGGAGCTGGAAGCCCAGCATAAATACAGAGGAGCCTCAGAATGTAAATGTTTGCTTTGAATTCTACAAAGCAGCTCAGCCCGAGCTGCACAAGCGTGTGTGTGAGAGGAGCCCTCCTGCAGGTGTGCATGCAGATTCGGAAGAAAAGTTCCTTCATTCACAGGAAGGAACTCAAATGCTGATCGCCATGGGAACAAAGTCTGCATCAAAGCTATTAAACGAAAAATTAATCCAAAGCCTTCGGTATCTGATCCTGGGAGGAAACTTACTGGGCACCCACTAGAATTAAGTAGGGGCTGGAAAGCCAGCCTCATGAGCATTGCTTACTTGCAAGCCAACTCAGATACCACGTTTCTATAGTATACAGTCAGAGATAAAATGAAAAATCCTCCCTCAGCTCCTAACCTCTGAAGTCCAACAGCTCCCCCTCCCCTGTTATTTTTTTAAACAAGAGGTGCTGGCAGAATGACTGAAACGCACTGACAGCTGCAGGATTCCCAGTGGAACAAGGCACTCCTGCTGGGGTCCAAGCCTCTGGCAGTAGTGTCACAGGCTCACCAATACAGCCAACTGGGCAGGGAAAGGTCTTCCTTTGGAAAGGGTAACTCCTCCGGCAAGTGGGTCTGGTGTGTGAGAGAACGTCACTCCGGTCCAGAAGGCAAAACTCTGGCTATGAAGCACTGTGTGCTGCCCCTAGAAACAACTCAGCACCGAGGCAGGAACACCGCAGCATACCATCCCCCTGAAAATGCATCAGTTGCCTGCCTGCTTCCAGTCCTGCCACTTCCATTGGGCTCTCAGGCTCTCCTCGTTTTGCACAGAGCAGGCCAGCTGAAAGGACTGCCCTGGAGTTCATCAACTGAACAACAGTTTCACCTCGCCCTCAGATGATTAAGAAACTCATGACTTCTCAAATCCCCCGTCCCTGGAGATATTACGGTTCTTTTGATACATCTAAAGCAGACCCTTTCTTTACATTGGTGGAATGACTTTGGAGCAACCCTCACTCCTGTGGTTTGGGAATTCAGGAACTAACCAACCACAAAACCCAAATATCATTAATCACAGGAAGGTTTCAAAGTACTCCTTTGCAGGAAGAAAAGAGGGAAGAAGAGGGCATGTTTGTGCTATGACACAAAACAAGACTTAAATTAGGTGTTTTTTCCCTCTGAACAGTTCATGGCTACATACTTTGTTCTGTTGGGGTTCCCTTCCTTGTTTTTGCTTCTCCACCTCACAATACTGCAACAGTCTAAAGGCGGCCTGAAATCTACCTATTTGAACTACCCCTAAGTGGAAGCACTCTTTAGTAACCAGGGCCAGATATATGTTTTCAGAGAGCATAATATAAAGTTGCAATTAATCTGGTACAACTGAGAGAGCCTGGACAGTGTTGAATAAAACCTTACTTGCTGTGAGTTAGAAAGACTGACACAGAGGGGGAAATGCGCCCCCCCCGCCCAGTTATATGTGTACACAGATTAATTTTGAAATTCAGGTATCTGCAATAGGAGAAAAAGCACAGGAAAGAAGGAGAACATTTAGACACATTCAAAGCCTGTATCTGACGCACTAAGTAAAAAAAATTATGAGCCAATGACCTGTGCGTTGGGAGGCAGTATGCTAAAAAGTTGTCAAAGAAAATTGACCAGGAAGGTAAATAAATCATGAGTAAAAAAAAAGGAAGGCTTCCTGGCCAGCATGGTGGGAGCTGGGCCACCTCTCTACTTCAAGGGGGATATGGAGAAGAAAGCTTGAACTACTGGGAATGCTCAGGCAACACAGCTAAAACCACAATCAACAGGGAGTCCTACTAAACCGTCTGGAAATGAATAAACTCCCTGCAGTAGCTAGCTTAAACTACAGATTAATGTCTGCTTCACACTGGCTCCAAGGACTGTGCCTACCAGCAGGAAAACCTTCCTTCACTGCTACTGGAGGCCACGATGCAGTGTTAGCTCGCTTCTCTCAAGGTTATAATACACTCAGCAGCTGGGAAGAAGAGGCAGTACTAAAGGCATCAGATTGCCACCTATTACCCTCCAAGTTGCCATCACTTCTTGGGAACATGTACCCATTGCTCTTACAGTTTGATGTGGTCCCACACTGAATCTGCAAATATTAATCAGCTGTCATGGATGGCAACATAGAAGTCACCTCCCTAGCTCCATAAGAAGAGTTTAGTTTCCATGTGGTAAAGAGCCCCTCTCCATTCTCTAATATGAACCATATTAGGGATCGTTTCAGAAGCAAGCTTCCTTGAACTGACCTCAACAGAACTGGCGTCACCAGCACCTTTCCCCCACCTCCACAAATATATCATTTGCTGAACTCTCAAACTTCCTCAAGTGTCACCATGGCCTGAGGTCAAAAAGCCCGCCAGCACACATTAAGGGATACTTACAGAGTGCAGACTCAGCAACATATGGAGGATAACATCAGTACAGTAACTTGCCACAGAACACTGCACGGCACAACTGGGAATGATTATTATTAGGAGACAAGTTACAAAGCTGACTAATCAAACCTGACACTGCTGCACTCCAGCTACGAGAACGGCCTGTGATCAAGCCAACTTTAACTTCAGCCAGGGTAGAGAGCTATAGCGTCAATCAGTCTTAGCTCAAAGCACCAAAGCTTGAGAGAGGGTATGGCCCAAGTCAAGCAGAGCTCAGGGAACAGAAATGTATCCGGGGCTCATCATTCGTATACATTAGAAGAAGAAAGCATATGGTAGTCTGTCACTGTTAATTACAACAGCCTTTGATTCTGTAGCAAAAGCTGACGTTTCATTGACATTTGGTCCTGGAATATATTACACCCACCATAAAAAGATACTTGAGCGAAAGCACAAGCTGGTTGAGCCACACCAGGCTCTGCTTTAGAACAAAACACACAAGGCACTAGATCAAACTGCTTCCTCTGTTCACCAGTTAGGCAGCCGGTGACAACCAGAGGGCTGTGTCTGAGCAAGATGTGACTGCGCAAGCATCACTAATGTTCAGAGTGCTTTGGTTAGACCCACCACTAACATTTCTGTTATCCAGAAGAATCCACCCATTTCCTACAAGCAATGCACGACACCCTAACGTGCCTCTTACACCTCACCAGTAACACCTAGCCATCCGTGATGTGTGACACAGTAGTCACTTCCAGGCAGACAGCCACCCAAAACAGTTAGGAAAAAAGGAAACTATCTAAGCTGCTAACCTTGCACAAGCAGCGGTTTTTAAATGACAATGGCTCTACGGGGATCTCCAGTTGATGAAATATACAAAAGGATGTCCGTGAAAGAAAAGGTCTTTAGTTGCACCCTACTTATTTCTCATCTGATAAACTTGTTTAAAAAGGCGGCTTTATGTGCCAGTGGGCATATGAATGTGAGAAGCCAAACACTGTTACCATGCAAAAACATTTTAAGGAGGACAGAGTGGGTGCAAGTCATAAAGACCAATTTCAAACTAAACTCTCTACATCAGGTCAGCTGTTCAAGATTCACTGATGCTAACGGCCATGAAGTAAGAACACACATCCACACCCATGCCAGGAAGATGACAGTTCTGTACCTGAAGGCATATGTCTTCTGATGCCAACTCAGCTGTCCCCGGATGCTGTAGGCAATGGTAGTGACAAACTCCCCACCCAGGCCAAGCTCTGAGCACAGCTTCAAGGCAAACTTCTCCGGTGAATTCTCCTTCTCTGACATGTCCCATTCAAATTGGTCTACAAGGGAGATGTTCCCTACATGGATATTTAGCTGGAGAGAAGGGAAGAGACAAGTAATTTGTTGCCATCTCTTGCAACAGTTTGTCAAAGGTAATTTAACTTCAGAGGTGGAGGCTGGAGAAGAGAAGCGGAGAAGTAACTCCTAGTTCATACCATCTGCAGAGCTCCTTAACTGAGTTCTTAATTTCAGTAACATAAAGACACTCAGCTTTGCTCACCAAGGTTCAGTTCTTACAAAAGGATGGAATAGTTCAGTTAAAGCACTGTAGTTTCATCTCAGGGGCTGGCACATGAATGTTCAGTAATCTGCTGCTGTGGTCTTGTTCTCAATACAAAGGACAAAATCTAATCTGGACACAGGACTGAAATTAACAGCTCCTTGGCTCTGATGGAAGCCTTCGTACTCTTCCTCCCCCGTAACATAACTAGAGAAATGGTTCAGCTCTCATTCTACTGCCTTCCTGTATTACCTTAATAATAACTCGTTGGTCTGACTGATCTTCTAGGATACTGTCAGTTGGGTATGACTCGATCTGTTGTCGGATGGCAGAGGCAATAGCAGGGACAAAGGTCAGAGGATTCAAATCCAGGTCATCGCAAAGAATCTCAGAGAACATTTCTGGGGTCATTAGCTTTTCTGATACAGAACAAGAACAAACAGACACTGTTAACTTTCTCAGCCACCAATATCTGCCACTTACAGAATACATAAAATTAAGCGTGTACACAACAGCGTGAAGAGGGGAATCTTAAATGCATCACCTTTTGCTGTTAAAAGGGTTTTTTTTTTGTTCCAGGGTTGTGCACGTGCACACTGACACAGGGACTTGACTAACAGCTTTCTTTACTTGCTCCATGGAGACAACATAGCTATGGTCTAATAGTCCACACATAAAGGAGCCATACGTGTTAATTGTTTGGTATTTAAGTTATCATGGCTGACAGAATAGTTTCATTAGGCTGCTGAGCTGAGAAACTGGATGAGGAGAATAGGTCAGTTAAACTCTTCAGATAACATGCCTCCAGGAATGACTGCAACCCATGGAAGTGGCAGGGCATCTGCTACAAGACATGAGAGCCGAATACAACCCACCGAAGCGGCAGGGCTTTAAAGCTTTGTGTATATGGTTCAAGGACATGCACACTCATGCTTGTTCTCTCTTCATATTCAGTGACGAATGCAACTGCGTCTCTCCAGCCTCAGGAAACTCTCCTTCCTACATACCGTTCATGTTCCACGTAAACGCATCTCTGAGTTTCTGCCCATCAATTTCCATATCGAGCCTGATTGGAACCAGAACCTCCGGCTGGGACGCATTCTCATGGATGACTGCTGGGTCATGGTCATCAAAGCTAATGCAAAGAGCAACAACACAGTACATGCAACAGAAAATGATACATCTGGCATCCACAGAAGGAAGGCGCTGTTTGTTGGAAACAATCCCCATACTCCAACTCCCCAGTCTTTAGACAGACTCCTCAACGCAAAGGTACAGGGCTATGGCAACAAATATTGAGTTTATTTTATTGCATCTATCGTACTACATTTCTGCAAATAAAACATGGAAGCGTTTCCAAGACGATGTTTTATCTTGGTTTCCTCAGCTTTTGTATGGAAAATGATAAGTCATGAGCCACAGCAGCCTTTTTCAATGAATAAATTAGACAAAGTTACTGGAATATGTCAGTGAGAGGCAGTCTCAGTCCTTCACAGAGAGGGTTTGCAGGCTCCTCAAATGACAACTGCTTAGCAAATCAGCAGAAAGTAGAAGGAGCTTATCAGGAAAGGAATCAACCATTTTCCTGACAAAAGAAAAGTCTCCTCTCTGAGCCATGGATGGCCACTGCAAAGAAGAGCCTCATGACATACGGCTGAACTAAGAACCTCCAATTTAGGGACCTATAGGCCTCTTGCCTATTAGAGAAGAAGCACAACCCCTGGCAGTGCGTCATGCTGGTAACTGTTCCCACTTTTCAGAAGAAGGAAGCTATCTTACCACAGAGGGAAAGTCCTCTTCTTATCCCTGCCCATGCGATTTCTGTTAATCGTTGTTGAGCATGGCACTGCATCCAGGTGATGAGAGCTGTTGGGCAGAGTCGGCACCCACTGGTTGTTCCTCTTTGCCTTCTGTTCTCTGAAGAAGGAGACTGGATGTTAACCTGCAGACCCTGAACACCACTGCTATTATTTAAGTAACAGCATAATTTTAAGTTATGAGCTCCTGCCTAATGATAGTTTGACTAAGAATTCATGTTCCACACTAGCCTCTGGGAAGCCCATTCTCTGGCTCACAACTATTCATAATTATATGAATCCAGGTGTGCCATTATAAATACTAGATTCATATTTGGATTTCCTGTCTGTATTTACAGAGGGGCTGCTGAGATATGTGATGTCTCCAGCAGACAGTACGTGCAAAGAGTGTTCTGAAAAACATCTGTTACAGCTGGAACAAAGCAATTGCAAAATGAGCTGTATCATTAAATACTAATGTTTTTCTTCCTGTTGTATGTGGGCAGTAACCCAATCCTTACACTCTGGAGATCTTCATTTGCCCAACACTGCGAATGTCTGCTAGCACAGACTGGCAAGCGCCCTCCTGCTCGAAGCCCTGGGTTTATGCAATTTCATGGGACAGGACAGTGCTTCCTGTCCAAGCTGACACCTTCCAAGCAGCTCTGTTCTGATCTTGGCCCTCACCAACACTAGTTACCTGAGGTAGGTGGGAGGTTCTGTGCTGATAGACACTGCCTTGTACTTCTCATCATTTCCATCCAAGATCTCTTCCACTTCAGAGGCCTTTAACAGCGTCACGCTAGTGGCTAATGTTGTATAGCCGTGATCTATTACCGGGAAAGATGCCAATAATTAACATGGAAAAGTTTTACATAGCAATATGGCATTAATAGGCTGCATAGTGAAAAGCATTTCCTGCCAGGTGGGACTAAAATAGGTTACCAAACGGTATGACTGTGTGACCCAAAAGTGCTTTGGGCTTTATTTATCTTCTAGCAGAAACTTAATTTTAGACAAAAGTTTTGACATGGCATTTTGTACACGTGGGATAAATGGAGATCAGCAGCTTTCCACTGCCGTTTCTGGAGTTGCCAGCAGCCTCCGCTCTCCCTCACACGCCAAGATGCTCTGCTATTTGGGTAGATTCCTTGCACTGGATTGACCAGAAGCCCAACCATACTGCCTGGCACTAAACAAGTATCATCTTGTTTTGACATCCATGTAAACAGCAAGAACAAATGTGACTTTCTTGGGGGTAGGGTGGAATGTTTCAGTTAATACACAGCAATCCCTACCACAAAGCTTAGAGAAGAAATGCAATTCAAAAGATAAAAGCAGTACGATACCTTAGAATGGCAGCACAGTGATAGAGCAAAGATTTGCAAAATGCATCAGTATCTCCTTACTTTGTATAGCTACCCTGTTCATACTCTGTTAAAAACACCTTTCATTCTGACTGAGAGACCAGACACAAGGAGAGTTAGAATTGCATGAGCTTCTCTCAGTTATTATTGTACTTCACAATAGCACATCCTAACCTTACTTTGTAGATTGGATTTACCAGAAGACTTTGGAAACTGTACTGGGCTTGTAGAGTAGGGAGACATTTGACCGGATAACTAAGACGTGGCTTTACCAACCATGGATGAACCTAGTTCTTCCAGGATGTAACTTACTGATAAAACCTACTTGTTTCTTCTAGGAAATTTACTTGAAATGGAAAGGAATGCTAGCAAAAAACCCAAAACATCAGAAAAAAAAAGTCCTTAAATCCTCATAAATATTAGATAGGCTGTAAAACTAACGTGCTTTTAATTACAGCGAGAAAGAGAAAAACAATTTTTTCCTACCCTTAGCTGCCCTGTGCAATCACATGGTTTAGCTCTGCACACCTACAACCTGCCACAATGATGTAAAATCTCTTCCACAGCCTTCTGGGAGGAAAAGCCCAGAAAACTATAAATCCTCAGTGGACTTAAAGGTTGGAAATGGAGAGAGAACAGTCAATAGAGAAGCAAGTTGCTGCACAGACACATTGGATATTAATGAAAGATAAGCCAGGGAGCACAAATGGGTAAGGCTTGGGAAAGGGGAAGAACCTCAGGACAGATCTTGCTGAATTGCACAGACCGTCTGCATCTGAGAGTCCATTAATGTTTTGAGAAAGAAAAGTTCAGCATGTGATGAGGATGCACAATTAGGGCAACCACAGGGAGAGATCAGAGGAAGAAGATGAGACACTAATGCATATTGTAACAGCACCAAAGGTCACAGTGGAGATTCTTACTCTAGCACAGCTAAGAATAACACACAGATAAGACTTACATCTTCTGGGACTGTGAGACCGCTGATTTTCTGTTGTGGGGAAAAAAAAAACAGAAAAAAGCAACAGGTCACCAGGATAGTTGGAGGAAGAAGACATAAGTCTAGAACGAACTGTTTATTTTTATTATGCCTTAGCCTGACGAGTGCATGACAAGTTACATTACAAAGAAATGTAACTGCTTATCGCTCTCCCATCAAAAATAATACCAAGACAGCTGTATTCTCACTGTGGCAGTCACATCAGTAGCAACATACCACCACAAAGTCTAGCAGTCATAAACATTCAGTCCCTGCAAAAACAGAATTTAAGTAAAGACACACATTTTCAATGGGATATCCTTGCAACATTCCTGCCTATTTGACAAAAGGGACAGAATTGCCCCTCTTTGCCCATAAAAGCCTCTTCCGGAATATGGTATTTATTCTGAGATGCGGCTTTTGCATTTGATGAATGCAGCCAACCCCATGAAAGCCACATCCAGCATTTTGACTTTAGAACATTTTTGATCAGTTCATGTTCTCTGCTAGGTAGAACCAGGAGCTGCCTGTGTCATCGCTGCAGACCACTCCATCACCGAGGTGATGAAGCGCTCTGCAGCGTGAATCTGAAGTGATCTGCGCAGCCGCAAAGTTGCACAAGCTTCTGAACCTCCAGAGACACTTTTTCAAGGAAATCTTTCAGACTTCAGTATTGGGAACGTTTACTCATCTTCTCACCATGTGAAGATGCCACTATCTTCTTCCTCTCTTCCACCGTGGCTAGTCGTCTCCAGAGCGAGGGATATCTCTTGTACAAGGAACCCCGAAACATGCGCAGGTAGTTTCCCACCTACAAGAAGGAAAGCGGAGATGTGGCCTGGAAATATATTCCATTTAGAGAAATTTTTTGCGGAAGCTGAAACAAAGTCAGCTCTTTGTAATGATGACAGGGACCTCGTGAGAGGATTTTTTTTTTTTTTAATGTTTTTTGCAATTGACTGTATTGGGCTTGGCATCATAAAGCACAATTTTTGCGGCAATACAGAAAACAGCTTTTATCAGCACTTATTTTACTAGCCTGATAAGAAACTCCCATTCATTGACAAAAATCAATTTAATGGGAAAAAAACACATTCATTTCCATGTATTTTTGAACAATTTAACCTCTACTTCAACTGCTGTTTCAATGCAGAGTGCTCAGGAGGAATTTAGTCAAACCAGATACCCAGCTCTCCAACAGCGTCATTTTTACATTGAACTTCTCTGCCACCTAGACATCGCTTGGACAGAGCAAATGCCCAGAGACCTGCCTTGCATTTTATTTTAAATCCTCTGAACTTGCAAAATATGATCACTGCCAGAAATCCTCTTTCAAACCTACTTAACATCTGTAAAGCAGTTCTGCTCTTCCTGGCACAACGTCCTCACTTGTACTGAAGGCTTCAGCAAGCCTTGCTGAACAACAGAATGATTTCTAGACTCTGAAAGCAAACTTTTAGACTTGTACTATACTTGCAGACCGCCAAAAAAGGCTTTTATTCTTTGACAAGACTCACTTTGATCTTAACATCTACATTCAGATAATTTTAAATTGCATCTGTTGCTCTACAGTGCTCATCAACAGACAGAAATTAGCGGCAGAAGAAAAATGCAATCCTTTTTCCTCTTCCACGTGCCTGGCATGGCAATCTCATAGATCAGCTGACTGCAGCTACAGTTCTTTTAAACCTTACAGTTCTCATGCTTAAGAGAGCAAGGGGCCTTTAGCCTCCCCTCAACATACGCAGCCAGCAATTTAACTTATCCAAGATTTCCCTTTTCCCACCAAGTGCGGCTGAAAGATGCTTTTTTCCTGCTTCCGACTGTGACCGTTTCTCCGGCGCCGAAGCGGCCTCGTCCTTGCTCCGCCGAGGCCAGCCCGCCACGCGGGCTGCGCCCCGGGGTGCCCGAACGCTGCGCCCCGGCACCTGCTGACAGGACCCGCTCCGCCCGGCCGAGGGAGCTGCGCTGCCCGACCTCGTCGCTCCCGAGCGCGAAGGCCCAGGCGTGGACGCGGTTACCTCACGGCTCCTGAAACAGCCCCGACTCCCCAGCAGCCGGGCTGCGGACCCGCAGAAGCAGGGTGTCGGGCTGCCACGCAGGGCCCCGGCCCGCGCACGCCCGGCGGGCAGGCGGGCCTCGCCTCAGCGCCGG
>VXAL01011472.1:119117-138378 GCA_013399475.1 Chauna torquata
GGCTCCTCCCCTCCCGCCTTGCCCGGCCCGGCCGACCCGAGGGGGTCGCTGAGGATGCGGCGCCCCGAGAGCCGCGCCGCGGGCAGCGGCCGTTAACGGGCGCGCTGAGGTGAAGGCAGGCGGCGCGTAGAAAAGAGGCGGTTTATTGGTACATACATATATACACAGTATATATAAGAAGGGTTTATACACGTTGTACAAACTTTTACACCCGCGGTAGGGGGCGGCAGGGCCCGGGGGCTGCGACGTCGGCCCGGTTCTGCCCCCTTTTTTTCTTTTTTTTTTGTTTGCATAAGGCAGCGTAGGGAATGTGCAAAGAGCTGAGGTGAGGCCTGTGCCCAGCCGCGGCGGGCTGGCGGCCGCCGTGGTGCGAGAGCTGCCGGTGCAGCCACGGCACCCGTGTCAGGAGGCTACGCTGAGCACGGCGCGACAGGGCAGTGTCCAGCACTGAGACCCAGCGTCGCGGAGGGAAAGGGGGCACGTTGTCTGTCTACGGATCCGTACGAAATTCTCATGCATACTAGCGATACACTGTAAAACGAGGAGCAGAGCTGTGGCAGGCTGCTGGCACTCACCGCTGCAGCCTCGCGTCTGAGCTCCACAGGCAGCCTTTAAGTGTCCTTAAAGCTCCCCGGCTAGGGCTGGGGGGGCTGCCTCAGTGGAAGCCGTCCTCTGAGCCAAGGGCTGGAACAGCCAAAGGGCTGCCCTCGTGAGTTGTGTAAACATAGGAAATACCATCAAGTCAGTTTTATGTGACGGGGTCCAGGTTAAGTAGCAGAGCGTGATCCCATTCCAGGCTGACTTGATGGCTTTTGGGATGCCATTGCTGCAAGAGCCTGGCCACGTTAAGGGTTTAGTGGCTGCTCTTGTCTGTAAAAAACATGGTAGATGCTTTTGTGTTGATAGCAACTGAAGCTAGGGCTGCTGGAACAGGAGAGGAGCAAACTTTGTCACTTGTGACAGACACCTGTTGTGTCAGACGCTGGACCTGCAAGGAAGCCAGGAATGGCAGAGGGAGCCCTTTGTGTGGCTGCTGGAGGTCAGGGTGATGGAAGGGAAAAGTGGGCAACACAGGCACCCCCCTCATCGGAAGGAGTTGGAGGAAGGTGTGCAGCTGAAGAAGTCCTGGCTGATCTGGCGTGGGTAGCCCTCCAGCACCTTCACCTGGACAGGATCGAACTTCCAGTAGTCTCGGCCTCTCAAGAAGTAGGCAAAACCTGTGGATGAGAGAGGAAGGGTTAGGAGAGACAAGCCTTGCATAGCTCTGCTCTTTCCTAGCATTTTGTCTTGTTGACTCCCCACAGCATGTTTAGTACCAACAGACAGCCTGGAAGAGGCAGGAAATGCTGCTAGATTCATTTCACTTGAATCCAGGTTTGTGGCTTACACTGTTCTTTCACGCTGTTTCAGTTTTGATGGGAGAGTACACAGGAAGCAGTTTATTTTATATAGCTGGTGGTTTTAAATATGCTGTACCCACGTAGCGGCCTGGCCCTGGAGGGCCTGTGGTAGGGGGCTTGTGAAGAACTGCTGCGGAGCGTCTGGTATGGCCGGGAAACTGCTCTGGGATGCAGGCTCTGGAAGCACCGGGGAGCCACTCCTCCGCATCCTGTGGGAGCAGAGGACTCTGCACCCATCGCTGTCCCGAGCACCCCTGTTGTCCCAGGTACTTCTGTGGCACCGCGATGCGTTCGGTGTGGGGCACATCTGGGAGGACTAGGTAATACTGAAAGCAGCCTGTTTGTTCAGCACAGCTGCCTAGGCTGAATGGTGGGAAGAGTGTCTGCTGTCTTCTCATCGCTGCCTTTGTTGGGAGTGGTAACAGCTAGGCAGGACTCTGTGACCGTTTCTTTGTCAGAAATTTGAGTTTTCTCTATCAGATGCTTAACTGTTGATTGTTCCAGTTAATAATTATAAAACTTCTCACTTTCATGAAAGAAGCCTCAGTTCCCTACTGGGGGGAGCTGCCTCACTCTCTATGCACTATATGGCATGTGCTATGGCTGGGAAGTGTCTGCTGCTACTGAATGTCTAAATCCTCCAGCTGGGAGGTGGTGTCAGCCTGAGCGCCCACCCCAGAGCAGGCCCTGTCCCTGCTGGCACTGACCAAACTCATCCTGAAAAGCAGCATCGATCTCCTGAGGGACACCACGCCAGTCGGCCATGGTCCGGGGGTAGATGTTGTCCACCTGGCGGGTGTGAGGGTTGAAGCGCCAGTAGTTGCCTCCACTGAAGATGTAGATCTTGTTCTTCTCAGCCCCCCACACCAGAGCTGCCTGCACAGGGGAAGCAGGGAGGCCCAACTCCACAATTGGGGTGGGACCAGAGACCCGTCTCTCGCCGTCGTAAATCCAGTACTGAGAATCTGGTGAGGAGAAAGAAAAGGGGAAACATGTTCAGAAACTCTACGGTGTTGTTTAATTTGACAGTGAATTGCAGAACTGGAGCTGGTGCCTTGGCAGAGCTCCCAGGGAAAGCTGTTCATGAGAGGCAAACACCCCACCAGTGTCACGGACACTGTCACTGACAGTGCCCACAGTGCCAGGCGGGCAAGGAGTTGAATTCCCCCCTCAGTCCAACCCAGAGCTTTCAGTGGTGGGATGAGAAGGACTCTTTTAGCAGTTGTCTTTTCTGTGTTTGTGGAAGTTAATACCAAAGATTTGGCTTTGCTCATGAGCTGCCAGGCTGCCCTGCCTGGCTTCTCACAGGCTAATCGGCGTGGTGTTGGAGAGCCCTGCGTGTGAGTGGAAGGGTGTTTCTCTCAGCTGCTCCTCTCAGATGGGACTGGCCGTAGTTTTCAAGGAGGCATTTGGGCAGATGAATCAGCCCTGGGCTTTCAGTTTGCTCTGGTTACGCTGAAGGAGGAGCAGAACCCATTGCTGGATAAAGAAATGTGCAAAGCTGTGGAGTTTGACAGGGCAAAGGCTGATTCCTGTGACACCTCTGCGGTGAAGCCAGGGGCTGCCAGGAGGGGGCAGAGAAGTAAAATAGGTCATGGCCTGACTGGGGCGGGGGGCACGTTCCTTGTGTGCCAGTTTGTGCATGGGACCAGCCCCGACCCTGCCAGCTCAGCTCGTGGAGGAGATCATACAAGGGCATGCACAGGCATAAGAGGGGCCTGTGGCTGTAGAGAAGCAAGCTACAGAAACCAGGAAGAAGTTGCCAAGCTGAAACAGAGACTGGGAGCATATTTCCAGTTTAGATTAAAACAGGAATCACTGTAATTACCCTGCGGCATGTAATACTTTCCCCTTATCTCATTTAACTCATGGTGGGAGCCTGCCAATTTTCACACTGTAAACCCTCATCTGCAGGTGAGGTGCTAAGTAATCTGTTTATGCAGTAATACTGCCTGCAGAGCCGCTTGGTGCGTCTTCTCGTGCTCGGTCTCATGGTGTGCAGACAGGGCACGCACACCCAGGGCAGCTGGGTAGTTACATAGTTCCACATCCCTGCTATTAATTTCATACTTGGAAAGAACATTAGAGAAAACTGGAGCTGAAACAGGGGTCGTTGCTGGTCTTGAACTCCAGGGGTGGCCAGGAGGAGGTCTGGCCCCACCATGGGTGACTGGTTTTTAATCCCTGCGGTGGCTGGAGGTTGCCTGGCTCTGCACACAGGCTCCCTGTGGGCTCACTCAGTCTTGGGGTACTTCAGAAACCCTGCATCCTGGCCTCTGAGGAGCAGACGAGATGCTGTGCATCTCCTGAGCAGGGCCTCAGAGGAGGAGAATGGGATATTTTGGCTGTGTCTAAAATGAAAGTGACCCTTCCTTCTCTCTTTCCCCCTCAATATCTGCTAAAAAGTTTAAATAGAGAAAGAAAGAAATAGCAAAGATCACTGGTTTGCTGAGGATGTCCAGGTTTCTCCTCCCAGGGACTTGTTGGGTCCTGAGTACCCCTCAGTAAAGAAGATGCACTTCTGAGCCGTCTGGTCCCAGTCCAGCTCTTACCTTGGAAAAACCAGATATTGCCCAGAGGGTCCTCGAAGGTGGCATCGACAGAGCTTGGGATCCCCTGCCAGTGACGAGAGGCCAGAGCTGGGTAGCCGGCCTGCAGCTTTCCAGCTCGGAGCCGCCACACGTAGCGGGACGCGAAGAAGAACAGCTCGCCCCGGATGGTGGCCACGGCATCGAAAGCTGTGTCGCAGGCGTCGGGCTGCACAGACTGCCAAAGCATGGCCTGGTCAGGGGCTTGGACCCGCGGGAGCACCCCTTGCCCAGGCTGGGTTCAGCTGACAGGACATCCCCGTGTCCAGGACTTTACCCCGCACTGCACCGGCCACCCTCTCACTGAGTCCACAGGAGGGCCATACGTCCCCCTGGTGTGTCATCAGCACCTGGTACCTGCTGACACCCTCCGCTCCTGGCAGCAGTACCTCTTCCTAAATGCTGTTTAAATCCAGCCTGTTCCTCAGGGATGCTGCTCAGAGGAGGACTGCTTGGGCACGGATAGGCAGAAGGAGGTTTAAGCAGCAGGGTCCCCTGGCCTCTGGGATTTACAGCACTCGCAACAGGCATGGCCAGGACAAACAGCTCCAGAGATGCAAAACTGTGGGTCGCTAATGCAGGTGTCCTGCTCTCAGCGAGTTTTGGTTGGGCACGTGCTGCCCAAAGATCCCCTCCCAGCACGTCCCAGGGTGGCTGGCAGTGCCCGGGGCAGCAGCATGGGTGGAAAACAGACATAAAACCACGTGCAAGTCTGCTGCTGGCCTCTTGGTGAGGACAGTCCCAGCGGCTGGGAACAAGCCGTGGTGTTAGAGGGCACACAGACAAGCTGTTCACTCACCTCCACGTTGGTGATCTCATTTGTTTCAAGGTCTGGCTGTGGCAGCTCTGCTGGCTGCGTTGGGGTTGGGTCGGGATCCAGTTTGGGTTTCCCATAGAGGTACTGGATACCTTGCTTGTCATCCTCACTCAGGCTCAGCGGGTAGCGGAAGATGTAGAAAGGAGACATCAGTGACTTGGAGACAGCTGTGTGCTGCAGGCCCAGGACGTGGCCGAACTCATGAGCAGCCACCTGGAGGAGGTCAGTGCCTGCAAAGGGAGGAGATGGGAGATGCTTTCGCCTGCTTGTGTGAGATCGGCAAGCTGTGCCCCGCAGAGAGGATGCCTGCCTCTTGGGCTCATTTCTGCTGATCGTCAGCTCCTGACAATGCACGGAGGTATGCTGTAGGAGTCTAACATACGGCAAGAGAAATCTACCTTGGCTACTGGGCTCTCAGGCTGTTCCCGGACGTTTTCCCATGTAGCTCTACACCTTGTTTGTGTATGTTCTTAAGGAATCAAAGGGCATAATTAAGGGTTCCACTGATTCTGGAGCACTGTGAGTGAATTCAGACACTCAGGTATTAGTCTGGGCATGTTGGTAATTTGTAATTCTGTCTCCAGCGGCTTCTGCACTCATTAGCTATCAGGAAGAAGAGGGTTTTCCATGTGCATTTGGAAAGGAGAATTTTGCAGAGAGAAGGAAATCTGTCCCATACAAGTAGGTGGCAGGGTGGAAAGTCTGGTTTTTGTCTGCTCAGGTCTGCAACGGTTGTTGGCTACGGCTGTAACATAACAGGTCGCATTTAGATCACATCCACTGTGGCAGCTCCTGGCATCAATGGGGAACCCTCCGGCATTAGAAGCTGCGAGTGGCGGCTGACACACAGACAGCAGAGGGAGCTCATTTATTGCTTGTATGTGGGCTGTGGCAAGAAGGTGACATTTAGAAATAAGCGCATAAAAATTCCTCCAATGTCAAGGCCTGGCCCTTCTTCACCAGGCTCAAGTAGATGTATGGGAGATTGTATTTTAGGAATACATGACCTCAGTGCACCTGTAAAAGGAGAGGGGGAAAAACAGATTTCAGTATGCAAAAATATGTCATTTGGCTGGCAGGTATTATTTAGCTTCCAATGGATCCTTTCTGAAGTTGATAAATTTTAGGGAAAGCTGGAAGAGAGGCACTAAGCACCAAAGCTTGTGAGCGGAGGCCATTTGTTGACAAGTCCCAGCGTATTCATTCACTTGCCTTCAGCCAGAAATCCTCCGAGCTGCAGCCCAAGTGATGAGAAAGGCAGGGATGTGAGTAAGCTGGTCTCCCTGCTCCAAGCGGGATTTCCCTGCTGGCCCAGGGGAGCAGGTAACCGCTCAGCACCGGGGCAGGGGATGCAGCTGGGAGGACGCCTGGGAAGGGCAGAGGGGAAGGTGAGCCCCTGTCTTCCTCTGCTGGTCAGCTTCACATTGAAGCGATGGATTTTCACGGCACTGACACAATTAAATCAACACATCCAGGTCGCTGAGAAAGTGCGATCTCTACGTCAGTGATTAATTACAAACTCTCAGACACTTCTGTTTAGCTTGGCAGGCTCTTCACTTGATGCTCTCCGGTGTTGGCAGATCTGCTGCACCATTGTCAGATTCTCCGGGGGAGGTGAATGACAGCACGCCTGCAGGAGCTGTGCTGGGAGCATCACTGTCCCTTGCTGAAGGTCCTCCACATGGAGTTCTGCTTCCCACATGGCTCCGGGCTGACCCCAAGGCACAACGTACCCTTCCCTCGTAGTTCTGCTCTCCTATCTGTATAATGAGGCTAAGTATTTCCCCATCTCCGAGAGCTGAGGCAAGGATTAAACCGTGTTTATACCATAAAGCTCTTTTCGGCATATTAAATGGCAATTAGCTGCAAAGTGCTTTTACAACATTTATTTATGGAAGACATAGGGGGAAAGAGGCCATGGAACAGGGCTGGATTCTGATGGGAACTGGCATCTGTTCTGACAGTTCCTGGTTTGCCTCCAACGCTGTCTTTGTGGAATAATGTAGGAAATTCTTCAACCACACAGGGAGCCCCAACAGAGGGTGCAAAGCAGCAGAGCCCACCCATCCCTAAGTAGCAGAAAGGCTTCTGCAGCAAGACCTGGTGCTCTGTGATTCTTGTTTTGGGGTGGCAAGGACCGAATCGGAGATGTGACGGTCCTGTCCCACACACAGCCAACCTGGCATTCAGCTGACACAGAGGTGGACTTTGGGGGCCCATCTGAGCCCTGAACATCAATCAGTGTGAACAAAATGTTTGAGAAAGCCCAGAGAGGACGGGGTTTAGCTTGGGCTTTGTAATTGTTTCTTTGTCCCTGCACTAATTTTGGTGGGTCTTGCAGAAATTGATGCTTTGGGCACTGATCCAGGTGGTCCCAGGCGGTATCCATGCAGTATCTCATGGGTACTGTGACACCAGGCCCTGAGTGTCCGAGCAGGGAGCTACCAGCTTGGATCTATTATTAGCAGGAAAAAAAAAAAAAAAGTCTTGACTTGTTGTGGTGTTGTTTATGGTCAGAACATTCCCAGGCCACAGGGACAGAGCTGGAGCCTGGGTGGCTTCCCTTTATGGACTTGTTCAAAGGGAAAATACTCTGTGGGCAGGCAGGACTGGGCCTGAGGCCTGACTGCGGTGCTGTCCTTTGGAGGACAGCGCTGTGTTTTTGTCAGTTGGTGTGTTACCCAGTGCCGCCTGTCACCCACTGCTTGAGCCTCTGTCCTCACTGGGACCCCAGGGTCCTGGTGCTGGGCACGGGCTGTGATGTGGCTGGAAGATGACGAGAAAAGACCTGAACACTACCTACCAGCAGGCTTGTAAGTGGCAGGAGGTGACAATACATACCACAAAAATGATGGTTGCCTCTCAGTTTTACAGGGGCCCTGCTCGCAGCATAATTAAATCATTTCTAAGTACACTGACAGGCATCCCGGTGCACCCACGGCTCCCTTGAAACAGTACCGTACCCAGGTTGTTCCCAATCGTCCAGGTCTCGTCGTAGTCAAAATGGACATCCCCCTCCCGGTGCGTCTTGGGGAAGAACGCGTGTGCGAGGATGCCTCCGGGCCCATCAAAGGGCAAGTTGTCTCCGTGCCAGTACCTGGAGGGAAACCATGGTGTACCTCAGCCAAACGGCCATGCAGCTCAGGTGCACAGCATCGTATGGCCAAAGCTGGGGAGCCGCTGCTAAGGGACAGCAGCTCTCACTCCCTCTGCAAGCTCGTCCTGTGATCGACTGCTTGGAGCCCTCGGGGCTGCAAACCTGGTTCTGCATCAGGGCACTCAGGAAGCAGAGCTCAGTCACAGCAAGCCCTGGGGAGTTCTTATGGTTTTCTCAGGATGTTTCTCTCCTCCCTCTGCTCAGCTTTCAGCACAAAGCTGATGATGGAGCCTAAAGAATTAAGGAGGTGGCTGCCAGAACCAAGATCAAGTTGACACAGCTGAGCGGCAGGGGGATGCGGAGGGGCAGCCCGCAGAGAACCCAGCCAAATCCTCAGGTCCTTGCTCAAGCCAAGCCTGCTGCTGACAAATGAAGGAAATCCATGAGAGATGTCTTTAGAGAGAGCTGAGGGAGGCACAGGCAAATACACAGAATGCAAATCACATCATTGCTTGGACAGTCTCCACTGCCGTTATTAGTTTTGTGCAAGCAGGCAGCAGAGGGAAGTCTTTGCCCCCGTGCAAATTTTGCCAAAAGTGAATTTTAGGCCAAGAGCCAAGGTTCATTTAACCAAGAAGCTATATTTGTCTTTGGGCAGACAGTTACGTTGCTCAGTCAAGGGACAGGATGGAGGACCTGAAGATGGAACGTCAAAACAAACACTTAGGAAAACAGTCTGTGGGCAGAGAAACGTAGACGTATCCAGAAAATTAATGAACGATCAGTAACGATACTGTGCACAGCCAGCATGGAACAGCTGCACTTACACCAAGCAGCCCACATCTGACAAGAAACAAAAACATCCCCAAGTCTGAAAGCAGAAATATGAGCCATTTAAGTGCCTAAGCTGTGTGCTGGCAGCTCCGCGCTCCGGCTGCAGGCTTGGGGTCTTGCGCGCAGGGCTGCTGCTCCGTCTGGGAGCAGCGTGTCGCTTCCCACCGCGCTCACCTTGTGAAATCGATGACGATGTCTGCCCGGCCCTCCTGCACCTCGGTGAAGGTCAGCGGCGTCACGTCGCTCCAGACTTTCAGAGCTTCCTCGATGGTCCTTCTCACCTTGGCTTTTACGAGCTGCCATGGGAACCTGATAATTCTGAAAGGCAACAGACAGCGGGTGAAGAGAGCATCAGCCGCTGTCGCGTGGGCACTGCTGTCACGAAGACACCAGCTGTAGGAGCAGTGTCATTAGGGCTGCCACTCCCTCTTAGCAGCAGAGCACCTCCAGCCCACAGCAGCACTGCTCTGGCACCCTCGTCCAGGCAACATGCGCAGCAGACAAATCCCAGCAGTGCTGAAACCCACCCTGGGCTGGTGGGCCCAGAGGGGAGCTCTCTGGAGAGCTTTGCAGAGCTGTGTTTTCCCAGAGTGAAAGGCTGCAGCATTTCCCAGGCCTGTCCCCTGTCAGTCCACCCCCCCAGAGGTGCCCAGGAGTGGTGTGATGTGATTTCAGCTCCTCAATCTCTGCATTTTTTTTGCCCTTGGAAACCTGGGTTTGCTCAGAGCAGCTGCTGCCTCTTCTGCCCCCCCTACAACATAACCAGAGCATCAGGTCTGCCGCAGAGGGAGCTTTCTTTCCCTTCCATTAACAGTGTTGGTGTGTGTTCATCTCAGCTGTGTTTCTTTCTTTAACACTGTTGACCAAAGGAAAAAAAAGGAAGAAGCCTTTCTGTTATCTGTAGCCTCCTAACACTACGAGGAACAGTCTCCTGCACTCAATTAAACAAAGTATGATTTACATGCTGTCAAAGTCCATGCGAGTGTGCTCACTTCTTCACTCGCACCCCTGTGGGCAACTGGGGAGGCAGCACGACCCTCCCTTAAAGCCTGTTCAGCAGATCTGCAATTGAGAAGGTGTGGGCTGATTTGCGCAAAACTTTGTACTGAAGTCGTGTTTACAGGAACATCAATAACAGCAGCATAAAAGTGTCTTTTTAAAATAAACTGTGCGGTGAGCTCACAGAAAGGTGGCTGTGGGGGGCAAAGGCACGGGAGGAGCGGGCTGGTGGCGGAGGCTCAGCTCGGCGTGTGTCGGGGTTTGATGTTGGGAAGCAACCGCATGTGCGGGGGGTGTTGCTGCGGACTGGCCGAGGGGTGATGCAGTGGCCGCACAGAATATGTTTGCACAAGGGCGGGTGAGCAGCTGCGTTTACGGGAGCATGTGTGTGAGGGGATGGGGAGGTGCTGGGTATGATCCCGCTGGCGGTTCAGTGTGTGGCTGCCCTGCCAGGCTGGCCAGACCCAGGCTAGGGCTGCCCTCCAGCTTGTGTGAGCCGCAGGCAGGGATCATCAGACAGAGAGGTTTGGGGATGGAGACAAACTGGCCTGACTCCCGTTTCACATCTTTCTTACTTGTAGGTGAGATCGGTCTTATCCCAGCGTCCCCCGGAGAGGACGAACCGCTTCTGCCGGTTGCGCCCGTTCTGGCCGTCCGGCAGCGCCGGGAGGTCCGGTACACCGCACCGGGGCGGGTTCCAGCGTGCCGCCTGCTCATCCGTGCCCATGGGGAAGCCCTTGGCGGGCACGCCAGTCCCCACAGCATTCTCCAAGGACAACAGCCAGGGACTCTGCTCCTTCCAGGTGTGATGTTTTCGAGACACGTCCTAGAAGAGAAAAGCAAAGCCATGACTTGTGTCTGGGAAGACAGGTCCTGATATGCAGTGATGGACATCTGCCCACAGCAGTCCTGCAGTGGTGAGTTCCACCTCTCCCTCGGCTGTTCCCCTGCCGCTAGGGCATGTCATGCTCCCCACAAACATCCTCCGTTCCCTGGGCTCTTGCTTCTAGGCTGGGCCATACCTGGGAGCAGTCTAATGCCATGGCACCCCCTAAGCACTGGCATATTTTTGGTCCACTTTTCCTTGGCAGCTGGCCAGCAGGAAATGCTTTTGCAAACTGTGGATGAGAACCAGACCTTCCAAAAATGAAACAAATCACTAGAGAGTAAATTCTCCCCCCGTGCCCCTTTTAGCCTGTATTCCCTCCTGGTCCTGGTAGGGGTGATGTGAACAGGAGGAATCCTTTAGTCTCCAGCAGGTGGTTGAGCTCCCTGTTCTCCCTCCTGTGGTGTCCTGGCGTGGTGAGCAGGCCCTCGGCACGGCTGAGGGACAGCGCAAGCTGGAGAGCAGGACACATGGACCTTGGGGGTGACTCAGAGCCCAGCACAGAGCAGTGGTGACTGTCCCTCCAGCTCCTGTCGCTGCCTGAGGTCACCAGTTCTGGAGAGGGAGGGACAGGACCATCTCCCCTTACCTCACTGTGCCTATGGCTCTGCCTGGGGATAAGGTCACCTCCACTCTCCCACACTTAATTAGAAAAGCGTGGTTCCTCTTGGCAGCATTAATTAGTGCTAATTAGTTGAATTCCATTGGTCTCCCACCTAACAGCAGGATTATGGGGCACAGGGCCACCATGATACACAACCCAGGCTTAATCCCCAATCTGCTGTGAGGTATGTGGGGCGAGAGGGTGCTTAGTCCCCGTGTAACCGTGCTGCGCAAGCCCCAGGTCCAAATGCAGAACTTTTTGACTGACTCTGTGCAGCCAAATTTAGAGGTATTTGAGCACCAGGAGGCCTTGAGACGCAGCAGTGATGCATCTCTGCTCAGACAGGCAGGCTCCGCACCACAGGGTTCGGGTCAGGTTTAGGGGTCCCTTCCTTCCCCTGCAGAGAGCTGCCTTCTTCCAGACCAGCTCTCCTTCTGCTCAGCCGGGGACACGAGGGTCAGGCTGGGGTGATGCCAGCGCTGCCGTGATGCCGTGTAATCCGCATGCCGCCGTCGCTCTGCTCCCCTACAATGAGCCCAATCATGCGGGCAGGAATGAAGCGTGAAGCCCTTGGCATGAATTCCGCTTCTGGGCTCTGACTCTGTGATGGCCCTGTGCCTCGGAGCGATGCACAGATGAGCACAGGAGCCAGGGAGGTCACACAAGGTGCAGTTCAGGTGTCCTGCTCTTGGTATGTCTGTCACCACTCCAGCTTCTGGTTTGTCCTCCCCAGCCGGCCAGCCAGCCTGGGGCTTGGCACCTGCCACCCTGCATCGACCCTGTCCTGGTGTCCCACTGCACTTCCACACACCGGGAATTGCACCACTAACAGGTGCAAAGAAAGCCATTTTACGTCCTGTACAGCAGAGCCTACCCAACCCACCAGCTGTGGCACGGGGAGTCTGTCTAATGCTTTAGTGAAAGGAGGGCACGTGCGCTGGACAGTCCAAGGGGAGGCACCAGGCTGCTCCTGCTGAATACTGGAGCCCTGCCAAGCGGGAGATACCTGTCTTTCTAAGAGGAACTCTCTGAGAGCCGCCTGACACCCTGTCTGGGTGGGCAGCTAACGTCTGAGAAGGACAGCTGGCAGGAGGAGCTCATAAGGTTCATGTCGTGGCCAATACCTTGCTCTCAGCCCCCATGAGACCCTCTGCCAAGCACGTAATGGCAGCCATGTCTGCTGATGCTTTTCACTAAAAGCCCAGCCTGAAAGGCTCTCGGCTCCTCACGCTGCACAAACTGCTCAAGCTCACTCTGCTACCACAAGGTGACAAATGCGTCTGCATTCCCAGGACGAGGAGGTGCAGGGCAGCTGCTCTGAGGAACATGGGGAGCAGGAGTGGAGATGGACCCTGGGGAAAGCCCTCGCTGTGGAACTGGGACAGGAGTCGCCCAGGTAGGCAAGTGGGCTGAAGCTGACCCAGATGGGCTTCCTCCTGGCTTTTTGTCTTGGCTATGCTAACAAGATCCACTCAGACTGCTGGGGGCCTGATGGGTGGAGGGAAAGCCTGTTGTTGGCTTCTTGGCCAGGAGCACTGGTGTAAACTGGAGATTATCATCCTCCTCTGAGCAGGGGCAGAGAGGAGGAATTGCCTGTTTCCTTCTTGAGGGGAGGTTGGTGGTCTCTCTGGTTAACTCAAGGCTGCTGGCACGAACTCCAGCTTTCAGCCATCCAGGCCCCACCTTGCCTCAGGCAGGACCCTCCCTGCTCCACCTGCCTGCACGCTGCCGTGACCGGGCCTGGGAGGGGACGCTGCGGGTCCCCTGGGTGCAGGCAGGAGGTTAGACCTGCCCTGCTGCCACCTGTGCTTGCTGCGCCCCTAGACAAACAGCGGCAGGGCAGCGAGTCTCTCTCTGCCGTCACTGCACCGACATTAGCACGATGGCAGGAAAGGGCTGGAAAATGCCACTGCAGGCGCAGCCGGCAAGGGGAAATGTGACGGGCAGAAACCACTTGCCAAACAATGCTCAGGAGACGTGTCAGGCTGGAGATTTCAGCCTCCTTGGCTGGACACACCTTGCTGCAGTCACTTCCCAAGGCTTAGATAACACATCCTCTTGCTTAAGTTTGCATCCTTCCCACCCAGTGCTGAAGCCAACCCCCCTCTGGGATATGTGTGGGAATTTCAGGGAGCTCGTGCTTTGTTCTCCAGAGCTGTGGTATGCCCCAACTGTATGCTTAGGGGTTTGCTTAGGGCTGTGCTGCTGCTGAAGCAAGTACAAACCTGTGGAGAGGGGCTGAGGAAGGCACTGGCTGCTGGGTAACCATCCGGGCATCCCCACTCCTCCCATCCCGCCGCCGGAGGGGAAAGGATTACTGAAGACTGAAAGTAAAGGGAGGTCCCTGCAAGCCAGGGAAGGCGTTCAGAGCAGCCGAGTGCAGAGCTGGATCAGAGCAAAGGGACAGCACCTGCAGGGAAGACGGGAAACCAGACAGGACAAGAGCCTGCCTCACTCTCCAGCAATCCCCTTTGGCCAGCCTGGGGGAGCAGAGGGCTGCAGGGAACTCAGCCAGGCAGCTCTCCCCAGGGATGGCTGTTCCCCAGCCCATGAGAACCCTCCCATGCATGGGCCTGCCTCTGAGCCTCTGGCTCAGGCTGGGTGCAGCCACTTGCGCTGCCCATCACAGGACAAACCACAGTCAGGGATGGCTGCTGTGCGTGGGAACAGACAGCTTTTAGCCAGCGGATGGGGCCAGGGCTTTGCAATAGAGACTGAGCAGCAAAATGTCTGCACAGCACAAGTGCAGAGGGGCTGCCAGGCCTGAAACCAAGTGTAGAGGGCAGTGAGAACAGCAGAGGAACAAAGCTGTATGCAAAGGTGGCCGTGCAAAGAAAGCACCTCTCTTCCTAGCAGCCTTGTGACCAAAAGGCTGAGGGGGAACAGGAGGGAAAGGACAGATCCCACGGGAGAGCAGAAACCACTGTGGAGGTGCAGACTGCCCACTCGGTTCCTTCCAGCTGTATCAGCCCCTGAGTGCTGTGACACAGCAGACATCACTCTGGCTCTGCTGGGGCCAGATGAACGGCAGCCAAGCTTCCCAGGAAGCGTCCCAGCCATCCCGAGGAGCCAGGAGCATCTTTAACCTCATTGTGTTGGGCAGCACTTGCCCCCAAGAGCCTCCCAGGAGAGGCAGCCAGAGCAGCACAGCTACAATGGGTATATAAAAAAACTCAAGAGCGAGACCGCTGTCTGGTCCTGGCATTCCCAGTGCTCTCCTCTGCCTGGGTCCGTCCTCTGCTGCCTGCCCTGTATGTAAACTTGTCTTCTCTGTCAGGTACCTAATTACCTCCACGGCTGGGCTCCTGCCTGCTCCTGCAGCACGGACATGAAAGGAGACCCCCTCCCTGTCAGATGGGAGGGACTGGACAAGTTACACCACGAATCCCATCAATCTTGGATACTTCCCCTGTCGCTGGGGGCTGTTTCCTCCTCTGCTGGGAGATGAGCTGATGGGTTTTCTCCCCACCTCCTTGTCCCTTCTGCTGCTGCTTTTCCATTTCTCCCTGCTTTCTCCTGTTGCTCAGATTGTTTGGCAAGGCCCTGGTATTTGCTGCCCCTTTGGCTAGTAGGATTATCCTCCTCCCACCTATCAGTCCGCACCTTGGAGCACTCCTTCCCTTAGCTCAGTGGGGAAGGAGAGCAGAGATGTTTTCTCCTGCAACTCCCATGCAGGACAGTTCCAGCACTCCGTTTCTGGCTGCTGTCGGGTGGCCGTGCCCCTCAGGGGCTCTGCACCCCCTGAGCAGGCTGCAGTAATGTTCTTGCCTGACATCACCACTGGTTTTCACATGCACAGAGTACCGTGGCCGGCATTTTGGCCAGCCTGCCTCTCAGCCCAGCATGGATTTGCAAGGTTTAGATTTGAAAGTGTGGCTACAGCTGCTTGTTAGCAGTAAAACTGGAGCCACTCCACTCCGGAGTGGAGAGTGGACACAGGCTATGTCCCAGAAGTGCAGTGCTGGATGGCTACGAAGGTGTGAATGCTGCAGCTGAAAGTTCATGGCAGAGACAGTTTTTTTGTGGTCTGGTCAGACCCTGGTCAAGAGGCACTGTTAGTGGAAACAATGGAAACTCAGTGGAAACAATGCGTAGGCAAAGCCACCAGATTTATTGATCCTGCCCCCCACAAGAAGGCAGTCCCCCCATCCCTCTAACTATGAATTCTTTGCTTACACAAAATATGTCTGTAACAGGACTGGCTCCTTCATGCCGGGCTGCAGCCGTGTCTGATGGCAGGCAGAGCAGAGGGAACGCAAAGGGTGAGGCCAAAGTTTGGCCAAATGAGGCCAAATGGGAGGTGCTGCCGTGCCTGGCCTCGTGCACACAGTTGGAGGTTCCCCTCCGCTCGCTCCCATACTCCATGGCACCACCAAGCACGACCTCCTGGGGCCTGACAGTTTGTTTCCGGACTATTTGGTGATAGTTGTTGTTGGCAACGAAAAAAGGAAAATGTTTATTTTTCCTAAGCAACGTGGAACATGAAACATTATAGACTGCAAGTGTTTATGCCCACAGTCAGAATGAAAAGGCCCAGGCTCTGATGTAACAAGAGAAAGCAAATGAATAAACACTGCAGGACTATTTTTATTATCAGACACTTTAATTATGTGACAGATTGTGAGTCTAGTCCATCAACAACACCGCAACCACGCTGCTGGTGTCACCCAAGCAACAGTTTGCCAGAAACAGGAGTACTTACAAAGCAAACAAGCCCCAGGATGCCAGGACAGCAAAAGGTTTCAAGAGTCCTTAGGCTGATGACCTAGAAATCTCCTTGAAACCAAGAATCCACTCTAGGATGCAGCAGGCTCCAGCCAGAGGAGGAAGAGGGTTGCAATTTTTTTTCATTGTGCATTTACATCCAAGTTAAAGTGAGCAATGAGCTACTGGTGCTCAGCCCAAGGACAGCAGCCAGGACATCTCCCACTGTTACAGCCACCGGGCACGGTGCAGCCCTCTCCAGAGCTATGAGGGATGTTCTACGCTCAGTGAACGTGTCCTGTTTGGGTGTGCGGGCTGGGATCTCCAAACCCATAAGACAAACACTGCCCAATTTGCTGAAGATGTCTGGTGGGTTTTCCCCCTGCACTAATTTTCAGAGCCACTTATGTGAGATGGTGTGAGATGGTGATGCCTCTACTGCCTAAATCCCACTACGAGGAGGAGGAGGAGGAGGAGAGCTACATGCAGACTCAGCAGTGCTTCCATTTGTGTTACAGACTGAGCCATCCCCAGTGTGAGAATATCCAGGAACCCTCCATTTACCTGTCTGCCGTACTTGGGATTAGTGTGAAAGAGCTGGCAGCGCCTCTGGTGTGAAAAGCCACTGCAGGACAGCTTTTCCACAGAAGACCCTTTTTAAACAGCAGACCTACACCTGCACCCTGCCTCTGCAAGCCCTCCTGAGCTATGCTGCCAGGGCAGGATGTGCATGGGGGAGCCAGTAAAGTGCAGCGTGAGCTGGAGCCGGGGGTCCTCCCCAAAGTGCTTCTCTCCTCCCTGCCCTTTTCTCCCTTTCCAGCCTGCTTGGTCAGCTGCACCGCCCGAGCCTGCCACACTGCAGGGTGCGCGTGTGTTGCATGTGAAAGCACAAACACAACAAGCCCGCTGGAGAATAACTGCTTACATGTGTCTTGAGTCTCTCCCAGAGCAGAGGATAAACATGCCTAAAATTACCCCAACACTCACTGCAGTATTTAAATAGCCAAACCGAACAGTGCAAATCAAACCCTTCCTGCAGGAGCTGCCTCGCCGGCTCCCCTCCCTGCCTGCAGAGCTCCCGAGCCGCAGGGCTTCCTAGGGGACCTTCCTGCGGGGGGAGAGCTGCAGGGTACGGCTCCGAGCAATGATGCTGGCAGCTGGGGAGGTGCCACTGCTTCTCCACGGAGAGAGAGTTTCCCAGCAAATGGACTGACTTTGATTTCCCAGGGGAGCCGAAAGCAATGAAGGAATTCAGCGTGTGTGCGTGCACTGCCCCGAGGACTGCAGCTCTTTTGTTCTCAAGTTTTACAGTGGACACCAGACACAGCCTGTGTTTTGCTCTTGGTTTTCTCTTTCTTTAGGTGTTAACGTAAAAGTGAAGGAGAGCTACAAGGTTTGCAACAAAGAATACAGCTTCTTAGGCAACTTGCCCTGCGTAGCCTGGCCTTAAAATGAATCTTAACCCTCGATTCCCCTCCCTCCCCAAACTCTGCTGTTGTCACTTGGTGCTGGAGCACCTAACAGCTCGAGTCATGGTGCGAGGCACTGGCAGTGTGGTCCGTGTCCACCCCTTCTGCTAGCACAGCTCGAGGAAGTCACCATCTTCTGTCTTGTAGGAGCGAGTCTCTTTTCCCAGCTCAGCCCTTTGGCTCCTTTCTCATTCATCACCCGCCAGCACAAGGTGCACAGGAAGGAAAACAGCTGCAGTTAGACATGGGGAAACATCTCTTCGTGCAGAGGAACTAAAAATAGCCCAGCGAACATGCGATGGCTTGGCAGAGCTCTCTCATGAGAGAGGGTAGAGAAGGGGTGAGGTCAGAAACTCATGTACAGGCCACTGTCAACCCAGCAGTCCCCCCTCAGCCATTCCACGCTGACGTGTACCCTGGCTCGGGCACCAGGACTGGGACGAGGTGCATTGCTGTCATCTTACTTCTTCTATGTGAGAGCAACCACTGTGATGCTGGCTGGACCTCAGAGGCACAAGAATGACCTTCAGAAGCCTTGACACCAGATAAGGAACTATTTGGGACGGAGAGAACTTGTATTTGAAAGGATGGGAAAACATCTGTCCATTTCAAACCCCAAAGCAATGCAGCCAGCACTGCTGCAAAGACTGAATGAAACACTGATTCACAACCCTGAGCTCCACGTGGCTGGTCAAACACACCAGCACAAGATGTGCCTCAGCAAAACGTGTTTGTAGTGGAGTTACTCCAGCCAAGGCAAAAGTATGAGCACTCACGATGGAGAGCATTGTCCCAGGGTGAGGAGGAAACCGTCTTGGGGCAGCAGGCTACCAACTGGGGGGGACCTAACCGACCTCCGCAGCCAGTCTGCAGCTGCAAGCGCCGTCGAAAGGACATGAACTGTGCAAGTCGCAGCTGGACCAGACCGATGTTCAGAGGGCGTGAAACCCCGGGCTGGCTTTCCTGTCCCCTGGGGATCCCCACGGGTCCTTGCTGGCAGCAGGACCAGGACCAGAGACTGCACAGGTCCCTCCAGGAGCGGCAGCTTCTCAGCCTGCATACGGCAGAGCCTGAGGCACCCCGCCAGCCCGGCACACGTCCTGCACGAACCAGTCATCTCCAGCTGTACGCCTCTGGGGCTGTGCCCTCCCCACGCGCCACCCAGCCCACCGCTTGCTACAGTCGGATCTGGATGAAACGCAGAGCGGTGTCATAGCTGGGGTGCCGAGCGTGCCGCGGGAGCGCCTGGCCTCACCTTCCTCAGAGGTAGAGCTGAGCCAGGTGCAGTGACATTTTGTTTGGAATAATGCAAGCACTTTGGGGGCCAAGGCTGCTCTGTGCCAAGTCCCAGCCCACAGCGTATTTAGCAGCCAAGTTAGAAAGTGCTCAGATGACAGAGCTGATAATGAAACCATCGACAGAACCTGAACTAATCCCCCTGGGCTGCTACCGGGCGTTCGCTCTGTCATTATTTTACTGCGCACTAGCGAAGCGCCCGCGTATAATAACCCAGCCGCGCACGCACACATTCCCAGCACAAGGAGCTCTCTGCCCCGTCCCGTCCCAGCTCTCCGGCAGCAGCACCGCCTGCTGCTCGCGGCTCCGTCGCAGGCGGGCCCCGGAAGAAAGCCCTGCTGCTGCCCCAGGGAGCCCCGCTGCTCCCCGGCTGCCGGCCCGCGTCGTGCGCCCGCTCGCCCCGCTCTCCTCGCTCCCCCGCGGAGCTGCCGGCGCCGCACGCGGGAGCGCAGCCAGCGGGCAGCGAGCGCTCCGCTGCCTTTCCGGGAGGGGGAACCCCGCGGCCGCTCCCGCACCCTCCTCGTCCCGGGCCCCGCTCGCTCCACCGAAGGCCCGCAGCCCTCCCCC
>VXAL01011472.1:138766-152654 GCA_013399475.1 Chauna torquata
CGGGCTCCACGCCCCCCTCCGCCCCCCATCCTCCTCCGAGGTGGCGGGCGGGGGGTCCCGCAGCGCTCCCCCCGGGCTCCTAACGCCGCTGCCTCGCCTCCGGGCGTCGGCGTCCGCAGGGAAGGCAGCACCTGGCTGCAGCTGCACACGCGGCGCGAATGCTTCCAGTCCCGCAGCGGGTTTCTGGTCCCGTCGGGACGGCTTCGGAAGAGTCGGTGCTGCTCCGGGAGGCAAGCTTGGGAGAGACTTTCAAAAGCGATGCTGAAATCCCCCAGACGTTCAGCACTCTCGATCCCCTGCGTGTTTTGTGGTGCCACAAAAGCTCTCGGAGTTGCCCCGAAGCAGGTTGGAAGAAACGGTTCAGAAACGTCTGCGAAAATTCAAGAAAAGGACTGATGCCGCAGGCAAGGGGGACAGGCTGGAGGACAGCACAGGTGTTTTCCAGCTCCCCTGTCCCTGGGACCTCCCAGGGACGAAAACCAATCCTCTTACATCCTCGGTGCCTGCCTAGACCTCTCAGTGCCCACAGGGAAGATCTGATCTCTGGATTTAATGCAGGAAATACGTTAAAAAAAGCAGTCTGCATCACTGCTTTGCCTGTGAAGGGCTCAGCTGGAGCCATCTGTGCACACCCAGCCGTTCGCTCATCACCTGCAGGAAGGCTTTCCCTGTGCAGGGTGCTAGGGAAGGGGAAGGAGGGGTACACCCCATTTTGGAGATGCCAAAGCCTCCATCTGCTCAGCCTGGAGATGGAGGCAGGCAGCGCACGGCTCTGGTTTCTTACTTCCTGTTTCTGTGGGAGAAGCCCTAGACTGTGCCGGCATCCCCTCAGCAGACAGAGTTTAGCTGCAAATTGGTTCAAGAAACGTATGCAAATAAGGAGACTTTGATCTCCAGCTGCCTGGGCTGGTGCACAGGGAGTGGGTAAGGCTTCCTGACATCCTGGACTGTATGACTGTTTTATTTGTGTGTGAACAATTGTTCGTGTTTTGCTTTATGGGAACCATATTTAGGATGTAAATACTGAGTACGATAAGCAGATGCAAGAAGCAGCCTGGTGGTGGCCGTGCTCGGACGGCGCTGCAGTGCTGAGCAAAGGGAGACGAGGCAGAAAAGTGAAAACCTGGCCAGCAGTCGCACAGCATCGCGTGCCGGACGGTCAGGAGCGGTGTCCTGACCTGGGCCCACCAGCAGCACTGCACAGATTGAATGTAGGGTGCAGAGCTCCATGCCTGGTCACAGCCCCAGCCCCACCATCGCTCCCACCATGTCCTGGCCAGCTGCGAGCACTGGGACTGGCAGGAGTCATCCCTGCGTCAGAGCAGTGTGTTAGGAGTATCCCAGAGGCCGCGCTTGTGAGAGCAGCCAGAAGGGAAGAAGCAGGGAGCCAGTGTTCTCAGGGCTCAGGCTGCACGCTGTGGAGTGTACACTCCCGCTATTCTGGACGTGCCCGGGAACGTGGAGCAGTTCCTACTTTCTTGCCTTGCTCTGAGCCAGGCAGCTGGGTCCCAGCAAGGAAAGCTTTCCTGCCTTTGTCTCCCCTTTCTTTAGTGTCTTTCATTTGAATGGCTGGTGTCTCTGGGAGCTCGGTGCCTTCAGCCCATGCCAGTGGAGTCTGTTGGTGCCCTGGGGAAGCAGGGAGAGGCGTGGGAGCCGCCTGCAAGGCAGCGACAGGCAGTTTGGCTCTTCTTAAAAAAGGGAGACTTTCGAAGGGGGTGTTCTGGGAAACACAGGCCTTACAGAGGTGGGACCGTGCGTGAGAACGGCCGGCTCCTGCCAAGACACTGAGCACAAAAGAAAGTGCATGGTGTGTTTGGGATTCCAAACATTTCCCAGCAGAGCAGGGACATGTTTAGCAGCAGGCAGATGGCCCGTCGGGTGGGCTGGGAGCTTGTGTGCTCACCTTCTGCATAGGGCCAGCACAAGCCCTTTTTGCTAATGCTCCACTGCTGGGAGCTCTCTCAGCCACTGTCTGTGCATCCCTCGTCCCTACCTCAGTTTGCGGCTTGCTGAATGTACAGAGGCTGCTGGCAGATGAGCACAGGGCTTCCATCCCAACCCCAGAGCGCTGACAGCCTGACATCTCTCAGTGCAGGCACTGTCTGCTTGCTTTCCTGCAGCCCCTGCTGGGCTGGAGCCAAATTTGGGGTTCAGGGAGCTTGTGGTGGCTGCAGAAGATCCGTAGAAGCATTCGTGATTGGGAGGTCCCACCAGTCACTGATGTTGCTGATACAGCATCCCCACGCATGGCTCTTCTTGCTCGACAGCTGCCTCGATGCCTGCTGGTCCCAGCAGGCTGCAGAGCTGCCATGGCTTGGGGCTGGACCTTTGGCGCTTTGTTCCTTGGTGCCTGAGTTGCGCGTGGCCCTTGGGGCTGAGACCAGGTGCTGCTTGGCAGCCAGAGCCCCCAGCAGGTAGGAGGACGGTGGGGACGCTCACGAGGCCCGGGGCAGCAGCTGGCTGGAGGGGGGCACACCTCCTCCCGTGCGTCCTGCGGGCACTCCGATCTTGCTGGGGAAAGGAAAGGAAAGGAAAGGAAAGGAAAGGAAAGGAAAGGAAAGGAAAGGAAAGGAAAGGAAAGGAAAGGAAAGGAAAGGAAAGGAAAGGAAAGGAAAGGAAAGGAAAGGAAAGGAAAGGAAAGGAAAGGAAAGGAAAGAAGGTGGAAGGAGGGAAAAAACAAAAAGGGGGGGATTTCAAGACAGCACATAGGGAAACCTCTCCGCAAACCTGTTGTGCTGTGTCACATGCACAATGAGCTCTGTGGTCTCAGGAGCCATGTACATGGGTGGCTGGAGGATTCCCTGCCTTTTTGCTCACAACCAGCATTCTCTGCTCACTTTTCCCAACTCTCTGGATAATCCCCATTTAGCTGGATTTGGGGAACAATTTGCAGGATTTTAGCTTCTGGCCGGACACAGCCCCAGAGCATTTCGTTCCTTTGGTGCTGATGGTAACGTGAGCCTCGAAAGGCACCGCCAGCCAGCGCTGACCCATGTGCAAGAGGACGGAAAGCAAGAGCAGGTCCGATTCTGCTCTGTTGTGAGCAGCAAAGAGGCTGCATAGCTCTTCCAGTCAATGGGGCGTTTCAGCGTGAAGCTGCTGTGGGACGCTGCTGCGGCACTTCGGACCGAGAGCAGGTGGGGGAAGAGGCCTCTGAGTGAAGGGGGAGGCGGAGGGGAGAGAGAAACTGAATTTAAATGGATTAAGCCTCTCTGTCCAAAGTCCTTTTGTTTCCTGCCACCTCCCTGGTGTGACTTTCACAGCTGCGTTCTGTGCGGCTCAGGGCTTGGCTTTAGGCTCCCTGCGAAGTCAGCACGGAGCTTTACACCTCTGGGGCAGCTGGGAGAGGGCCCCGGAGCCAGCACCCCAGGACAAAGAAACCCCTTTGATTTCTCCAGTGTCTTTCCTGCTCCCCCTGCAGGTGAAGGCCTCATGAATCGATGTCTCCAGCGTCACGGCTCAGTGGGTGACAGACAGGAACGCATCCCCAGCAGGCAAGTCTGTGCGCTCGCCCTCTCGCTTCTGGCGGTTCCCCTTTGCTTTGGCCCTGGCATCGTGCCTTCCCCCGGGGCAGCCCAGTGGGCGTTTGTACAGGCGGTGGTGGGCGCAGGCACGGCTGGGGGCCGTATGCGGTCAGCTGCCCTTGTGGACACCCGGGCTGGGGAGGATTTCCCACTTGAACAGGCCTTGAATTACCAGGTTCTCTTCCTCAGCTGGCAGCCCAAAGCATGGGCACGGGGAGGGGGCAAGACGTGGAGTCACTGGAAATTTGGCCTTTGGGCCTGGACTCACGAGTGGAAAAGTAATATCTGAAGTAATAAGTAAAAATTTCTGTTGGTTGACAAAATCCTTTGCTTCAAAGCTCTTTTTACATTTAATTTTTTTTTTTTTTTAAATGAAATGACCTGAATTGTGCAGGCTGTCCTGGATCCAGACCATACACCTTGAAAATTCCTACATCATGGAATCATAGTATATCCTGATATAAATAAAATGTTTTGATTTGTTTTTTCTGGATTTCAGTTTAACTAGGCTGATACAGCAGCCTCAGTATGAATTTCCAGAAAGTTTTGCTTAGTCCAGAAAGTTTTGCTTGGACCAGTACTACTTATTCTGCATTTATTTGGTTTTGTCTTTTTAAAAAAAAAAGCCTTCCTTGACCTTCATTCTGGGTTGAACCTTACTGACCTTAATTCTGGGTTTGGTATGGGGTGTGATGAGTTTAGGATCTGCCGTGTGTACGGTCCTCACTAAATCAAGGGCCACGCTTGGAGCACGGTCCCTGGGCTGGGCGCATGACTAACCGGGACGAGCTGCTCTGCAGGCACTGCTGCCTCCTCCGAGCTAGGAACAAGCAGGACGGCAGCAGGACTGTCCTGCTCCTCATCTTCCAGAGCCTGCCTCTCCCTCACCTGTGCAGCTGTGAAATGGGGCATGTTTGACCAGGCTGCCGTGCCTGGTCAAAGCATATTCTTCACGGCAGGGGCTCAGCTGGGTCCATGGGGGAGCAGCTAAGGCAGCTGCAGCCCCCTCGTTTTCCCGTTAACTCCTTCTGTGCAGCATGCGCAGCAGCTCCTGTGGTGCCTGAGCAGCAGCAGGGCTGTGCAGCTCTTCCTCCCCCTCTCCTCCCGCAGCCGTGTTGCGTCTGCATCCAGCCCCGGGATTCGCCCCCAGCAAGCAGCTCCGTGCTCCACTGTGGTCTGCGCAGGCACAGGCGGGCTCCAGGCTCGGGGAGAGGTAGGCCGTGGTGTTTGTTGTCTAATCAGCTCCTAGCCCGTGCCAGGAGCGGAGCGCACACAAACAGCACGGGGCTCCGGTGAGAAGCGCTGCCTGTGAGATAAGCCGGGCAAGGAAAACACATCCATCTTCGTGTCTCTTGGCCTGAGATGGAGTTTTGTCTGCTGGCATTTTCCTGGCGTAGGCTCAGTGCACAACTCAATTCACCTCAGGAGCCAGACGCCTGGGAGCCAGCTCCCATTTCTGGCAAGAGGTGTCAACCTCGTTTTGTGCAGAGGGCGAACGCGGTGAGGAGCTGGCGGTTGAGGTGCGCTCTGCACAGGAGAAGGGTGCTGGCCCTGGCCGAGCCCCCGTGGCAGCATGGACCTGCTGCATGCTGTGCACAACTGTGCTCATCCCTGAGCAAAAGGGCAAGCCCCCCAGACCCTGTGCCTGCGAGCAGCCGGTAGCAGAGCCACGCTGAGCAGCCCCCCGCCCAGGTGAAGGGCTTTGAGCCCACAGTGTGGACACAGCAGAAACAACGGGTGCTTGAGAGGCACCGAGCTGGAGCATGAGCATGGAGCAGGGTTGGTTCCAGCCTGCAGCTCAGCGTCTGATAAGGAGGTTGCTAGTGCCGTCTTGCAGCACACTCGACCTGCCAGATTTCCGCAAATGAAATGTCTTGGTGAAACACCCCCCACCTTTGCCTCTCTCTGATCCCCTCCGAAGCGGAGCTGAGATTGGAATGTCTCCTGGGATGTGATTCCCTCTAGCCTAAGGGGGACTGCGTTAATAAAATGCAGTGTGAGATGTGAAGGCAATGGGGGAGGGAGGCAGGCAGGGTTGCTGGGATGAGGCTGTTACGAACATGCCATGGGTCTGCTGGAAATGTCCTGTCCTGTCCTCCTTTCCCTTGTCGCCGGCACTGAGCTGTGGAATTCAGGGTGTGGGTTGAGGTTTTCTTCATTTCTGCACAGAGCAGCCAAACTCCCAATCTCTCACCTGCTCTCTGCTCCTCAGCAAAAGCCACTGAACCAACCGGCACCGCTCCTCCGGCACCTCCCGACATGGCCTTGCTGCTGCTCAGATCCTCCTGCCCCTCTGCATTGCTCAGGCATCACCCCAGCCAGTGCTTTTGCCTGCAGTAAGCAGAAGCACCTGTCCCCGGGAGGTGCGGGCCAGCTTGGCAAGCCAGAGCCATCACTAGCCAGGAGAGAGCACTCCCCTCATCCCTGCAGGATAGGGGGATGGCTGCGCTCATGTCGGGGAAGCAGCTGGGCTAGCTGATGCCAGATGAGCAGAAACAGGCATCCATGGGGCATCTGCCCAGCCTCAGGGCAGGGGAAAGCAGTATGGATGTGAGCCAGGAGGGAGGAAAGACAGGAAAGCAAGCAAAACCCAAACTCAGTCCAGCGGAGGTAACTGAGAAGAGAGGACACGGAGTTGTGGATTTTGGCTGATGTAAGCACTCTCTTGGCTCCCATGGGGATGCAAAGTGTCTCTCACAACTGCTAGCTCGTGCAGCGGTGATGCAGAGCTCTGCAATTCGGAGCTTGTGCTGCTCTTAGATGCTGTGGGGAAGGTGTCTGTGACCCATGCTTCATTGCCACTAGCAAGTGTCACGGCAGTACGTTGGCTGCTGGACTGTGGCAGAGCTCAATTCCCAAGATGTTTTTCCACTTTCTTTTAGACAACAGTGCTGTCTCTGAGACTGCATTATCACAAACTCAATGTAGAAGCCCCAGATCCAGGGAAGCACCCAGAGACAAAATGGAAGACTCCGAAAAACAGTCTAAAAGGAGCACCACGAGAGCTTGTACAAGGCTAGGAATGAATTCGGGACCACGTACAGTGTCCAGCCTTTGCAGAGAGCTGTGGTGCTTGCTCAGAACACCAATTTTGCAAAGGCCAGACAAAAAGCATGCAGTGTTCCTATGGAAGAGCACACGGATGTCCTCTGCCTTGAGCTCAGCACTCTCTGTGGTGGAGGCTGCAGTTGAAAGAGCATTTCAGTAGAAATCACGACAAACCAGTGCACAGCCAGAGTTCCCTGTGCATTTACAGGGGCTATTAGCCCTCTGTGTGTGGAGGAGACACCATTGGCTTCTTCTACAGAGGAAAGAAAAGGAAAGGAAAGAAATTTCCAGCTGAGAACAGGTGTTGGGAGCTGCTGGGCCGGACAGCGTCAGTAGGGCAGAGGAGCACAATGCGGTGATTAAAACTCATGAGACATTTTGGAGAGCTGAGACAAAGGACCTTGAATGACGGGTGGTTGTGAACTTTTTGCGTAGAGGCTGCACCATTGCACAGGATCTTTCAGGCTGCCATACAGGCATTATATCCTTGCTTGGGAAGGGGGAAATGGGGGGAGGTAGCCTGTTAATGTAATATTCTAGTTGAAAGCAGTAGCTGTTCATGAGTTGGTGCTAACAGCCTCCTAAAAGGTCACAGATGCCTCTGCCTGACACAGCTTCCATCCTCGCTTCTGTATTCGCTCACGTGTTGTTTTACTTCAGACTCCTCTGAGCCGTAAGCCCCCTTGCAGAGCTCTGCTTGGGAAAACAGCTGAGAGGAGCTCTCTGGAGATGTTTGCTGTGTCTGCAACAGAGAGGAGGGAAATGAGACCAGCCAGGGAGCAGAATGGAGGGAAATGGCCTCTGGGTAGACATTTGGATGAGGAGGAAATGCCAAGCCCCAAGCCCATCAGCCAGGACAGCGCAGGTAAAACAGGGAGCCCTGTAAAGGTGTGAGATTGCTCCAGGGCTGCTCAGCACTGGTGTCTCCTGCGAGGCCATGTGAGCTCACTGCTTTGGACTCCATGGAACAGCCTGGCAGATCCCGTCTGGAGAAGAGGCAGCAAACTGCGGTCTTATTGCTCAGATCCTTCAGCCACACACCAAACGAACATGCCCTGGCTTTTTTGTTCTGCTGCTTATGGGTACTCTGCTGCAGTGAAGGAAACAAAACGAGGCTCATGTTTTCCATCTTGTCTTGTACTCAGCAGGTGAATTCACGTTGGTCACAGTAATTGTTGTCCTTGTGATCCGAGTATATGCTGAAGATGTTTTGGGAGAGGTGATTTCTTGACTAGGACTAACTGAGGAATTTTGGGACACGCAAGCCCTTCCTAAGTTGCAACTAACGACATCAGCCTTTGACGGGGATCTGCACATGCCTCCTCTTTCCGCACCAGGAGATGAGGGGAATCCCTCGTACAAGGTTTGGTGTTCACGACTCAGCAGTCTGTGCAGCAGCTGGGAGGCAACGGCCCCCAGGAAGAACGAATCAGGCTTCCGTGCTTGGTACCTTTCTCCACAAGCAGGTTACTGGGGGGTTAAGTGGAACAGGTAAATGCAGAAACGTACTTACACCTCTCGGGATCCGTGGGCATGGCTGAGACAGGCCTCTTTTCATGGGGAGGGGCTCCCCGAAAACCAGGAGCAGAGCAATCTAGCTGGTAGCTCAGCTGTGCTCCAGTGGCCAGGCCCTGGGGTTCAAATGAGAAACACCCATGATGTGAATGGATTCAAGTCAGGAGGAGCCTTCATACCAAAAGTGGGCTTACATGAATGGGTTAAAGTCATTTCGTTGGCTTTGTGAAATTTATTAAAAACTACATTGTTCATCTGCTGAAACTTCACAGCTGTTGAGATCGCCCTCAGGGCAAACCACATCCAAGAAATGGCATGTAGGTCTTGGGAGCACAAGACTTGAAAGCTGAAACTGCACTCTAGCGCTGCCTTCGCTTCCCGTGCAGTCGTGTCTAGCCATCTGCGGCTCCTCCAGTTAGACGCTGCACTTCTTGATTCCTCCCTTTTCTCATCTCTGACTCTTGCAGTGGAGTCAGCCCTGCAGTACAAGTACTTCATTTCACAGCGTTGTGTTTCGGCTAAAAAGGGACGGAGGCAGGATGCAGGCAGCAAGAGATCTGTGTGGGGAGTGAGTGCTCAGAGCCCGTGGTGTTCAGTGTGAGATACGGCCATGTGCCATGCTGCAGTGGATGTGCTATCAAGTATCACCTCCCTCTGACGTTATCGCTTTGTTGTCCCTTGGAGGAACCAGTGGTGAGGCAGTACTGCAGAAAACGTGCCCATTTACTCATGAAAAATCTGTGAATTCCTTTTAGTGGCAGCAGCTTGCTTGATTTCGTCATGTCAGTTGCAACTTCTGTTTGCAAAAAACTTCACAGGATAAAAAAGTGGTGCTTGCATATTTACATCTGACTTGAAAGCTCAGTATGGACTTGGGAGACTGAAATCAACCATTCAGCACAAGCAAAATTAGGACCAGCCAGGGCTCAAAAATAAAAATACAAACAGGACACGAGAAACCCACTGACTACAATATATTGAGTCATAAATGATTCATGGAGTAATTCTGAGTAACAAACACATTGGTAAGAACTGGAGGTTTTGTTTCTTTTTTTTTTTGGGATGGTCCACAAACAAAAGTGTTGGCTAATTCATCAGACGCTTTCTTTTTCTTTGAATAGTTTGCCCAGATCCCCGAGCAACCATCCCATGCAATTTGCTGTTAACCTAAATAACTTGAATTCAGGTACACCCATAGCACTGCCCAGATCTGCCCATGCATGCAGTAATTAGGGCACTCCAAGTGCAAACCTGTAGCTAGGGAGGCAGGAGGCTCTGTAGGCATCTCCAGGCGGCTACCTGCTCGCTGCGGAGCGGGGCAGGGACGGGGAAGGGATGTGCCGCAGCGCGACGTCCCTCCGTGCCGCCGCCTGGGTCAGGCTTTCGTGGGAACTTGCGGGTGGCACCATGCCCCTCAGGAAACACCCTGCAAAACTGCAGCCTGGTAAAGAAAGGGCTGCCTGTCCCCCTGATGGGGGAGAAGGAGACGTGTAAGAGACCCGTGGAGGCAGAGGATTGCATTCCTTACCTGTGAAATAACCCCTTGATATCCAAATGCTTGGGGAATTCCTGGATCTCTGTAGCAACATTTCAGCAGTGACAGTGTGGGGATTTAAGTGAGGCAGGCTCTGAAGGGGGAGATTATTATCTGCTTTTAGACCAAGAGAGAAAGCAGTTGGAAAAAACAGACCCACTTTTTTACAAACCTTGTCTTACCTGATCCTGCTGGTGACTGAAGGGGACCTACGGGCCTGTCAGTGCGCCGAGTTACTCAGAAAGGACTATTTTTGAGTAAATCGCTTCAGAACTATTCAGGAATTAACTGCTGTCTTTCAGATTTATAGGTCCCTTAATCCAAAATTAACTTTTAAGTGTAGGCAAGCCCTAACACTTGAATTATGTGAGGAGGGACCTTCTGGAGCAGAAGAGAGAGACAGAAACAAGGCTACCTGATAGAACCAAAGATCATATTTAGGCTGAAAAATAGAGGAATTAGGAAGCTTGGCCCCTGCCATAGGGATATTCAGCTGCAGACAGGGCTGTGTTAAACAAACCCCGGAGGGGAGAGCTGCTGCTTGCAGGGGTCTGCGCAGAGGGATGTGGTGCAGCGCTTGCACCGCCGGTGCTGCCGACTGCCGGAGCAGGACCAGAGCGCAGAGGCTGGAGGCACGCGGCTGCGTGCGGGGCTGCGGACGCGGAGCCTTCTCAGACAGCCACGCCGAGCTGCCGCGTCAGTGAAGCGGTGGTGGTCAGGCTCCTCAGCGCATACCCTCCCTCCCACAGCACAGAACAACTTTGTGTCTAATTAACCAAATCGAAGGGTCCCAAAGACGCAGCTTAAAGGGACGCCCGAAGCCCAGGCGCCTTCAGCAAGTTGTTGCGTGCGTGGTGGAACCAACGAGCCTTGATTTCCCATGGCTGGATGTCTTGCATTCCCTACACCCCTTGCAATCCCCTCCTCTTCGCCCTAGCACATGCCCAGCTTCTTTCTGCAGCCGTGGATGACCGAGCAGGGAAGAGGACATGGTGCAGTATCACCAAGAGAGAAAGCAGTTGGAAAAAACAGACCCACTTTTTTACAAACCTTGTCTTACCTGATCCTGCACCGGCCCTGGTGCGTGGATGCACTCGACAGTGCTCACGCAGCGATGCGGAGAGCCGAGGTCTCTTCCCGGGGGTTTTCTCTCAGTGGGGTGCTATTTGAGGTTGCCCTTTTCTCCCCTCTGCTCTTTTTTCTCAAGTCTCCAAGACTCCTGTTCCCCCGTCAGCAGGAGCAGGGCTGCCCAGGAGCGACAGACTGGCTGCACGAGGAAGGAACCTCCTTCCCTCGGGAACGCGGCTAGGAGAGGGAATAGGTGCAGGTGCTGCCACGCAGGGGCTTTTCAGTTACATTTTGCCAGTTTGGCAACTGCTTGGCCCTCTCTGCTGTTTACTAGTGGGAGAAAGACAGGCAAATGCTGAATGTAAAATGCTGCTACTCCCTCTGAGATGAGACATGCTGTCCTCTGCCCAAGGCACAGCACCACTGCCAGGGCAGGAGGGCTCCCCGGCACAGTGGAAGGAAGGATTTTGGGGTGCTGTCTCCTCAGAAGAGGAGACCAAACTTGTTTTCAGGCAAAATCCCTCTCCTCAGAAGTGCAGGAGCTGCATCCTTCTTCCTGCAAGCCCTGTCTACGCAGCTCCTGCAGCCTGGGGGTGGCTTGCTTTAAAAACACTTTTCTCTTAGCTTCATGCTGGAAACTTGATTCTACAAAAACACTTTCACAGCAGCTAATTACCAACCCCACAGTGACTTAGCTCTCTAATTCCTGCCACTCAATGAACCGACCCAAAGAGCTGTTTTTTGTAAGATGCTGAATGTATAAACACAACCCTTGGAGCCATAGCTGACATTTTTTTTTTTTTTTTTCCCCTGGACAACTTCTGCATCCTTGTCAATTTTGGAAATTTCTTCCACTCTACAGGGCAGAAGGAGCATCCAAAGATGGAGCAGGTAATCAGGCCTGAGACACACTGAGCAGCCATGGACCTGCAGAGGCCCAGGAGCCCAGCTGGGGTGTCAGGGAAGAAGTGATTGTCAGGAGATTGGTTTGAAGGTAAAGCTGGTGTCTGCCAGCCTGTCTGTTCGTGATTTGAGGGCTCAGTTTGGATGTCTCCATGTGTTCCTACCTCCCAACAGTGTCCACACCTTGCAAAGGTTTCCTTGATCTGCTGGTTTGTATCCAGAGGGCTGCTGCCAAAATTATTGTGCTGGCCAATGGCTTAGACCACATCGTTCCTCCCCACACTCCTCCCTGGCTCCCCCTTTTCTCTGCCCCACTTGTAGACTGCTCGTCTTCCCTTTCCAAGCCCTTCATTATGCACCTCTCCTCCACCCATCCTCTCTCATGCAGCACAGCCCGACTCCATCGCCTGTTTCCAACAAGCCCCTTCATGCTCTTTCCTGCTCTGCTCCTCACACCTGGGAGAAGCAGCCTCTGAGCGCTTGCAAAGCCACCCCATCGCCCTCCTTCAGCTCTGCTTTGCCACGACATCTGCAGAGACCTTCACAATGGCTGGTCAGCTGCTGTGCTCTGCTGATCACCTTCTAGCAGTGCCTTGTTGCTCCCTGATGCTGCCCGTCTGTCTGCACCCTGCTGTTGTTTCTGCGCTCCTGCCCAGACTGCGCAGGGCTTTGTCCTTTGGCATGTGGCCTCCCTTTGGCTCTGCGGCTCTCCAGCACTCAGCAGAACATGCTCCTCACCCAGTGGCGGGAGCCCAAAACAAGATAAGCCAAGTTTGGACTCCAGAGGCTGAAGGTGCTGAATTTGGGCATAGCGAGATACCAGTTTGCCCTCCAAGGTGTGACTGTGGCACAGTGGGACAAACTGACATGCAAAGTCAAACCCAGTCGCAGAGCAGCTAGAACTGGGGTCAGTGTCTCCTGTGGAGGTGAAAGCTATTACATAACTAGAAATTATTCCTCCTCTGCTGCGATCCCTCCCCTGCTACCACAGGTTTGGAGGCTCCTCCAGGGGCCTTTCATAAAGGGGCAGCTGAAGCACGCCAGAAGGTCTCAGCCCCAGAAATACTGGGCCGGGCACGACAGACCCACCTGCCCACCCCAAAGCACCGATCCGCAGCTCCCTTGGCTGAAGCCTGATCCATGGCAGAGCGATGCCATTGCTGCCAGCTCAGCATCAGCGTTCCCGTTCCCCCGCTGCAGTAGGTACCCACGATGGACTCCTTTATTTCACTTGAGCCAGAGACAGGCCAGGTCCCTGCTGGGTGCAGGTGTATTTACAGTGCTTGGTTTCCTTACAGAAAATACTGAGAGTGGAAGGACAGATGCCGAAAGCGCGGCGGTGTCTGCCGGGCAGGTGATCCGAGGCTGCAGCCTGTACCGGGGCTGCAGGGAGCCAGGCTGTCTCGCTCACACCCCACGGTGATGTTGTTCCAGACAAACAAGGAGTTTCCACCCTGATAAAGGACCACAGAAAACTCTCACCGTGTCTCATCTTGAAACCCCAGCTCTGAACACAAGAGGCGGGTGAATTACCTGAAGCCAGCGTGGGGCTTTCCTGAACAATCCCGCTGTATTCCCCCAGCCTGAATAATGCCGGGCGGTTTGTTGTTCCCACCAGCCGGCTGCTCCTTCAGCCACCCCCAGACGGTGACAGCCTGCGGGCAAGGAACAACAAAGGCTCAGCGCGAGATTCTCCTCCGACAGCGTGCGGCCGGCGGAGAGCGGTGCTGGTTTCCAGACCAGGGGGCGACGGGGCCGGGGAGCAGCCTCCAGCGGATGCGCTGCCCCTCGCCCCTTGGCTACGGGCCGGAGCTCTTATTTCCGAGCCGGGTCAGGCTGTCTGCACTGGCCCCGCTGGCACACGCTGTGCCCGCGGCGTCCCTGTCGCGCTGCCGTGGCGAAGAAGCTCTCGAGAACCCAGTGGCGAAGGCGGAGAGGGCTCCGACAGCTCTGCCGTGGGTCCGAGCGCCTCTTCCCCGCGCCCTGCCGCCGCGACGCGGCTCCCGCGGGAACCTGCTGCTTTGCCGGGCAAGTGTTTCCGTTTCAGAGAGGCTCACGGGGCCTTTCACTGGGTGCGAACGCGGCGTCTCTGCCCGGGGCAGGCCGCATAGCAGCGGCAGGAGCCGCGGGATGAGGCCGGGGCGGGGGGAACCCCCGTCCCCGTCCGGAGCAGGAGGGGAGCGGCACGCCCGTGGCGTTGCGAACCGCTGAGTTCGCCGCAGGAAAGCACGGGGTGAAGCTGCGGGCGGGCGGGCCGAAATAAAGTAGAAACGGAGCGAAGCCCTCGAGCGGAGCG
>VXAL01011473.1:8661-23519 GCA_013399475.1 Chauna torquata
TTACATACAGGATAGACCTCTGATCTTCTAATTAAACTTCAAAGAAAACAAGCCTGTACACTGCAGGGCTCTATGTTGTACAGAAGGTATTATTGTGAAGAATGTAATATTTCTCCCACAATCTACTAACTATTTCAGTGTCAGTGCTGACAGATCGACTGCAGCTAACATAAGCTAACATAAATGATGTATCTTATTTTCCCACATAAATGGCTTAATAATATATGAAGATCTACATTTTTAGAGCTCAACGTGTACGTATAAATTCTGACTTGAGATCTGGCGGGAGACTGCATTCATACATAATAGAGGTTTATTTTATCTATAACTTCATCAGAAAAGTCCTTAACAAAAGACAAAAACATGCCCCTTTTTCAGGACAAAACATTTCTGGCCAGGACCGCAGTGTTCAAATGGTGTGGGCACATCACCTTGGATCTGGAACACTCATTTTCTCATTAGCTATTCCATCTTTATAAGAAAGGTCCTAAATTCAATAACTCTCACTGGCAGTCCAATTTGTTTTTAACAGCTACACTCTTTGCAAGACACCTTGTACTGCAGTCATGGGGTTTTATTCATTTGAATCATATGGCTAAATATAATTATAGCTGTCAATTACTTTGTACTTTCAAAAACACAGAGAATGTCTTACATTGTATATAAGGCACCATTAGTGGAATTGTTTCCTTCTTAATTGGCAGAGGTTGGAAGTGTTCTTCAGGCTTTTTGGACTTCTCATATGCTTGGCCTTCCCCCTCACTTTTCTTCAAACTGTCCAGAGTCCAATGACTTTTATATGCAGCTTTTGATGCAGATAATCTTAAATTATTTGCTAAACTGTGGGACAGCTTCAATAGAAAATGTGTCCCCATCCAGACTAACCTACAGCCACTGTAGTTAGGATATTCTCCTGAAATGCTCATGTTCTCCCCATCAGCTAGCTACCTGAGGTGAATACAGAACTCCTGTATGCTCACTGCAGGCTATAGTAAAGAGCTGGAATGTACATGGGGACAGGAGAGAGGAGAATGGGACTGCCTGGACATATCACCTTCTTCTCAAAGGGAAAAATGTGCACTAAATAATACTTGGAAAGGAAAAGTCAACCTAACTTTCTGTTAATGAAGCACTCTTCCTAACACTAGGGCCTATTTATCTTAATTCTTTTAACTTTGACAGAAACTCACTCTGGGGGCTCTTAACATATATTATGTCCCCTTCTTCCTCAAGTGTGCCAGTAACAGACATATCTAGCATTTATTAAACCTTTAAAATGAGGCATTAATGAGGGTAGGTGGCATGCATCCTGCTTCAGGATACAATTCTGTACTCCCTCCCTAAATCCCTAGAAGCACCTCCCTGCACTAAATGGTACGTCTTATGGACAGGTTTAAAGCTTACTCTTATTCTCAGCATCTCCCTGCCTTGCTTGCCAAGCACGTTGACAGAGGACACCTCTTACTGAATGAACGGGGTGTTTTCAACCTTATTCTCATTTGTCTACACACTTGATTGTCATCTCACTCAGTGTTAGCTAACACCTAATGTCTTGCAAGACTTGACTTTCAGAGATCTAGCTATTACTGAATTTCTTACCTTCTCTGTCTTTGGCCAGAATGTCTGAATTCCTGTTCTGTTTTAAACAGCAAGGAATTATCAGCTGCCTGTGTTGTTTTTGTTTTGTTTTGCTTTGTTTGTTTGTTTTTCTTTTTTTTTTTTGTTTTCAGTTCTTTACATCTGAGAGCAGATTGGAGACATTTCTATGAGTTTGCAACATTTGCCATGTTTGCTTTCACCAGAACTGTGTCACCAACCATGTATAATTTCAATGATTATTAAATGTTTCCAACACATTCTCAAGAAATAATATCCTTAGGGAATATTTTAGAACAAACTGACCTTCAGATTTCTTTCATATAACCTATGATTCAATAGTAATGATTTTATAGCTCAGCTCTGTAGTGTTAATTTTATTTACTTGACTTTTTTTTTAATATACTTCCTAGAAACTCACCTGGCAGTCATTGCAAAATTACATTAAAAATTATAAACAGATGGTTTTCCCTTACTGGCTATGAAACTCATGTCATCATCTTCTCAGAGGCAGTTAACATAAAACAGAAATGTTCAGCACCCTTTAATAATCATTGGCTACACAAACTAGATTAATTATATGGACACATCTTTCAGTAACTCATATCATTAAATTACAATGGAAAGCAGCAAACTATTTGTGAACATATTCTATATCTCCAGAGTAAGAGCCTCAACTGTTTGCAATGTATTAAAACAGATTCACAAGATTTAAAGGGAGTCAAAGTGCTAAATGAAAATATCTTACCTAAAGAAGAATGACATTGTAATAAAGGATAATATTTGAAATCGTGCGGGAGAGCACACAAGGAGGGCGGAATGCGGGCCACTTTATTCTATTCTGCGAGCAACAAGAAGCAGCCTTCTACTGAAAGAAAAATGGTGTCCACGCACTGCAACTGCTGTGCTGAAGCTGAACCCCAGAGGCAGGGGCCACAACCTCACCGGCAGATGCCTACACCCAGACAGACCTCCTGAGGACCGAAAGAGCTGCCCAGATCCTGAATTGCAGGGAACTCCAGAATCTGGAAGTCCCCCTAGAGCCTGAAGGCAGAGATGGGTGTCATGGATACAAGTGTGCCCAGCTGGATGAACTTTTTGAGCAAGTTGCCATGTTGTGAGAGGAGCTCACCAGGCAGTGAGGTTTCCAGGAATCCGAGTGAGAGATTGATGCATGGTATTGTGCACTGACACAGGCTGAGTGACAGCCCTACCTTAAGTCCTTGCAAGGGGAAGGTAAGCTAGCTTCCAATCCTGAGCTGACAGACTTGACTGACTCACAAGAAAAGGGAGACTGGACGGTCCTCTCTGCTTGGAGCAGGAGGAGGAGTCTCCCCATTGCCTCTGAAGTGCCCCTGTGCAACACATGCAATGCTCTGGGGCTGGAAAGTGCACTGGAGAGTGCATGAGTAATGGTCAAGATGCAGGAAAGGACAACAGTACAAAGTTGGTCCAACCAACCACTTGTACTAGAACCAGTGCCACCAAGAAAGCACGAAGGGTGTTAGTAATTGGAGATTCCTCGCTGAGATGCACTGAAAAACCCATTTGCTTTCCAGACAGTCTCTCTAGAGAGGTTTGCTGCCTGCCGAGGGCCTGCATTTGCAATATGAAGAGGCTACCGATCCTGGTAAAGCCAGAGGACTATCACTCATTCCTACTCTTTCATGTAGGGTTGAATGAGGCTGCAACAAGGAGACTCCAAAATATCAAAAGAGACTTTATGTTCCTCAGAAAGATGTTGAAAGGATTGGAAGCAAAGGTGGTGTTGTCCTCTATCCTCCAAGCTGGAGACTGGGACCCAAGAAGGAGATGAATGGATCAGGTGAATGATTGGCTGCATGGCTGGTGCCATGCTCAGGGTTTTGGGTTCTACAATCTTGGACACATCTTCGAGAGACCAGGCATGTTGACACTGGATGGGGCACACCTGACCAGGTGGGGCAAGAGTGTTCTGGGCAGCAAGCTTTAAACTAGATTCGGACGGGGAAGGGGATATAATTCTGAGTGACAGAGAAGAACCAAGGAACACTGACACTTTAGGAAGCAACAGAAAAATACCTGTGAATTGTCCCAAAGGAATTAGGGAGCGCTCCTCCAAAAAGGTGATGCAGCCGACAGCCCAGCTGAAGTGCCTCTACACCAGTGCACACAGCATGGGAAACAAGCAGGAGGAGTTGGAAACCACAGTACAATTAGAAAACTATGAACTAATTGCTATCATGGAAATGTGGTGGGATGAATCACACAACTGGAATGCTGCAATCAAGGGCTACAAGATTTTCAGAAGAGACAGGCAGGGAAGAAGGGGTGGGGATGTTACCCTCTATGTTAAGTTATGGGTACATTGGAAAGAGCTGCTTCTGGGAAACAACCATGAACAGGTTGAGAGCTTGTGGGTAAAAGTTAAGGACCAGACCAATAAAGGATACCTTGTGATTGGGGTCTACTAGAAGTCACCTGATCAGGGGGAGCCTGTTGATGAGGCCTCCTTGCTGCAGTTACAATAAATATTGCATTCGCAGGCTCTCATCCTGATGGGGAATTTCAACCACCCAGAATTCTGCTGGGAAAGCTACATAGCAGGCTGTAAGCAATACAGGAGACTCCAGGAGTGCACCGAGGATAACTTCCTTGTCCAGGTATTAGACAAAACAAGTAGAGGAGAAGCGTTACTGGACCTGGTGCTCACCAATGCAGACAAACTCATTAAGATCAGAGGCAATCTGGGCTGCAGTGACCACACTCTGGTTGAGTTTGTGATCTCAGGGAGTATGGGTTTGGCAAAGAGCAAAGCCAGGACCCTGAGCTTTAGAAGAGTGAACTTTCAGCTGTTTAAAGAACCAGTGGGTAAGATCCCCTAGTGGATGAGTCATGGCAGTCAGGCGAAGTCCCCCATGACTGGAAAACGGGAAACATCACTCGCATTTTTAAAAAGAGCAGAAAGGAGGACCTGCAGAACTACAGACTGGTAAGCCTCACCTCTGTGCCTGGCAAGATCATGGAACAAATCCTCCTGGAAGCTATGTTAAGGCATATGCAAGACAAGGAGGTGATCCAGGACAGCCAGCATGGCTTCACCAAGGGCAAATCGTGCCTGACCAATCTGGTGGCCTTCTGTGGTGGAGTGGCTGCAGCAGCTGACAAGGGAAGACTGACCGATGTCATCTACCTGGACTTCTGTAAGGCCTTTGACACTGTCCCACATGACATCCTTATCTCTAAATTGGATAGATATGGGTTTGAAAGGTGGACTATTCAGTGGATAAGGAATTCGCCGGAAGGCCACAGCCAGAGAGTCAGAGAGTTATGGTCAATGGCTCTATGTCCAGGTGAAGGCTGGTGACGTGTGGTGTCCCTCAGGGGTCTGTCTTGGGACCCGTTCTGTTTAATATCTTTATCAATGACACAGACAATGGGATCGAGTGCACCCTCAGTGAGTTTGCAGATGACACCAAGCTGAGTGGTGCCGTTTATACACCAGAAGGGAGGGATGCCATCCAAAGGGACCTGGACAAGCTTGAGAAGTGGGCTCATGCAAACCTAATGAGGTTCAACAAGTCCAAGTGCAAGGTGCTGCAGCTGGGTCAGGGCAATCCCAGACACGAGTACAGACTGGGAGAAGAATTCATGGAGAGCAGCCCTGCAGAGAAGGACTTGGGTGTTCTGGTGGACGAAAAGCTCGACATGAGCAAGCAGTGTGTGTTTGCAACCCAGAAGGCCAAATGTATCCTGGGCTGCATCAACAGAAGCATGGCCAGCAGGTCAAGGGAGGTGATTGCCCCCCTCTACTCTGCCCTCTGAGTACTGCACCTAGGTCTGGGGGCCCCAGCGCAAGAAAGATGTGGACCTGTTGGAGTGGGTCCAGAGGAGGGCCACAAAGATGATCAGAGAGGGCTGGAGCACCTCTCCTATGAAGACAGGCTGAGAGAGCTGGGGATGTTCATCCTGGAGAAGAGAAGGCTCTGGGGAGATCTCATTGCAGCGTTTCAGCACTTAAAGGGGGCTTGTAGAAAGATGGAGAGTGACTATTTACACGGGCAGATAGTGATAGGACAAGGGGGAACAGTTTTAAACTAAAAGTTAGGAGATTTAGATTGGATGTTAGGAGGAAATTCTTTACTCAGAGGGTGGTGAGGTACTGGAAAAGCTTGCCCAGAGAAGTTGTGGATGCCCCATCCTTGGAGATGTTCAAGGACAGGTTGGATGGGGCCTTGGGCAACCTGGTCTAGAGGAAGGTATCCATGCCCATAGCAGAGGGGTTGGAACTAGATGCTCTTTAAGGTCCCTTCCAACCCAAGCCATTCTATGATTCTATGATTGATTCCATGATGATTTATCATTTATACAATGTAGCAGTAGAATCAGGGATTACACACTGCAGTTCAAATCCCTCTTGACTAATTCCTTGGGTTTCAGAAAGAATTTTCAAGAACATATTTATAGTTGAATACAAATCCCCTTAACTACTTTAAAGTTTTAACCACCTAAAGTAAGACATAATTTAACTATGCCATCTAGAATTTAAACATTGTAACATGAAAGTTCTCCATAATTATGGAAAATATTGAATTACATTATAAGACTCCATTTAAAAAGACAGATTTTTTTTTTTTAAAAACTGGATTCTAATTTAAATGAGAATTTGCTTTAAAGTAAATGCCACTTTGCAAACACAAATATAATGTACACCACAACCGCTCCAACTGAAAAAAATACACCAAACACTAGCATGTCACTGTTTTAAGCCTATGAAATACAGCTATGATATGAGAAATCTATTGTAAATGTTAATTGGAACACCTCTATTGCTGAGATGAGAAATGGCCTTTTTTTCTGAGAGAAAAAGTCCTGTTATTTTTAAGCTAGGTCAGAGAACACAACTGAAATACATCCACTTTTTTCAAGAACTGCGATGAAAGTACTTTCACCATATGTGACCTCTATAATGTGACTAGCTACTCTGCAACATACCAAAATGTATTTTAAAAAGTAGTTTCAAAAACTAAGGTCTCTATAATCTTCTGATCCAGTGTCTCATATATACAAATTCCAGCCAAGCTGAAAAAATATTGACATCTAATCTCCCTAAACAATGTGAACATCAAAAAGATTTGTAATTAATCACTGCTGGAAGAAAGCTGAACTTTCATCAAGAATTATTTTAGGTATTTTTTTTTCAGATTAGTCATGTGTTTCAGATAGCAAATCAGTACATAGAACATTACAATTCATAGAAAGAGTAAATTTCATAACTACTTGAAAGACCATGGGAAAGATCTATAAAACTGCTAAGTGATACAAGCAGGTATCTTCATTTCTGCATACACACCTTACACAAACTGTTTCAGCTATCTAGTTTGCACATATCAAAACAAAGTAACATTTGACAATTCTGCTTTAATGCAGCATTTTATACTGCCTAAGAACAAGGACAGATACAGTATTTATATATATTAGGGAAGAGAAGAAGGAATATCTAAGGGAATTGAATTTAACATTTACAAATTTTTGTGTGGGCACATAAAATACTAGATTTCAAACACAGATATAGATTAAACAATCACTTTTAAAAAATGATGGTTTGAAATTAAAACATATACTCAACTTTTCTTCCCAATGCTTGCACTGAGGCTAATTTTGCATATACAAGAAGCCCTAAGCAGAACAGGGCAGTTCTTCACCAGGGCATGTGTTTGCAAATTTGAGCACTATGCTGTAGTAGCTCTGCTCCTCCTCAACTCCCTAAAGCTTTGGGATTGCACATAGAACTGGGAATTTCCCATCTTACAAAATTCACAGAAAGTTTCTGAGATGTCCCTGAAATAGGTTTAACGTCTGCTCTGCATCTTGTGCAGAATAGCAGGAAGGATGGGAGGAACATTTAGGATTTAACTGAGGGTTTTCTGGGTTTTGTCTGTCTCTTCAGGCCATGGCAGTGCGATGCACTGAGCTCTGATCAGCTCGTACTATCAACCTCTTGGGCACCAATGTTCTTCCAGCACAATGCAATTATGAACATTCATTACAGTGTGGGCAATCAGCTGGGTCACTTGAGGCTGTCCACAAATGAAAAAAACAGTGTCTGCAGAACAAGCAAACACTTTGTGGATCACTCACAATCCAAGAAAAACACTTTGGGAATCCTTAAATGGAGCCTACGCTGCTTGAAGGGATGGAAAATCATCTGAGGGACAATAACATGAAGTAAATGTATACGCATGTTCTTAAGAAAAATACAGCTTTTGATTTAACTTTTCCAAACCAGTAGACCAGGTAGAGCTGAAACTCTCAAACATTCCTATGTTTTTGTATTATGCTGAATTTCACTTTGCTAATTAAAACTTATGTAATGAATACAGTACATCAAATAGTCATGGGCTAAAAAAAATATAAATAAAAACATAAAAACCTATCTTATTCTAGTTATTTCCAATTAATTTCTTAACTCAAGGCATTAGGTCACTTTCTTGAACCTGAACACCCAGATTAATACTTCAGTGACAGCAAAGCAGATAGTATAAACGTGCCCTAGAGCTTTTACCACAAATCAGACTTGGTTTTCTGATCTTGCCAGTATGAACAGCTTATAAATTTTCCCAAAAGACTGTAGCCGTCTTATGGTTGGATAACATTGCCCCTGGAAACCTCAGTCTGGAACTGCTGACAGAACTTACTAGTACATTTCTTTAAGCTTAAATATCCATTTAACTGTGACTGACTAGTCAGGATATGGAATGACCACCAAGGTGCCTTCAGAGTACTCTTCTCCATTTTTCTTATTTTGAATAAATAAAATTCTTCCCGACATTCCTCACAGAGAAATGAATAGAATAAGTTCTGAGTTTTTCTTTTAAGTTTATCTTTTGCTTCTTTCCTTTCATTCAAGGTATCATCCCTTGAAAATATGAAGGGAGGTATACATTAGGGATTGATAAGAATTAGAATGATCTCTTCTCCCATTCTAATTTGATAAAGGGCAGACATCATATCACCTCAGTGACACCGCTGGTGAGAATTTCCTCCCGCAGGTCATTTATGTTAAGTGAAAGCACTGGATAATAGAAGTCAATAAATATTGCATTTCTGTAAACTGTTCAGGCATGGAAGCTGGCAAATGAGGCTAGCCATGAGTGTCATAAAAGTGACTATTATATAATCAATAATCATTCAGAAGAAAAAGGAAAAATTATTGAAAAAGCAACAAAATAGAATGTATCTATTATTCTCTGTATGCTCAGATTAAATAAACAATAAATGAAAGGAAATGCAAGAGGATAGTCACAACAGGTTACCATTAGAAAGATGGAAAGTTTAGACAGAAGACTCCTTTGAAAGATCAGGAAGTAAAACAGGAGGGTTCAAGGGTTGGTTGGTTGGTCTTGTTTATTTGCCCAGTTTTTGAAGAATAAAAAATTATTATTTTCTAAAGAAAGAAAAATCTATTATTCACTTTTTGAATAACAGATTTAAAAATACCAGCAGGCAAAAGATTTAAGCGAAGCAATGGACCAAAGGATAATATCAAATACGGGCAATCAGCAAAAGAAACAAATTGCCAAGTGAAGTTCAACAGAAAAATCCTTAAAATGATAAAAAGCTACTAAGAACAAGACTCACAGTCAGAGCCAGAAGCCATTCCTGGTCATTTACAACTGAAAAAAAGGACAAATGCAAACACAAGCTGTAAACATGCCAAAANACAGAAAATGTGGGGCTAATTTTAAATATCTTTCTACTGTAGAGTGACTTTCAGTTTAGCTATACTATAATTACAATTAGTAGGATAAAATCCATGCTAGAAAAATGTTTTGATTGCAAAATCAAATACCCAATCTGTGGAAGTCTCTGATTTACACACAGTTGTCTCTTATGTGTCTATATTTCACTAAATGTATCAGGAACCATATTTAAACAAAACAAAATAAAAAGAGAGAAAATTGATTGAACGCTGTATCAAGTTGATTCCCGCAAGTATTGGTGTGGGTGTGGGTTTGGGTTTGTATGAGTACACAGAATTTTAGACAGATTTATTTTCATAATTTAAAATTTTGTGAGCTTGATTTTCTCACACAAGCTTTGTGTGAGAAAGGCTTGTTAGAATTTTCTTGTTTTATTTGTTCCACATAACTTCTTAACATTTTGTTTTCAGAGAAAAAACAAACCACTCTAAAACCAAATTATATATGTGTATTTATGTGTATTTAAGCAAACACATACATGAGCCCTCTCTGTTTGCACTGCAAAAATTAATCCTTAAGTCAGATGTTGAAATATTTTATATTAGCAGACCACCAACCATATTATATTTGGAATTATTGAAAGGATAGGAGAAATTGGTAATAAACAGTAGGAAATAGGCCACTGGAAGTACATACTGACTGAAGAAAGGCAGTTAGGAGGATGTCTGTAAAACTGATATTTTGTGTGTAACAACTATTCCTTTAATCCTGTTCCAGCCACTAAATTCAAAGAATATAGAAATAATGTAGTTACAATTACAGAAAATCTGCACAGCTTGTGGAAATTTCTTCTATTACATGTAACAGTCTTTGTATCTACAATCTATCTTCCTTAATCCATGGAGTGTTTGCATATTTCTCCCCTTTTTTCCTTTTTCTTTCCAATTTATGCAGATATTTCTGGTACTGAGGTGCTTAGAACTGTACACAATAATGGATGTGTAGTCTAGCCAGTGAAATAGGGGCTGTCATCTCTGAACAGTGACGTGATGGCCTTTTTGTGCAGGCGGCATTAATTAAAAATATTTTTCTGAACACTCCTTCTGTCATGCATCTTAGTGGGAAGAAAGCTTATCCTGCCATTTTTGCATTGCACCCTGAATTCCACTGCAATCAGTACAGTTTAGGAAGAAGAGCATCCAACAAGAACTTGAAACATGGGGATATTTTAATATGTATTTATTAGTAAGCTGTTTATGATGCATATAAGTGGATACAGATGTCAGTTTCTCTGTGCTACATAAATTTGGGTGATGAATATATTTAATTTTGCTTTTGAAAGCTTTTATTCACAAGATGCCAGATCTTCCCTTTATATGGAAATATTAATCGATATTAGGAAATTCTGTAAAGATATCTTTGGTGTGCAGAGTTAATATTTCTGTTATGATTCAAGCACCTCATTAGGAGTACAGTATCAGGTCAAAAAATGAGTGTAAACGTGTATTATGTAAAAGACTGTCTGAGACCTGATCCACAGCCTATAGAGATCAGTGGAAAAACTACTCTTGCCATCAGAAAGCTTAGACTTCATTTCATAGCATTTCATTGGGTGCACTACAAGGTAAGTGGTTTGCACCACGTCTGCTCAAATAACAGTACTGATAAATCTCCATTCCACTAATAATAAACAAATATTTGTCCTTATCTGTCCTTTTCCTCTCAAAAACAAACAAACAAACAAACAAAAAGCTTGAGAAACCTTTTAACACAGTATTTGCAATGGTGCTCTGAAATACTTTATCATTAAAAAGCTTCAATAAAGCCAACAACAGATTTTTACCTTTTATTACACCTACATAAATTTTTGAGTTCTGTGATATTTATTATACAGTTCCTGTCTCATATTGCTTTTACTTAATGATAAGGAACCCAGTTGTTTCACTTTGTTTTGTTTTTAAATACTGTTTAGGTGTCAATTCCAAGCAAATTCCCATCTTCACTGTACTTTGGAATAAAACTGTGTGTGGAAGATTGCTGATCTATAATTTGTGAGCACTGACACAAGGAAACAGGTTAAGATCCAGTCTAGGTAAAAATGATTCTGAGTCAGTTAGCAGAGACTACCTTGACAGCAATGAGAATAAACATAAGTGCCTGTACAGCTAGAAAACAGTTTGAATCAATATACCTAAAGAAATTTTTCTCTTGTCCTTAAAAAGCATGTTGCAAATGAATATACTAAAACTTAGCAATACTTTTCCATATGCAAATTCCAATAGAGAAAGATGTACCTATAAAATATACAGTATTATTATACAGTAAACTGTATAATCAGAAAAACTGAACAACTCTCAGTCTCACCCTGTCACATAGTATCTGTCTGCAGAGTTGATACGAACTGCAAGAGTTCAAACAAAGGTGTTCTTTATCACTTACTTGAATAACATCTTTTCTGGGGCTATCTAAAATGTTACCTAGTCTGGATTAACACAAAGAAAGGAACATATTTTATCACTATTATTAGTTGTCAAAGATATTATTTGCAACATAGGGCACCGTAAAAAAATGCAGTATAACAGCAATAATATTATAGCAGTTCTTATACTGTCATTATGCAAGTTTAGAACTTTACTCTATGGCTGGAAGAATGACCTTTCTAATTTAAGGCTTTCGGCATGTGCAATTTCAGTTACAAAACAATTAATGGCTTTATATATTAAATTTTAACATAATCATGCCCTATTACATTTTTTTAAGGATTCTAGACTTGTCTCACATATTTGATCTTTTCAAATTTGGAAATAACTGCATCTGAAATACACCCACACACTTTGGCAGTTTTTTACATGCAAATTTTAGGTCAGAAATATTTCTGAAAATATCTCATATGTAGAAATGTATTTTGCTTGTAAGCCCTTTCATTTGAAAAGAGCTACACTTGTACTGAAACATGGAAGAATCTCACCTTCTTTATTACATTGTAATAAATGAGAAACTGCTCAAAAAGACTCCAGAGAAATCAGTCAAAATATTTTATACAGTTATGCTCAATTTATTTTTAAGTGTCTAAAGTAGTTATTGTGCAATATGCTAGGTGCAGAACACAGGCAGAAGATTCTCTACAGAAAGCAAATAAATATTAAATAAGCAGTCTCTATCACTTCTACTAAGATCATCCACATTGTCGAAAACATTGTCTCACTATCACAGATATTTCATTTTCTGCTCTGCAAATAAGTCCGAACATCTTGAATAAAAAGAGACAACTTCATTACACAGATTGCCATCATAATTTAGTAAGCAATCTTTTTGCAAGAAAAAGCTTCAATGGTAGTGAAAATTAGTATGCCCAGTCAGAACATCTGCTGCCATGGAAAGTCATTAACCCTTGGAATAATTTTCTTCCTACATATTTTCAAACACTATTTCAACACACAAACATACATTTTATTTAATTTATTCTTTCTTCTAACTCCTTCCTCCACTTTGTTCCATATTTTACAAATTTAACATTTCTAGATAGCATATTACCTCCTAAAAATGAACATGATGAGCATGATAAAAAATATTTAATTCTTGGCACAGTAAAGCACAGATGATTACCATTAAATCTGTTCTATTAATAATTGTTCTATTTATAGACAACTGATTTAAAGGAACTTCTTGGGACATCCAAAAAGTAATTTTCAGTAAAGCTTTCCATTTACATTAAACATTAATTACTTCATATTATTACAGATATCTTTCTTAAAATGCCCCAATTGACCCTTAAATTGGACTGAATTCGCCTCACTCTTACAGAAAGCTGTAAGCAAGCTTCTCATCATTACAGCTTTTCATATTTGTAGTGCATTCTACAGCTGTGAGGAATTTATAGATTTCCTGAGAAGAGCAATTCTAAATTNGTGTAAGCAAAATATTTGTGAGTTAATATTCATAGGCAGTAGTCTGAACTGGAGGATTTCCAAACAAATAAGCAAAACACTGAATCATATGGGAGGGAAGCAGTCTTTAGCATTAGCTATGATTTATACAGTTATTGTCAGGTGTTGTATAAGACCTAGACATTTACAAATCCAAATCCTACACATTGCTGCTGAGACTTAAGCAGCAAAGCTGGAAGGTAAAAGTATGTTCTAGTATCACAGAAATACTTAGAACTGAATGTAGATTTCAATTCTTGCATTCACAGTTAATGCACAGCAATGTAAGTAAAGTTCTACACAGAAAAATGCCATATTTATTTCCTCTCAAAGACCAGGACCTGAACTACATTTATCCCTGCTTTTAGGCACTTGAGTTTCCAAGGCAGAAGCTGAGGCTCCATAGCTTATCGGTTGGACATGGACATTTATCTCCAAAGGACAATTTGGAAATAATGACTGAGCAAGAACTCTTTCTGGATGCTTCTGGACTTTCGCTTACATTCTGCATGCTGAGCAAAATCATTATTGTGGGGTTGGTCAACATTAGGTTATTTGTACCAGGTCACACCTTGCCCATTAGTTTCTGAGACTGATCAATACCTAGAAAACAGAACAAGACCAGAACAATTTAAAGTAGTATTTCCATGTTAAACTTTCCCAGCCATTTTCTCTTCTGCTTGCAACCAGAAGTAATGTCTTCTATATTTAATTGCCTTAGACTCATTTTCCTTCCACGAATTTGTATGCGCAGGTTTTAAATGCTGTCAAATTTTGGAATCCATACATCCTGTGAATATGAGTTAAACAGTTTAACTATGCTCACTATGAAAAGTTACATCTTTTTGCTGCACTGAACTTGCCACCCCATGTATTTAAGATACACACCTGTGTATGTCAATATCAATGTTTCAGTTTGGATCAGAAAGTATCTCTGAAGCAAAGCTGATCATCCCTACTTACCAGGCTTGGATTCAGCACAACAAGGAGGTGTCAGTTTGTTACTAAATTCCTTTTGGTCAAAACTGAACTGGAATATGAAGGCTGTGAAGCCACCCAATGTGTTCCACCCACAAAGAGGTGTTGCCATCCACTCAGAGGAGCAGACCAGAGCAAGGCTGAAGCCCCACGCCCTCCCTGCTCCATGCCTACAATAGGGGTCCTGAAAACCACCTATCTCACTCCACAGATCTACCCCTATTATGCCATGCTACTTGCTAATGTAAACATAGGCTTCTTCACCTAGGGAACTAAAGGGAAGAATTATTTTCCATCTTATTTGAGGAGATCTTCCTCCATTCTGCAGTTAAATAAAGCAGTATGTTGAATAGATCACAGCAGCTACCAACTGTCTTTCCATACATTAGTTTTGTTCCCTCCTTCAGAGTTAAATAATATTTCATTCTGGGAGGTGCATCTGAAAAGCCCATGTCTACAGACAAAAGAGAATGACATCAGACTTTTACTTGCTCTTTTTCCTCCCTTAGTGAGAAAGAGAGAATGATATTATTGCTACTTCTGTACTCAAAGTCACAGCTGGATTGGTTTATTATGTCTCAGGTGTCTAACTACACAAACAGTTGCATTGAAAGGAATATTTGGATATGATATTCAAGAAGTTCTGCCACATATGACAAGCTCAGTTTTCTCTTCA
>VXAL01011473.1:30959-42875 GCA_013399475.1 Chauna torquata
ATGTTGTTCTACCGACAATTCTACAATTCTACATTCTACCACACTGGTTAATTCAATAGCTAAGCTGTTCACTTGGAATATTCAAGCTGAAGAAGAACGGACCATGGCTGAAATGAGACTTTACAGACAAATCATGATATTAGCAAAAGGAAATGCTCTACACTTTTGTTATGAGGTCATATATGCAACAACTACCTTTTTAATTTTTTGTTGTCATTGCTATATGTGGTAACATATCAATGGTCTTTCTCCATGTTTAAATGTATAATATTTAATCTGCTTAGAAACTCAGATCTGACTTGCATCTCTGTGAAACACACTGATTTTTTACTGGTTTTCTGTGAAAGAAAGGTTTAGAAAATTATTCCCTCCTAATACCTTATGAAAATATTGGCTAGTTGCAATTCAATTTGACAGAAAGCTAACAATTTTTAAAGATGAGTGCCCCAACTGAGAAGCAGATCATGCAGTTCATTATGCCATGAACTCCAGCTGTTCAGGATACTAAAAAAGAAGAGATGACGGCAAAGATATAAATTCTACTGACTTAGTCAGAACATGTCTCCTGACATACCAGAAAGTCGAAAGAAGAAAGAAAACAGGTAGAAGTGTCCCCTGTGTTTCTGGTTGTAAGAGATTTGTGCATTGGAGAGAGTTCCACAAGGTCCTTAGCTTGGAAAAAAAATTGGGACTAATAAATGCTTACGAGCCAAAGAAAGAGGTCAGTGGTCATAAGCAGTACCTGAATGTACATCTAGGAGAAGCCCAGGACAGCCCCAAATCCCCAGAATCTCATCTTTGCCCTACCAACACAAGCAAGTAAGACTAACCTAGATCAGAAATGTTATATGAGTTCAGTAGGGTTCAGTCATCTGTCTCTCTAATTTGACTTCTAATGACTTTTTTTCCTGTGACCCTGAACATCTCACATACTTTACTTCTCCCAGAAATTTACCTGGTTTGGAATTATTTCTTTTTTTTTTTTGTTATTTTTAACTACTCATGCATGTTTCTGTGGAAACAATGATTATATTATACTCATTCAATATGTACACCACTGTACCTATGCTTGATTCTGCTGTTGAATTTCAGATTAACCTGGTCATGACAAAAGGTCCAAGTCTGATGAAACAGTGAGAGAGAAGATTCAAGCATTCAAATTTCCCCAGTAGTTTCTGATAGCATGGGATATGACGTCTGCAAACAAGGTATTCACCATTTCATACTCAAACATTTTGGAGGAAGAGAGAATGAGGATATGCAGGAGATATTTTCAATATTCATTTCTGAAGTCACACAACAAAAAGAAACACATCTGAAATATCAATGCACAAAGAACTGTTTGTTTGTTTGTTTTTTACAATTTGCCCAGTATCACTACTGATCAGATCAAACTTTTTCCGTGCAAGCTCATTTCTTTTGCACAGAATTTAGCAATGATGTCATTAACAATGCTCAATAATAGTAAAATCCAGTTATTTTCATGTCTAAGAACAAAGGGAAAAAAGATCCCCTCAGTAAATATCCTATCCATGACATAGAGCTGAAAAAGATTGTTAAAAGTTGCCACTTCACAGCTACATTTCAGATTTGACAGCTGATTTAGTTGATTAAGCTGTGATCAAGAGGTACCATCACTGACTAGAAGTGTTTAATAGGATATTTGAATGGAAAGAAATTATTTCTGTTGGGAGAGACATACTCAGTGAAAATTTCCATCTTTCTATTATTTTATATTACCTTGCCTTTAATTTTCATTCTCTTCTCTAACTGCTATTAAATCATGTCTCAAAATTATTTTTCTCTTTTTGCAGAGATACTTTCAAGGAACAGCTCACACATTTTAAACACTTTTTGTAGGTATTTATTGAAAGAATTCCTCAGGATTCCCCTACAAGTTACTTGTCTTCAGTACTGTGCTTACCTCTGTTTCTTATTTCCAAAATAAATGTAATGCTTACTGAAAAAAATACAAAAAAGTATATAATGTCTAAGATGAGTTAGAGTATACCTATTTTTGTTTCCTTAGAAATTAATGGAAAACCTCCCACAACTTCCGGAGAAGTGATAATATGGCTCCCTGTTTTGTTTTCAGTCAGCAGGCTCTGCTGCAGGAGTAAACTACCAAGGCCATTCCCCGTGCTCTGCTGTCATCGAATACAGTGGTGCACAAACCAGGAGAGAAACAAAAAAGCAAGCTAATTTTAATGTCCATTAGAAAATTCACTGGTGGAAAAAGGAATCTTGTTTTCAACTTTCAAATTCTGCTAACTGCAAGCCATTACAAATATAATAAATAAACTTGGCAAAGCCAGACATATTTCTAAAAACAGTATTATTGACAAAAATGTCCTGGTCTTTATTTGTATGTATAATTAGATAGAAAAACTGTGATTACAGCCCTGAGAAGACTGCAGCTAGTTCACACACTCTTATTTTTAGGAACACAAAACACTAAGTTTTAGCACTGCAAAGTTTTAACACTCACAAATGCAAATCTGTTCCTTCACAGAGAATCTGCTGTGTGTACGTAACATTTGCAGACTTTCTATATTGCATAAAATATTGGATAATGAAACACCACAATCATTTTATAAGTTTTCAAGATTATCAGTCTGATGATGTAAATAAGTGACCTAAGCAAAGCACAGAAAAGAATAATTCTCACAAAATGTCAAATTTCAACATTAGAATGCATCATTTTATTATTATCAAAAAAGCATAATCTGAAAGTGCTCTCTTCCTCCCATTGGGTGGCAGTGGCTGCTGATCAAGACATGAAGGTGAAGAAAGAGATTTATGCATGACCGGCAACTTTATTAGGGTGACGTCTGGAAGGGGACGCTAAGAGAGGTGACAAGGGCCTCACCTGCTCTGGTTTCCTTGGCTTCCACAACTCAGGTGCTTTACTGGATCCTGTATAAGGCTGTCACAGCTCCCACCACAGAGCCAGAGCTTCTGAAATGGTGTCCGCCACCAGCTTCCAGCTCTCCTTCCCTCTTCCTCTGGAAGGCCTCCAAAGAAAAACTGTCTTCTGCAGTCTTTGGAGCTCCTTGTTTCCTAGGCATTTGGTCTGAGCTCTCTCATGCCAAGGAACACTGTGAACACTGAAGTTTGCACTGTGTTTGCACCTTAATAAAGATGCAATCCTTACTGTCTCAGAATTAGTTGTTGGTTCAACAAACGCACTTTATCGTCCCTGAGCAACTCAAGCTGAGTATATTAATTGCCAGTATGTACAACGTAAACCGTAATGCTCAACACATTCAAATGTGTCTTCAGAGCTTTATGGCTCCAGCTTAGCATCCCTGAAAGCACCAAGAAAAGCCATAGCATTTGCTGTTTTAAATAGAACCACCACTATAACCATCTTTATGAGAATGTGAAATATGTTTTTTCCTACATCCTCCTTTTCCAGATCCTTTCCAGAGCCTGATTATTCACAATCTTTTGCATAAAATTGTGAATCCTGTTAAGTCAAAAGGAAAGCCTATTTAGGCAAAATAATATAATACATGAATTTAATCTTCTTCTGTTGAAATTTGGCATGTATATATCATTGCTTTACTCAGGGACATTAAAAAAAAAAAAAAAAGAGGACTTCTTACATAACTGCATATTTCTTTGAGTCAGTCAATTCAGTGTTCTCAATCTGAATGTCATTGTCAACTAATCTTAACCTGATGGGAGCCACAGTTCCAAAGCTGGTGAAGAAGCATGCACAGATCTCTTCCAGCAAGTGTTCACACTCCCTAAACTTGTGTATTGAAAATGAGACAAGCCAGGAACATGGACTGCACAAGAAAAGTTGTTAAACAGAAGACAGTGGAATGCTCTGATTAGCCTCATTACCCAAGCAGACTCTCAATTTACAAAGCGAACCACAGGGTGGTTGGCAAAAGCAACTAGTAGTTTCTAAATTTCTCTCCATCCACATTGTAATTTTCAGCAATCTGCATAAAAAGAATCCTCAGAAAAAGAAAAGTCCCATAGCAAGCAATCCTGAAGCACCATAGCTGTATTTGTAGTTTTGACTACTATTAATTCTATGGAAGAAGGCATTGGGTAGGAAACTGAATTATAAATACACTGGCTTGCTCAGATAAGTAAGAAGGTAAGACTGTCTGTGATTACAAATGACAACATAAGCAAAGCCACTAGCAGGATTTTTGGGTAGTCTTTGCCCATGAACCCCACACTCGCAGCCAGGGTGAGAAGTTGGACTGCACCTGCATACTTGGTCTAGAAACCAGATTTATTTTGGGACCATTGACAAATAAACTATGAATGTGTAATGCCCTGTCTATTTAGCTCCACAAAATGATCTTGACCCCTGCTCTAAAGTATAACTGAGAAAGAGGATTCGCAGTAATATGTGAATGTTTATATAGTAGGAGATGGAAAACTATTCAATCCTTTGCTCTCAACCTACCATTCAGAAATCTATAATCTAGCTTCCTATAACCATCAGCACTGAGGCAAATTATTCATCATTTGTCATGAGAAGTTGTAATATTTAAAGTTTATTCTGAAAAACAGAAGTCTCGTTAAGGTTGGGTGACAATAACTGTTTGGAAGACTATAGGAAAGGTCATGTCACATGACTGATGTTTCATCAAGTGTGGTATGTGTTAAAGAAAGATGTTTGCATTTTTAGCTTTTGTGGAGAGCTGTTTTAACAGCTGAAACCCGAGAGACATAATGGTAGGGTGAGCCACGGAGTGTTTAGTTTCTCTTGAAATTTTTGTTTAACAGAGAAGAGCTGCTGGAAGTTTTGCAGTTCTGCAAGTGTCTGAATTACTCATATGTTGTTCTCAACAGTACTCATTCTCTTGTGGACTAAAAATATACTGTAGGTAACTCCTTTCAAACAAGCATAGCATACAGGTGTTTCTTTTCCCTTTGAAGATAGTACATTTAAAAGTTATTTTTAAGCGTACTTTTTATCAAACTAGGCAATTCTGAAAATATTTCAGGAAAAAAATGTGTACATATAACATGTGCTTGTTTTTTTTTTTTTTTTTCCAGAAATAAAGAAGCTATTCAGTGTGTGAAGATCTACAATTACACAAAACCACACATTTTATAAAAATGTTCAGAATAAAATGCTGCATTCTAGATTCCTGCTCTAAAACCATCTTGCATAAGATAAACTCACATTTACCATCTAATTCTTGATTAAACTAATAATAGCTTGAAATTACAAGCAACACAAGAGAAAATCATTACTACTGAGAAAAAAGTTGGTAAAATTGCATTAATATTTAATTTGATTTAGCCTAGAAGTAACAAAAATGATGTTTTCATTTTGTTTAAAAAGTTATTTTATGAAAAAAATGAGCAAAAGGTTTCTATAGGTTTCACCATTTTGAATTATTAAATCTGTTCTGAAAATGATAGATTGTTTGAAATTCCCCAAAGCACATAATGCTAGATTATCTTTAAAGATGAAATTGATAATTGAAGAGTTATTTGACTGGACTGTTTTCTGTAAAACTATGATATTATAAAGTTTATAAGCTAAACAGACTTAAAAAGAGAACCTCAGGTAATACTCAAGACCTAGCACAGGTTTAGATTTAATTCTCAGGCATACTTTAGATCTGGTTGCCAAGGCAGCTATGGGTTATATTAAACAAACACTTAAGTTGAAGTTTCCTGTTTCCACACTAGACTTGAAGCCTTTCACAATGCTATGGCTTTTTCTTATCTGTTCCCTGAAAACCTGTTCAGAACCGTTGCATTATGCAGTTATGATTCACTGAAATTGCTGTTTATATTATCCATGGTATTCTAGATGTCCATCTATTACACTGTACCTGCTCTGTACCACCAAAAGAAACTCTATAGCTGTGTTATTTTCATATAAGCAGTGGTGTGCTTAGTTCAAGAGTAAAAATAATCCATTCACTTGTCTAGAACGGATGAGAACTTAGCATATGCTTTTACCGCTCTGAGGCAAGGTTAATGTAATCTCTGCAGGAGTCTGACTGTTAATATTATTTTTATGACCATCATTATATTAATATCCTTATTTTTAACTTATACATAACAAATTAATTAAACGCTATGCACTACTGATTTTCTATTCTTGTTATTGTGATAAAAGATTGCATAATGACTTTTGTCGTAGACTCTTTATTATTAGACCTCCTTATCTACAGAGCTACACTTCTTCAGAACACACAGGATCAGAATCTCTCTTTTACCAGTTTACCCTAACTGTGTAATTCAATGTTAGGTTCGGATTAAAGCACCTTTGCACTCACATTTAAGGACTGTTAAATTACCAAGAGAAAGGGAAAAGAAAATTGAAAAATAAGGATCTGGACTCTAGTTCTTTTGTTAGTTCAAACTAGAAGAGAACAGCTATGCCTAAAGTCTATTCTTTATTAAAATATTATGTAAAAATCACTGGCTTTCCAATTACCAGTACATAGGATAACTGTCTTTAGAAAGTAAAAGAACTTCCATGGACAGCTGCTCAGCTGCAAACTGCCTATAAATAAGTGACATCCTTTTTATGGAGCTTATCACTTCAAAATTATTATTATGTCCAATATAACATGCTAACCTATCCCTAAAGCAAATAATTTAAAGACCTCTATGAATCTTTTTATTTCTACCAGTGGAGACAGCTATCATTATCACAGAAGTAAATTCATGTTCAAAGAAGTGTGTCCTGACCTAACTACTACTGAGCAATGGGAGAAGGAAAATCAGTTGTTAAAATTACAGCAGTTTGAGACTTCCATATACTCTCTTCTGGCACAGTTCAAAAACAAGTAGAGTCACAAATTAAGCTAGGTTTGCTAACTATTAGAAACAAACAATATTCATAGCCACAGACCAAACCAAAAAATGTTTGGTTGAAAATCTATATTTTGTCCAGCTGGAGAATTCTCTCTTAGCAATAAGTAATTCATAGACTGTTCTTTTGACCCAGTCAGATCATGTTTTGGAAGTACGGTGTTGAATTTCAACTGATTTGAAAATCTGATTTTCTTTCATAACTTCAAAATACTGTAGGCATAAGAGAAGATCATAGAATCATAGAACGGCTTGGGTTGGAAGGGACCTTAAAGATCATCTAGCTCCAAGCCCTCTGCCATGGGCAGGGACACCTTGCACTAGACCAGGTTGCCCAAAGCATCATCCAACCTGGCCTTGAACACTTCCGGGGATGGGGCATCCACAGCTTCCCTGAGCAACCTGTTGCAATGCCTCACCACCCTCACGGGAAAGAATTTCTTCCTAATGTCTAATCTAAATCCATTCTCTTTCAGCTTAAAACCATTACCTCTTGTCCAGTCACTACACTGATAAAGAGTACACCCTCATCTTTCTTGTAGGACCCCCTTTAAGTACTGGAAGGTCGCTATAAGGTAACCCCAGAACCTTCTCTTCTCTAGGCTAAAGAACCTCAACTGTCTCAGCCTGTCTTCATAGGAGAGGTGCTCCAGACCATTCTTGTGGCCGTCCTCTGGACCTGCTCTAACAGGTCCATGTCTTTCTTATGCTGGCGGGCTCCAGAGCTGAACACAGTACTGAAGGTGGGGTCTCACAAGGGCATAGTAGAGGGCAGAATCACCTTGCTTGACCTCTTGGTCACCCTTCTTTTGATGCAGCCCAGGATACAGTTGGCTTTCTGGGCTGCAAGCAGGCATTGCTGGCTCATGTTCAGTTTTTCATCCAACACCCCTGAGTCCTTCTCCACAGGGCTGCTCTCAATCTACTCATCACCCAGCCTGTATTCATGCCTGGGATTGCCCTGACCCAGGTGCAGGACCTTGCACTAGGCTTTGTTGAACTTCATTAGGTTTGCACAGGCCCACCTCTCAAGCCTGCCAATGTCCCTCTGGATGGCATTCCTTCCCTCCAGCATGCCAACCACTCAGATGGTGTCATCACTTGGTGTCATCTGCAAACTTGCTGAGGGTGCACTCAATCCCACTGTCCATGTCACTGACAGAGATGTTAAATAATACCAGTCCCAACACCGACCCCTGCAGGACAGTACTTGTCACTGATCACCTGGACATGGAGCCATTGACCGCAACTATTTGAGTCCCAGCCAATTCCTTATCCACCAAGTGGTCCGTGCATCAAATCCATGTCTGTCCATTTTAGAGACAAGAATGTTGTGTGGGACAGTATCAAATGCTTTGCACAAATCCAGGTAGAGGATGTCAGTTACTCTTTCCTTATCCACCAATGCTGTAACCTCATTGTAGAAGGCCACCAAATTTGTCAAGCATGATCTGCCCTTAGTGAAGCCATGTTGGCTGTCTCCAATCACCTCTCTGATCTCCCTATGCCTTAGTGTATTTTCCAGGAGGATCTACCCCATGATCTTGCTGAGCACTGAGGTGAGACTGATTGGCCCCAGATCTTCCTTTTTCCCCTTTTTAAAAATGGGGGTTATGTTTCCTGTTTTTCAGTCACTGAAGATGGTCCTCAGAGGTGTTATTTCATCTCTTCCAGCACTTACAGCCACTCTAAATAGTGAAATTTATAATGCTACTGATATTCACATGAGATTTACATGAATGGACACATCCATTTCATTACTTTTACAAGCTTACCTAGAAAAAGGCATTTTTATTCTGAAAAAAAATTCCTAAGAATTATATTGGCACCTAAACACAAAATAGGTGCTGCCGGAATTCAGAAAGAAACACACTCTTCCCTAAAACCAGCTAAGTTGCCTGGTTAATTGTTCCAGGCGCTGTTCCTTCTGTGCATGTGTGCAGGTACAGAACTCTTGTTTCAACAAGTGATAACTCAAAACTGGAATTCTGTAACTGGAAAGCTCACTTAATCTTGGCAGCTTACACTAAGTATGACCAGTAGTGCCTGGCAAAACTGTCACCCAAGGCAGCTAGCTACTGTGCTTCTGTCTGAAACTCATCCTGTGGAGGTATACAAGAACGCCAGGTACTTTACCTCCATACACAAAGTGTTCGTCCCAAATAATTTTGACACTAGATGAGTTTACCCAGGTCAAGAATGAATTCTGATTACTGATACAGAACTATAACATTTCTGCCAGCTATGTAGTGAACAGTGTTACTAAATACCGTATTCATTACTCATTAACTGATTCTAAAGCATATTCATCAACTCAGTCAAATATACAAAATAAACCATAACAATTAGAAATTAACTGCAACGCAAAGAATGGCATCTCTGAATCAATGCTGTATTGTCTGTGCTGGATTTTGTCTCTTCTTTGCTCTCATCATCAAAACAAAAACACTTCTCCATCTCTATTCATTGATTCTAGATCAGCACTGCAGACTGCAACCATTTGCAAAGCAGTCATTTCACATATACAAGCAGCAGGAGGAAAAACATCCTCCTTAATACAGCTTGCTATAAGCAAACCTCCGTGCAGACACCACCACCTGGATTTTATAAAATTGGGCAGCCTCATTATCATAACTGAGAATTCTGGACAGTGATTAATGAAGAATACAATTTCCATAAAGAATAAAATGAATGAACAGTATGACTGTGTATTTGCAGAAAATCTCCAATTTTCTAAAGTTCTACAGCTGAAGTAGGAAGACATTTTAAAGTGGAGGAGTATTTTGCTTTGGCTTAAAAATCGTTTGAAAGTAAAAACTTTACCATTAACTTCTAAAATGGTCCTACGCTTAAGTGCTAATTGGCAGCTGGAAAGGCAAACAGAAACAAAGCCAAGCAGAAAACGCCCTCCAACTGGATATAGTCAACTCTTTTTCTGATCTGGCTTTAGGCTCAGACAATGCATCTGCTAACAGAGCCATATATGGCAAAACAGTCCCTTTACCACTATCACCCCGAAGCTCATTTTCACTACTAGGTATGACAGAATGGAAAAACACTTTTAAGGTTGATATCATTGTTGTGAGAAACACTTGTCTACACCCAGTAAGTGCCTCCCAGTGCACTGGACAAAGGGGAGGCAGTTTGAGGAAAGTATGAGACTTTCCTGGTAGGCTTACCATGGGATGCAAGGCTTTGGCTATGTTCCACCACACAGGGATGAAGCACCCTCTCTGGCTCACACAGCAGAAAAGGAAGCTGATACACAGATCTGTCCATGCCTGTACAGCAGCTCTCACTGCTCCTACTAAAACCCAAGATATATTCCTAAATCACATAGGTTTTGTTTTTGGAAAGAACAAGATTACAAACAGGCAGTGATCTAACATTACTTCCTACACTAGAAACCTAAACTCACCATCTGAGAGCTAATTTTAGTGTCATAAATTCTTTGGAGAGCTGTATCTTTTTTTTTTTTTTTTTTTTAANGTAATAAGGTGGGTTTATGTAGTCTTTTTTTCTTTAAAGAGTAATAGGACTAAAAAAAAAATTCTAGCTCATGAACTGGCAGGGATGATTGAGAGGGCTTTAAACTAGGTTTGAAGGGGGATGGGATGAAACCAAGCTCTCCAGAGATGAGCCTAGGGGTGGTAAGTCAGAGTTAGGGCTAAAATCAGCAGCCCAGCTGAAGTGCATGTACACTAATGCACACAGTATGGGCAACAAACAAGAGGAGCTGGAAGCCATTGTGCAGCAGGAAAGCTATGACGTAGTTGCCATCAACAGAAACGTGGTGGGATGACTTACATGACTGGAGTGCTCCAATAGATGGCTACATGCTCTTCAGAAGAGGCAGGTGAGGTAGAAGAGGTGGAGACGGGGGCTCTGTATATTAGGGAGTCTCTTGACTCTATAGAACTTGAAGTTATTAACGACAAGGTTGAGTGTCTATGGGTAAGAATCAGGGGGAAGGTCAACAAGGCTGACATTCTGGTGGGAGTCTGTTATAGACCACCCAATCAGGATGAAGAGGTGGATGAGTTATTCTATAATCAGCTGGCGGATGCTTCAAGCTCACCAGCCCTTGTTCTTACGGGAGACTTTAACCTGTCAGATATATGCTGGAAACTTAACACAGCCAAGAAGAGGCAGTCTAGGAGGTTCTTGGAGTGTACAGAGGATAGCTTATTGTCGCAGCTGGTGAGTGAGCTTACCAGGGGTGAGGCCCCGCTAGACTTGCTGTTTACAAACAGAGAAGGGCTGGTGGGAGATGTGGTGGGCAGAAGCCGTCTAGGGTACAGTGACCATGAAATGACAGAGTTTTCAATACTCAGTGAAACAAGGAAGGGCACCAACAAAACGTCTACCCTGAACTTCTGGAGGGTACACTTCAGCCTATTCAGGATGCTGATTCAGAGAGTACCTTGGGAAACAGCCCTTAAAACCAAAAGGGTCCAAGAAGGATGGACATACTTCAAGAAAGAAATCTTGAAGGTGCAGGAGCAGGCTGTCCCTATGTGCTGAAAGATGAGCCAGCAGGGAAGACGACCGGCCTGTCTGGGCAGGGAGCTTTTGCAGGAACTCAGGGGAAAAAAGAGGGTATATCACCTTTGGAAAATGGGGCAGGCAACTCAGGAAGTGTTTAAGGATGTCGTGAGGTCATGCAGAAAGTAAATTAGAAAGGCGAAAGCTTAATTAGAACTTCATCTGGCCACTTCAGTAAAGGATAATAAAAACTACTTTTACAAATATATTAATAGGGGTAATAAAGGAGGGGTAAGGAAAACCTCCATTCTTTAACGGAGGCAGGGAGGAATATAGTTACCAAAGATCACGAAAAGGCTGAGGTACTTAACACATTCTTTGCTTCAGTTTTCAATGGTAAGACAGGTCATCCTCAGGACAACTGGCCTCCTGAGCTAGCAGACAGGCAGGGAGCAGAAAAGAGCCCCTCTAATCCAGGAGGAAGTAGTTAGTGACCTGCTGAGCCACTTAGATGCTCACAGGTCTATGGCACCAGATGGGATTCATGCCAGGGTGGTAAGGAAGCTAGCAGAAGAGCTTGCCAAGCCGCTCTCCATCATTTATCATCAGTCCTGGCTAACC
>VXAL01011474.1:4527-15239 GCA_013399475.1 Chauna torquata
AAATAACCAACAAATATTCTAAGAAATTAGCCTGTCTTTTCAAATCTTGTCAAAAAACTGCTGGGAAAATCCTAAGATGGGAAATTCATGAAAATACACTAAATCCATTGTAAAGTAAAAGGTAGGCAATATCCTGATTTTAAAGTGTTTTGAGGAATCTATATATGCTTAGATTCCCCCTGCACTAATTTATGTCTAAAACATACTGTTGATCACCAGATTTTTGAAATAATTTTAAAGCTACCTGGAGCTAAAATTTCGGATTGGTTAATTGCCTATGCAGAAAGATAAAGGAAAATGGGAACACCACAGGATCTTCTGCATAGATTACCTGAAACTTAAGGCTAGGCAGCCATAACAAAGATATAATATATATGTATATGACAGTATAAAATGCTTATTCTCCCCCCATGCACCCCACTGGAGAAGAAAGAGAAAGTAAAAGAGAAGACAATCAGCAGAACCAACAATCCAATCTAGAAGACATAAATCATCAGCTCTGAAACAGTGTCTCAGAACTGGTAATTTGCAGGTGGTTTAAGATATCTGGAGCAAGAGGGGTGATATAACATGAGCTAGATTATCTTTCCTGGCCAGTATTGAGATTGATTAGCAATCTGGTCTGCAAGAATAGTTGTATACTATGCTCACAGTAGAATGTATTTGTGACTCCATCAAGTTACACATTCTTTCTTTCCCAAAGTTATACCACTATAACAATCCTATTAGAATTCAGTTATTGTTAAAGTTCCATGGAATTATTTTATGATTTTAAAATAAACCAGAAAAAATATAATACATAAGTGATTTGAACTAAAGGACATGTCACTCTACTGATTTTTAATTTTCAAAGCCCCCATTTATACAGTCTGGTTACTGATTGCTGTTATGTTGCAGAACAACCTGTGTTATTCACAGCAGGCAGCTTGTGCAATTCCATGAAAACAGGACATTACTCAAACATCTTATGTACTCGAGCATGCACAAAGAAAATGCAATAATATGTATAATATGCTTATGGGGGTGCTGGTCAACAGTAGGCTCAATATGAGTCAGCAGTGTGCCCTGGCAACCAAGAGGACAAACTGCAGTTTGAGGCACATTAAACACAGTTTAGCCAGCTGGTCAAAAGAGGTGATTCTCCCACTGTATTTAGAATTGGTGTGGCCTCTCCTTGAACATTGTGTGCAGTTCTGGGCTCCACAACACAAAAAGGATATTAACGTCCTTGAAAGTGTCCAGAGGAAGGCAAAAAATCTGGTAAAAGGGCTGGACGGCAAGTTATGAGGAGAGGCTGAGGACACTTGGGTTGTCTGGCTTGGAGAAAAGGAGGCTGAGAGGCGACCTCACTGCTCTCTACAACTTCCTGAGGAGGGGAAGAGGAGAGGGAGGTGCTGGTCTCTTCTCCCTGATAACCAATGACAGGATGCAGCAGAACAGCACAAAGCTGTGCTGGGGAGGTTTGGACCGGATATTAAGAAAAACTTTACTGTAATGGCTGTCAAACACTGGAACAGGCTTCCTAGCAAGGTGGTTGATGCCCCACGCCTGTCAGTGTTCAAGAGACATTTGGATAACGCCCTCAATAATATGCTTTAACTTTTGGTTAGCCCTGAAGTGGTCAGGCAGTTGGACTCAATGATCTTTGCAGGTCCCTTCCAACTGAACTCTTCCCTTCCCTTCCGTTCCCTTCCCTTCCCATTAAAAAACATGAAACAGGAAAACAGAATTTTTCCAGGAAATCTGAAAGGAAATTGTATTTTAAAGGCTTACTAATTGATTATACAGTGTCTTCATAGAGGTTACAAAAAATGTAAAAACAAAATAAATCTATAAACTTTTTGGAGTTGCATCTGTTTCTTGTTGATATTTTTTGTTTGTTTGTTTTTGCTTTTGTTTTTGTTTTGTTTTGTTTTTTCATTTCCTTGGTGACTTATTAAAAAATAACTTGGATCTATATCTTTCTTCTATATTCACAACTGCCTTTATTCACAGAGTGGAAAGCAGGAATGTTGGAGGTGTAGTGCTCATGATAAAAAATTATTTTCAAACCCATTCCCCTATATTGCTAACTATGGAGGTTAGTTTTGGTTGTAAAACTTACCAGTTTTCCTCTCTTAAACCAGGAAGGGGGTCATGTAGAAACATTTCAGCAAACATCACTAAAGGAGTCATTTCTCCTTGGACTCTCCTACAGTGAAGAAGAAGCCTCAGGACTGCCTGGGAAAAAGCAAATCCTTCAACCTCCAGAATTCCATTTATATTATAAGACATATTTCTAAACTTGTGCCAAAAAAAAAAAAAAAAAAAAAAAAAAAAAAAAAAAAAAAAACAAAAANGAAAAAAAAATCAGAAAAGAAAACTTTCATATCTTCAAAGCGAGGCCTAAACATCTTTCTTTAATGTAAAATGTAACTGATATGAGCTCACAAAGAAGACCTCATAATCTTGTGATTACCATTTTTCAGGAGGAGTGGGAAAGATGTGACACTAACACCCAGTTTTTGATTGACTGGATTTGTCTGTACTGAATGCTAAGATAAAAGGCTGAAATATTCATTACAAAAGTACCATACAGTAAGAATGCATGAAAGAGAAGCACACTTCTCTTTTAGGAAAGAAAGAAAGATAATAGTATTTCTTTTGTGCAGGAGGATGAAATTTAACAATAAGAATCAGGTTAAGTTGGTGCAGGTTTTCCACATACACAGCCAAGTTACACACTGGCAGTTTTCTCTCTTGGATTTGGAAGCCCTTATCTCATACTTCAACAATATTATTACAGGTAAATGGTATCTAAAAATCAAGTAGAGCAACAACTGAAACAGTCATAAAATAGTTTTGTATAAGAGCAAAGACATATATCAGAAGGTCAAGGAAGGACATTAAGATTTGGTTAGGTGGCATGCGAAAGAATTGATTTATCTCTTACTGAGTACCTGCAATTACTTGTAGCTTTATTCAATGGCTGTTCTGATCATACAAGCAGTTGTTGTTACCAGAGGCTCTGCTGAGAAGTTGTCTTTTCAGATGCTAGGATGAATATGTCACTTTCAAATTGCTGCAGATGTTACTCACGTCTGTTCAAAAGCAGTTAAACTGGATTTCCTTATTAAAAAAAAAAAAAAGTCATTTTTGAACTTGGTTAAATTTTCTCCATTTCTTTAAGATGTTTATGCCATATCACCTTAGCTTACATGACAAGACCCATTTCTTTATAGGTTGCTGTCGTTTGTTCTGGCATTCTGCAACATACTGTACTTTTCATGCTGTGTAAAGAGATTTGTAATTGTTTTGTTATACATAATTTACATTATACAAATTATGGTGCATAATAGTAAAATTTATTATTGCAAGGAACCATACACCTAATACGCTTAGAAGTGATTATTTTAATTATTTATTTTTAATAGACTGAGATCTGAGGTCTGGATTATTCTGATTTTAAATATTAATTTTTTTCATCTTTTTTTTTTAAAAAGCTATTAAGCATAAAAGCTGTGTTGTGTGTTTTGTCCAGTCTTTGAACATGTTCACTGATTATAACAAAGTTTTTCAGACAGACAAAAATCTCAAAAATGTTAAGTTCTTAGAAATTTGATAAAATTAAGTAATGCTATTAGTATCCCCAATGAGGGAGTCACTCTGTAAACTCACTCTTTATTAAACACTTGAAAATTTACAGGGCAGAAAGAGGTACTAATTTTTTCAAATGCTTGAAAAGCTCTGATCAGAGTTCCTGTTTTATTTACCAGACTCAAGAAGTATGAATTCATAGGAAGTCAGGCTTTATTGGTTCCAGTATCCAGAAGTGTTTTTTGTTGCTTCAGATGAGTCACCCAAACCGGGATTGTCTCTCTTCTGCCATTTCCAGCTCACCAGTCTTTCCAAGTCCAGATTTAAATTTAGTAGTTACACCCCCCACACCCCCAACTTAAAAAGTTCAGCATTGCAAGCCTAGTAAAATCTACTTTTTCAGTCACTGAAGAAACAAGCAAAAGAATTAACAAGAGAAAAATTTTCTTCTCTTTCTGAAAAAAAAAGAAAAGCAATACATTGCAACAGCAAACTACAGTGATGTTGGGTAATGGTTCTTACTACCCCAAACGTTTTACAATATCATAGAGGAATATTCATCATTTTGCATATTTTCATTATTCTGTTTTTAATTAAATAATGTTACCAGTGTAGGGCAAGCATAACCCATATCAACCTGGATGTCTGGATTCATTCAAGGTGTTCAGATATGTACTTCCAACACTATCAGATTATTTGCTGAACAGTATATTAGGCAAAACCTTTTCATAGTTATGTACTGTATTTTGTTCTTTTTTGAAAGAGAAAAGACTTTTCTTCACAGGTTAGGTCAGTGGAACATTTGATGAGGTCAAACCCTTTTGCTTACACCTTGAGCAGCCAGTTACTTTGATGTAATAGTAACAGTAACGTCTCAGAATGGTCCACGTGACTTCCAGAACTGAGTCCCTGCAGTCTAAGCATCTTCCTCCAGCAACGGCTGAAAATCTTTCATTTTAATTAGTTAACCCATGGATATTTCTCTATAACCTCTCCTCTGCTAAATCCCTCCTGACATCTACAAACAAAACCTCACTGCCTTGGAATGAACCAAAACCGATTCCCTGTGACTGATCTCACCAATAAGCTTGTTGTTAACAAAGGCCTTTAGATCTGACAGCGGGTCTGTGCCATGGGGCCTGAGGGTAAGTGCAGTTCCCAGGTCAGGGTACTCTGCAGTGTGCAGATGCTTCAGCTAGCACTGTCTGTTTAATTAATTTCAGTCTGCTTCACCTATTTAAGCTTTTCACTTGCCTGCTGTTTTCTCTATCAATAAATGTAAGTAACAGACCACGAAAAAAAAAAAAATTCTGTGTAGAGAAGGATGAATCATTTATGCTAACAATATTAATCCCTTTCTGTCATTACACTTGAAAGTTTGTATGCAAGACATCAAACAAATTACTTGTATACATTTTATTCCTCATGTAGATGGGATTGTCATACATATATTCAATATGCATATGTTTGTACCTATAAAATATATTAAGGTATATCCATTTATGTACACATGGCTCTTTTCACTAGATAGTTATAAATTATTGTTTTCCTAATTTCATTTAAGCATGTTATAAAATTCAGCATTATCAGGATTTGTTAAAATTCACTTGTATTAGAAATATTTCTAGAGGTCCCAGGCAGATCTGGAATTCCTTTTTGTTAACATGCTACACAAACATGTAAGTCTATTAAACTTTACTGGTAGAACTCTACAGACCTAACTGTGCCAGCAAAGCATATGAGTGCAAAAAATCTATCTAAACTTTATGCAAACAAAATATGTTTTTCTAGAACAATTGAGCTACCTTTTCAAAATCCATATCAGTGTTAGGATTCTAGCTATTCAGTGCAAATAGTCCTGTCCATAAAATAGTCCTATAAGCAAAAGTATGATTTTATAAGGTGGGGAGAATGGACATATAACAACTCTCCACCACTGGAAGAGAAAGTCTCACTTTCATCTGTCCCATGTCCTTGGATGAGCTTCTCTATTATTTGGGAAAATGGTCTGGTCTTGTTGGACCTCTCAAAGAACTGATTTAACTCGCTAACTGAAAGAAACAGGTTAGATGTAATGACAATAATTAGATGAAGGAACATTGGCTGGTTTTGAATCAGAGCTTCTTATATTTTACTTTTTGACTGACTTTCAAAATCCAATAGTCACAATAGTTCATTACCCTTCTTTGAGAGAATAGCATTGCTTCCTTTGTTATGGAACTTTAGATACTAAATTCTCATCAAGTGTCTTCTGCATATGATGGAATAGTGTAAAAAATGGCAACATGAGAAGCGCTTATGCTGCCAAAATATCAAAGCCTGGGAAGTTCCATGAAAGCTATTTTTCGTTACTTCATCACAGTGTTGCATAGGAAAGCAATGCAGCTGTCTGTGAATATCAGTTTTCTGTGTTAGAAGAAATATGTTCAAGTACAAAGTGGCATACAGCTCTTGAAAATAATGCCTAAGGCTAAAGATAAGAAGCAACTAAGTGGACCAATGACTAAGGGAGTCTGAGAGTCTTCTTTTTCCACTCAAAGCATAAAACTTTTGGGGGAGAGACACTTTTTCTAGCTCAGTGCTAAAACAGAATAATTCCTTTTTCTCTAAAAAAGATATTAAATGAAAACATTCCTTTAGTAACTGTGATGAACTTTGGTCTTCTATATAGAGGAAAACACATATAGATAATTGTGCATGCCCCTCTTTTTTTTGTCTCTGAATATCAGAACATTAATTCCTCTCTTCAGTTTTTATCTGTAATATGGAGAAAATATTTCTTAACCCTAAGGTCCAGAAGTAACAAAATAGTTTCTAAATATTACTATTAACAACATCTTTTTTTTAAAGAAATGACTCCACATTGAAGATGTGACAAATCTCAGGTATCTCAGTAAACAAAAGAATATTGTTTAAAAATCAGCACTAACACTTAGCTCTAAAAAAGTTTTCCTCAAACAATGGTCAGTTAAAACAATGAAATTTTGTTTTCATTTAATTACTTTATTTAGTAGAATTTTAGCAGATAACCCATATGTTGATGAACTTTCTTGTTAACGTTTTTTAACATTAATGGTTCATCACATTTTCATCACTTAGCACAGTCTGCAAGCCCAAAGAAGCTGACCTTGCCCTGCAGAAGAAGCTGCCCATACCAAGGAAGCTTTGCTCCAGGAGTCTAATACTTTTTTTTTCAGCTGTTGGCTATGTAAGCACCATTTTACTCTAATTTGTCAGAGTGGCAGAAGAATCCCAATTATCCAAGTGATTGAAAGAATATGCAATACAATACTTTGTTATTTGCATATTCTACATAAACCTGCTGCCATGTTTCTGTGAAAAGTTCTTTCAAATTAATAAAACATCATAGCATGACAGGTACATTCATCTACAGCTGATGGACAGTGGTGAGATGACAACCAGCAGTGAAATAGTTAATAATGTTGTCATTTAACTTAATCTTCAAAATCATCTCCTTTAATTAAGATGAGTGGAATATTTCTGGAATTATATTAGTGCTATTTTTTCAATCTTTCTATATCAATAAAGACAAAAGTACATGCATTTACATTATTAAGGCTATCTTTTCATCCAAAAGTAATTAAAATAAATAACCGAACTTTGGATCTTGGAATATTGTATGAGGAACAGTTTAAGAACATTTTTTTCCAGTAATATGCTTCTGCAGTCCAGTAAAATATTTTGCCATGAAATTTTTCTAGCACTTCAACACTGATGTGTGACTTAAAAGGCTGAAACATATATTTGAATAAATAAGCATACAATTTCAGCTTGAGAAAAGTAAGTACCCAGTATAACAGATAAGGTTGTTTAAGTCCCATTGCATTAGGTTTCTGTAATGCAGTCTGTATGTGGCTGTCTTTAAAGTCTTCTCAGAAATTCACACGGCTGGTGCAGAATTTGGCAGCTTGCTAGCTACATAGTACATATTTCTGGGAATGTCTGGCATTTCTCACTGCCTTTCGAATTGATACAGGGTGATATGATGTATAAGGTCTCGTCTCTTCAAGGTCTGCAGAGTCCTGACACTGACTGGTCTGAGAGGCTGCTTGTCACCCAGGGAAGTTCTTCAGCTGGTGTCCAGTTTGCACAAAGGGAAAGTGCAGAGACCAAGCTGTCTGCATGGGCTCCTGCTCTGCTCAGCCTTCTCCTACTGGATACATTAAGAGGCCGGCAGTTTGGTTTTGGTCTGTTTTCTCTTTTTTTTTTTTTTTTTCATGATGTTAGTGCTAGACTGGTAGGAAGCCAGAAGAATGAAATATGGTTTGAATTCTGTATTCTGTATTTATCACATGCATTCTAAGGTTGAGATCTTCCTGGATGTGGGGACTGGGCCCCAGCATGTACTTTCCCACCAGAGAAATATTTAGCTCACCCTGGAGAGGAACCCAGACGTAAATTAACACATACACAGTTGGAGGACTCCTGATGCTAAACAAGTGATAATAACAATGTGACAGTACAGACAAACAGCAAGAGCTTTGGCTGTCCTTGCAGATCCCCATAGCTCCATAGCACCAGGCAAAGTACAATGCAAAAAGCGAGAAAAAATTCAAATTCAGTGAGTAGTACAGCAATGCCTGAATGAAGGGGTGAGATAAGAGCCTCATGACAGCACTAAAATCAGTAGAAGCTACACTGACCACCTACAGCAAGGAATATTTGATTCTATAATAAATGTCCATGGATGCAAAGTAAGTAAAAAAGGAACCTAAAAATAAATGACTCTTGAGGTAACTACAATATGCTTTCCAAACTGCCATCTAACATTAAGCCTACTCAGTAAAGGATTGTTTTTCATTCACTTCATGCCTTAGGAGTGTCTGCATTTTATCTTACTTTGACCACCTACATGGGATTTGCTCTATGTTAGACATTAAAGCTATCCAAATAGTCAGTGGAGTGACATAGCCACTTCAACCCAGGCATGCTCTATTCGGAGGAGATAAACCTCCTTTGGGAAGGATTATCCCTCCCCATAGGTAGAAAAGATCCTAGATGATTAGCTTGTATCAGAAACCTAGGAGGTAGGTGGCTGGATCTGTCTGAGCTGCACACCAGACTGGTGTGCAGCTCCTCTCCCTCGGCCCTGTGATGTTCAGGAGAGGCTGCAGCTGTGCATTTATTTATTCTTTCTTCAGCGTTGGTGGGAACTTGGCTCCATACAGTCTTCCAGCAGGTTTACTGAATACAGCTGAGTTGAAGGTGGAGTGGGGGAGGGTAGGAGGAGGTTGCAATTTCTTCTGGTATTGGACCAAAGTAAATCTGCTATCTCTTCTTTCCACTGCAAAGAACTTGGAGGTATATTTCTGCATCACATCACCTTTTGGGATGACTCAGGACTCAGCCTAAAATCACAAGCTATTCCTTACACAGAACCCATTTCTAAAAATAATTTTACACTTTTATCTTTTCTTACTCCTCAGTTGTCAGTGGTAAGGGATCTTTTTATCTCAATCCTTCATAGTCTGCATTTTGTTTCAGAGGTAGTCTGTAGAGCTTTCGGCATTTCTCCATGCTGCTGAAACTGGAACAAATTTTCTCATGTTGGCTGTACTCATTGTTCCGTTTCTTCTAATAAGAAGAAAATACCTCCTCACAAGAGCAAACTGCTGTTTTGTCATCTAATTCTTTTTGTTTCCCTTATTAAAATAAAAAATTATTTATACTACATTTAATTATGTTCTCTGTATGACTCTTCAGTGTTTTATAAGGCTCGGAGGATTAAAAAAAATAGTGCATCTCTGTTTATTTATTTGTCTATTTTCCATCTGCTACTCCATCCACAAATTTAAAACAAAATATTGTGCTTACTACAATAAGTATCAGAGAATTATTTTAGGCATCATTTTCAAATCTTTCTCTCATGTCTAGTCAATGGTTTAGATATCTTCTGCACCTCGAATACTGTGTTCAGTTTTGGGCCCCTCACTACAAGAAGGACATCGAGGTGCTGGAGTATGTCCAAAGAAGGGCAACAAAGGTGGTGAAGGGTCTGGAGAACAAGTCTTATGAGGAGCAGCTGAGGGAGCTGGGGTTGTGTAGCCTGGAGAAAAGGAGGCTCAGAGGAGACCTTATCACTTTATACAACTACCTTACAGGAGGCTGTAGTGAGGTGGGGGTCGGTTGCTTCTCCCAAGAACCAACCGAGAAGACAAGAGGAAATGGCCTCAAGTTACACCACGGGAGGTTTAGGTTGGATATTAGGAAGAATTTCTTCACTGAAAGGGTTGTGAAGCATTGGAATAGGCTGTCCAGGGAAGTGGTTGACTCACCATCCCTGGACGTCTTCAAAAAACGTTTGGATGTAGAGCTTAGTGACATGGTTTAATGGTGGACTTGGCAGTGCTAGGTTAAAGGTTGGACTGGATGATCTTGGAGGTCTTTTCCAGCCTAAATGATTCTATGAATCTATGGTTCTATCTTCATTACAGATATAACATTTCCTCATCATATTTTCTTCTGCAGATTTCCTTCCATTTTATTGGGAATTTTTTTGCTGCCAATGATTGTTACTTTTAGCAGAAGACTTTGCTCTTTCCCACCGTTTGACATTGTAATAACTTGTTTCCCCACTAACATATTTTTCCTTTTCATTTTTCTGGATGGAGGAAAATAAAAAGCGTTAATGTATTCTTCTCTCCCTTTAGGTATGTAATGTCAGAATACGGTGCCACGACTATTTCATGATTTCTTTTACTCCATGTAAATCTGCTAGAGAAGGCGCTATGCCCAACAGTTAAACAGCAGGAATTATGAGTTAGGCACTGGGAGTTCAATGACTCTCTCCCAGTGAAACTCCAGTGCATGGAGTTTCTAAGTAGGCACAAACAGACTGTAGCAGCACTTATGTGAACGATGAACTAGTAGAGACATGTTTGAAAGGTAGATTTAGAACCAAAAATAGATCAAGCTTGTTTCAAGCAAAGTTATCCATTGTAATTATACTTCCATATAACATCATATAGCATCCATGACTCAGCAATATAAAATAGCATAGAAAAAAATATTTGCAAGATTTTGTTGTTGTTGTTGTTCCTTCTATAAAATCTACATCTCCTAAGAGATTCCACCCCACCGCCCCCCCCCACACGCTAACAAAACAACAACACATA
>VXAL01011475.1:4086-14801 GCA_013399475.1 Chauna torquata
TGCTATACCTTGTTCAACCAAAGGGACACATCATATTTATATATGAGATCATAACCATATGTGCATTTCAAATGCATCTCACCTACACAAATAGAAACTTAGAGCAGAAGCCTATGAGAAAATTCATACTGAGAACGTCATACTTTAGATTACATTCTTACACAGGACCTTGATGACTGCTTATGTTTTTTTATTTTGTGTGTGTTAAAATACTTCAAAATATTTGCTGTAGTAGTCTTCTGAACCTTATGCCACCTATGCGCAGCTGCTGTCCTTGCCTTTATACATAAAGCACTTCCATAAAAGTGAGTAGAAATTTCTGAACTCTTAACTTTTCAACTTTGGTTATATGACTAGACCTGAGCCTCATGAGAAGTCTCAATACTCACTTCTGTTCAAGCATGTCTGTTTCTCCTGGGTTTTAACCCGTTGGTTGTCCTGTGAAAAATTTGACTACTTTGAGATGAAGGATGGAAATAAGAAGTCAGCAGATTGTATTTTAACATTTTTCCAGTTTTAATTTTTTGCTTTTTTTTGGCAAAAATATTTATCTATTCTTTCTCTAGGTTTGCCATGAATGCACAGACATCAGGTCCTCAAAAATATCTCAATATATGAAAAATTACCTCAATATATACTCCCAAACTAATAAAAACTTGGACTTGGCTTCCCAGGAAGGGAAGGGATTTCAGGATAATCTTTTTTGAACATTTATACATTTCCAGTACATAAGATCACTGTCAATGATAAAAGGTAAAAGTCAGAGACAGTAGAACCAGGCAGTCTACATAATCTAGTATCGAACTAATGTGCTGACAATACAGAAATCATATTAGACTTAGACTTGACCATCATGGACAGCACAGTGTCAAAATCAATCAGTTTGTTGGGAAAAACTGATGTACTTTAATAGTAAATAAACATTATCAAAACAAATATTAGCAAAATTAGAATAATATCTAAAAGCAATAAACTCCTCTCTCCGATATGTGGCACAAAATTCTATCCCCTAAAAAGGTTCTGGTAAGATTTTGAAAAGAGCCATTGGTTTAAAAAAAAAAAAATTAAAAATAAANGCCATGAATGCACAGACATCAGGTCCTCAAAAATATCTCAATATATGAAAAATTACCTCAATATATACTCCCAAACTAATAAAAACTTGGACTTGGCTTCCCAGGAAGGGAAGGGATTTCAGGATAATCTTTTTTGAACATTTATACATTTCCAGTACATAAGATCACTGTCAATGATAAAAGGTAAAAGTCAGAGAACTAGTCAAGACAGTAGAACCAGGCAGTCTACATAATCTAGTATCGAACTAATGTGCTGACAATACAGAAATCATATTAGACTTAGACTTGACCATCATGGACAGCACAGTGTCAAAATCAATCAGTTTGTTGGGAAAAACTGATGTACTTTAATAGTAAATAAACATTATCAAAACAAATATTAGCAAAATTAGAATAATATCTAAAAGCAATAAACTCCTCTCTCCGATATGTGGCACAAAATTCTATCCCCTAAAAAGGTTCTGGTAAGATTTTGAAAAGAGCCATTGGTTTAAAAAAAAAAAAAATTAAAAATAAACTCTAAATCCCTTATTAAGGAATCTTACTTTTAAAGGAGTCTTACTTTTTGCTGGAGTATTAATACTGACAACTGTGGATATTAGAAAAAGCACAGTAAAGCTTCTGTAGCTCTTAACTGTATACTTATTTCAGTGAGAGGCAGTTCTAAAATACTGCTTTGGAAAGATGGGTCTCAGGTACTTGAAGTAATTACTTTCATTTCTGTTTTTATATTGTCAGAGAACCGACAATAAATCAAGAAAGTACACTGAAAACAAGGTATTTGATATGCTATATTTTATGCAGCAAACCTATGGGTTTTAATGATTTATAATCTTGCAAAATTCCACAAGATTTTAATCAATCTTTAGATTGATCAATCTTTAGATTCAAGAATAGGAAGCCTTAATACAAGAAATGCTATAAAGTCTCATTTGTATTACAGTAATGTTGGTAAGTGAAAAAGAGTAAGTTCTCCCAGCAACAGTATTTAGCATTTGTCAATGACATTTGTTTTTAAATTTCTATTAGTTACCCTTTGAATAGGCACAGTACTATTGCTAATTAACCTGGGTTATCTTCTCTGACAATGACATGGCAATCTAACATTGGTAGTCCAGGAAGAGGCTAATTTATCCTTGTCTAATTGCCAATAGACTTCATAGAAATTAGAAGGGCTTATTTATATTATTTTCACACAGAAAGATTCCCTAAATACTATTAATGTCCTATTTCACTAAAATTATTCCATTTCCATTATACAGCTTTTCCAATATGCCAGTTGTTGGCTTCCAACAATTCCAACTGTGAACAGAAAAACATTTTAATATTCTATAAATATTAATCATCACACACAATATTAAATAAATGATAGTGACTTACATTTAACCTTGGGTGCAGAAAAAAAAATGCCATAGAAGGCTTTTTCAGACTACCTTTTTGTAATTAGAGAGACACTTATATCCATTACTGGACTATGCAATCCTTCCTGTCCATTCCTTTACATGCATAGCTTCCTTCCAGTGCCTTGATCCCTGGGAGTAATACAATGTTATATTACTATTCTTATTGTTACACTTTTATATATAAATAACATTTCAGAGACTTGGCTCTTGGATACATATCTAATGACTTCCTCTTAAACTCATTTTTGAAAGTTTCCTCCCTGCATGGTTTACCTTGAGATTATATATTTTAATTATCTTTAGTAAAATAATAATGCTACATCTGTAACTTTTTCATATGTTTTACATCAGCAGTAATGCCATATGTTGTCACTCTGTTTGGCAAAGCCAACTTGAAAAAAAGTAATATCCTTCCCCAGTATTATACCTTTGAAGGCATGTCTTGTACTCTTCCTTACACAATGCAACAATGAAGTGACTCATCTGTCGTGAAGTAAAGACTCAGAGTCATTTATTTAGACTCCAGAGATAGATGAGGAAAAGTAGAAATCTTTCTCTTTTAGGAAATCTGTAACTGGAAAACATAAATCAGTTGGGGCTTGATTTTAACTACTGGAAGCAGTTATACAAGACCAACTAATGTTTGAAGTGGATATACTGAGAAATTAGTTTCCTTTTTTAGATATAATCAAAACCATTTGGTCACTGCTGCAGACAGGGCATACCATGGACACGAGACAGGGAAAGCGGAACTGGAGAGCAAGTAGGTACCAAATAATACAGAAAAGTTAAGCCTGCATACCCTCCTACTGTGCCTTTATCCTTTTTTTTTTTCCCCTTAAGAAAATTGGGGAGATTTTTACTCTCTAAGCTGATTCAAGATGTTTATATAACAATAGACTTGAATAAATACGGTACATACACATACAGATACACAGATACATTTTGGATGTTAACAGATGTGTAAAATATTTTTTGACCCTAGGTTTTAGTATGCATTTTTCTCTCTCATCACAGGAGCAGAAAAGATTCCCTTGTACTGAAACAACCATTTCTAATCATACTCTGCTACGTATTTTTCTCACTGCCATGTTCTTTGGTACTTTCTTTTAGTTTTAGAATGCATCAACTTTCAATTAACTTAGCAAAAGATTTTACATTAATAACCTTTCAGCAGCACTGTAATTTCCTTTACTGTCATCGGTTCTTTCTTGTACCTTTCGAAATTTCTTGTATATGAAGCTGTCCTCATATGGGGTAAAACGCAAATGTGAAATAAACATTTTAGTCCTAAAATACAAGTAGAAAAATAATGTTAACATTTTATTCTGTTTTCTCCATATCTGCTATTGGTTACTATCTTTTCAACCTAAACATTCTCTTTTCCTTGTTCTTTTTATTTTCATACAAAAGTAACAAAAGTCTAAAAGATTGTTGCAGTGTGTCAGACAAAAAGGGAAAAAAAAAAAAAAAAGCAAGAGCAGTAAAGCTGGTAAGTTCACAATGCTCTTGAGCATCACTCCCAAAATTGTTTTATTTTTTGAATAAAAGAAGCGGCTGTCAGGGGCCTGCATTTATCTCCCCACCTATCCATCACCATTTAAAGCACATCCAATTTCCAATCTTATACAGTTAAAATCTACATACATAATTATTCTAGGATTTGCAGGAATGCTACATGAAGCTCTAAATGTCACATTTGACAGCTATTAAGAACATAAAGTTACAGGGATTCACAATACCTATCACTAGAGAAAGTATTTTTCTATTTTTTTTTGCCTGCCTGATACCATAGACAGGATCATCACTTGCATAGTCCAGCTTGCCATATTCAGTGGATGAAGATGCAGTATTTCCTAAATATTATATACCGATACTTTTACAGATAGATATTAGTGCAAGTATTGCTGCAGAACATGGGCATAAAGCTACTATATACTTTGGTAATCAAAAAGTACCACGTGACAGGGGTTGCTACGGTATCTGCAAGCGTGACATTTTTATAAAGCAATACTACAAAGAGGTAGGCAATTTCCTGACCATTTATGAACATATATGTTACAGATACTTACTACTTGAAAAATGAAAACAGCTTATTATGTTGTTTCAGATATATTTTCTGAAAAACATATTGCATTTTCTTTTTAGTTAGCTGTCACATTCCACAAAGATTATCATCCAGACTGATGTTAAAGAGAAAGTAACATGCATTTAAGACAGCAGAAAATGCAAGCGTAAAACATATCTGGCACTGCTCTTTTTGAGTGTTATAAATTGTTGATGAAGTGCCATTCCTTATTTTCATCAAATGTTACTCTTGCAGTAGAGCTCGTGTGTGCTTCAGCATGCAATTTCCCCTCTCCAGAGGGATGAGAATGTGCCGCAGTTTACTTTGCTTGGGTTACACTGCAGTATGATTCTTTTTTTAGGCAAGAACTAAGGTATATGTTTCTCTGTGCAACAGCTCCTACTGATCAGCAAGGAAACACAAAATATGCTAAGTAACGGAGACTGCATGCTGGATCACATAGATAAAACCTAGCTGTGCTCAGAAAATGAAAAAATTGGTACCGTTCTCCACTGAAAATCATGTTGCTAACGCGGAGGTTTGTGAGCCATTATATATTCCTACACTGCAGATATCTCAGGATATTTCTCCTAATGCATTATAAAGCTAGATAAGCCTTTTTGAATATATACTACAAAATGAGTATTGTAAGAATTTTCTAGGTCCAAAGAAAACCAAAGCATTTTAAATAATACTTCATTTTATTTGATTGTTTGATGTGCAAATGAGACATACTTCAATATTTGACTCTTTTAGAAGGTTGGTGCTCTTTTATGTGTGCACAGTGGAACTGAATAATGCCTATTAATAAAAGCAAAGCTATCTGTGGAATTCCCCAGTGCATTTTTAATAGACACCCTTAGGTTGTATTTTAGTAAGCTGGATAAGTGTGGCAGTTCTTAAACATGGTGTCAGCCGTAGATATATGGCCACATACTGTTGTACAGAACCTAAACACAAAAACTCCTGACCCAGTCACAGAAGTATCACCAGCAAGGCTACCTTTACACAAGATGAATTATCATGTTCACTAGGACAAAACAAATATAAAATCCATAAATTATACGGAAAACTATAAGCTATTCCCCGCATCAGTGACTGCAATTTCTATTTCTTGATTCTGTGGCAGAAGACACCAGGAGTACCACGATCATCTGGCAGGTGTTTGTGCCCTCTACTGGATGCAGTCAGGTTTAAACAGCTAGAAGTCCTATGCAGCTAACAGCTAAAGGAGGGATGCTCTTTTACTGAATTTGATGTATTTATGGCACTTAGGAACATATGTTTCTGCTTAAAAATAATACAAACAACTCCCCAAACAGATTTAAGGCCTCTTTACAAAGAACTGAAGGAGCAATATCCTATCTTTTCCCCCTGCCATCTTTCCCTTTTATATTTTTTACAATTCAGGTAATTTTTGCATGCTGGATGCAGAAGTCTTGTCCATAGAAGTAAAACAGAGTTTTGTTACGGAGTTGAGCAAGGCCAAGAATTTCAAAAAGAAGGTTTTTTTCCCCCTTTTATGTACTAATATATATATATTTTTAAATGATTGTTGTTGTTGATGGCACCATCATTCTGGAACAATGGTTTAGATTAAAAATAAATAAATAACACATTCCTGGTTGGGTAAGAAAGAGTAATAAGGCTCTTTTCTCAGAAAATTTTAAGGGGGCCTTTCTTATTCATCTCTCATTCTCTGTGAACTAGGACAGTAACAGAGTGCAGTGCCCTCCCTTTCTGGGAGTTGTGCTTAACGCTTTACATACTGATACGTGACTGACCCATTATGCTGAAACATCTGCCTTGTATCAACATTAAAACATGAATATATTTTATACTTGCACATTAAAGAAGACTACAAGTCAACAGTGTCTTCCATAATGGCAAATAACTTCCAGTTATACTGGAATAATTTCAAAGAAATATAAAAGGATATAAGTTTATTCAAACATATATATTTGAAATCTGCAAATATATTACTTTTTTTTGCAAAGGACCAAAAAGTTTAGAATTTGACTCAGCAAAAACGGTGAATGACTTCAGTTTCATTATAGTTTCAGTTAAAAAAAAAAATGTTAATAATGATTGTAAATTTATAGCATAAAATGATTTTATAAATGACCACATATACACTTCTGCACATTACAAAATTTGTAGTAAAATTTTTGCATAAGCATTCCATGCTTGTTCCAGATTTTTTTTTTTAACTACCTACCTATCCAGCACTGACTTACAACAATTTTGTTCTCCAAGCAGCAATTTAAGAGTACAACCACGAATTTTTACGGAACATATACATTACCACTTTGTATAAGTATTCTTATATTCTTAGCAATTAAGATAATAGAACAATAACTATTCTGGACGGACACACACAAAAGAAACTAACTGAAATTAGATATAATTACAAAAAACATACACATCCTTGAAAACACAGCATACTTGAGGTGTTTTCCACACACACTCCCCTCACCTCTTTCTCCTGTTAGCTCTATTAACCCAAGTATAGAGCAGGTAGTTTCACAACAGATATGAAAAGGAAAAAATGCATTAATTAGTCCATGTACAGGTCCACTTGGCCCACATCCTGCCACGTTTGTAACCTCCAGTCCCTGCCAGGCAGGGACTGTGCCTGTTGGGCTCTATAATGGCACCAGGTGCCTGAAACCACATGTGAGGTGGCCACAGCACCTCTAACAGGTCCTTTTCCATTCTCTTGGGAAGCATGGATTTTTTGAGGTGGATTTAAGGGACTCTTATCACCTTCTGGGGCTATTCCTGTGACAGATCCCAGAGCTCTCACCCCAGGGTGAGCAGCCTCTGGTGGATCCACTGCTCAGCAAGAACTTGGAGATGTCCTCCATTTGGACTTGGCCACCAGAGGACACCACTGGAGATCTTCCTGGTCAACTCATACAAATCTGACAAATACACATAGCTAGAATAGGATTCTTTCCTGAATTTAGAAAAACATTTCTGTTCAGGACAACATAGGCACTTCAGTTCACCTAGATGGTGACAAGTTGATACTCATCTAAGTCATAAAGTAACATGTGATATAGATGCTTAAAACACATTGCCTCATCACTGAAGTGGTTCATCTTCAATTTTAACAATTACTTGTTAAACTGTATTAACTTCATACAATAAAAACACAAAGACTAAGACAAGTACATAAAAAGGTTATCTTTATTCTTTTGGGTTGTTAGCAATGTAGTTATTTTTGGTAAAACAACTTCCTGCATGCAGTTCAGTACACTACAAGCCAATAGTTTCTGTAAAAGCAGAAGCCCATTTATATTTTCTTTTGTAAGAAATGCAAGGTATTCCACCATTCATTACACAAGTTCACTATTCATTCTCATGAAGAAAGATTTTGAACAGCAAATTATATTTAAAGCGTTACTACTGCAGCACGAATCAACAGGACAAGCAATCAGTGAGAGACTAACACAGGGGAAAAACAAGGTTTCTATGACTATGATTAACCTGAAAATTGACAGACAGGAGTAAGATTTCAAAAGAAAGCCTTCCATCTTGCGTCACATACAAGCAACTACCTACTGATCAGAAAAAAGATCTATCCTGTCCATTTCTTTTAAAATTATTCCTTATTAAAATCTATTTTAATATATTAGCAGAAAATTGCCACTACCAATTCACATTTTATCTTAGGTTTCCCAACAATAAAGTGTCACAAATAGAAAGCAATAAAAAAGACTAACAACGTGAAGATATTTGTAGTATCTTCTTACACGTATAAAATGTTATAAAATAAAATTATTTGCAAAATAACATGAATAGATCAATAGATATAGATATATATTATAAAAAGTTATTTTATTTTGTTTTGTTTTTAATAGCCCCACATTTTTATCAAGTTAAGCAATATATTCATCCTGTGTAGCCTGGTTATTCACTGCATATTATCGATTACTAAACTTAAACAAAACAAAATCTGTAATAGCAGCAAACTATTGCTTACTGGTATGAGGAAGGATGGTCTTGTTGAACAGTTTTTTCATTTCTACCATTCACATGTCTTTCCATCTTAGACTTTAATAGCTGTAGGATAATAGCAGCAAGCATGCATCAGTTAAAGCTTCCCAATTATTTGAAATATTACAGAATATATCATACTATCTATTGAAATGTTATAATCTACACTTACTAGGGTACACATTTGATGCAATAAATACAGTACTTAGGTTATTGTCTTTTTGTTCAAACAGGTACCACTGTGTAAAACAACTGATTAAGTAACTGAGGAAATTCTACTAACGTATGTATTATAAGCCTTGATAAGAAAAAAAGTCATCTAAACCACAGTGCAGGACAAAGCTGATTCAAGTATGTCCTTTTGGTCACTTCAGCCTTCTATGGAAGATTACATTTTATACATTGGAAACCTGACTAAAGTGCCATGGGGGTCAAAACCACCTCTGATGTACATATGTCTCTGTCATTACCCATTTCTCCAAAGTCCAGAAATTTCAGCCTGAGGTATACGTTAAGGCGATATTTGTCCCAATAGGTATTTTGCTATCAATTTATACACATAGCTTTGATTATTGTCTTAAATGGGTTTTATTTATATGAAATAAAAATTGTAGAGACTGTTTTGGAATGAAGTATCAAAGCTACTTATTATTGGGTCTACAGATTTTTTTCTTAAAAAACAAACAAACCAACCAACCTACCGCTTTATTTCAGTAATTCCCTGTAGACAAAATTTGGTGTTTATAGCTTTTCTGTGATAACAGCTGTTTAAAATCCTCAGGAACTAAGTGCTGTCTTGGACCATGAAAGTAACTATCTGAATAGGACTCTGTAATAAATGAAGAATTAATAAATAGATCAAACTACCAACCTCCTTCTGTGAAAGTAATTCTTCCCTTGTTTTGTTTTCTGATAAATTATTTTTCTAAACTCTGTTCTTTATCATTTGCTGTTGATTTGATCTAGATCCTGAGGTCCAAGAATCTGGTATCTTATTTTTCTGCTTTTAGAAGTGGTGGCTTGAAGAGAACTATGTTCACATTACGATGCCATAATTATGTATTCCTGACATGCGTACCTCTGAAAGAGTATATATCTTTTTCCTCAAGACAGTAGTATTACAAATAATAGTATGTGAATTAAAGCAAATGAGATCACCAAAAGAAATGAGACACAGAACTTAGCAGATGAAACATACACAGTGGATCCAATTATTCCACAAAATACAGACTTATTAGGATTGGTAATTTTGCACTCCGTTAAGGGTCCATACAGTCCAAGTAGAAATTTTGTCTCTCTTCTCCATTAGTGCCAGCTGGTAATAAAAACTTTTCTTCTGGCAAGGTTGTTTCCCTCTTACATACAGGGTTTGCTAATGACAGGTCATTATCTTGGTACAGGCACTGACTGTAGCACTGGGTAAATACGTAAAAACTTGTCATTTTGGCATAATCCTCCCATAAAAGCATTATTGATAAAAATGTCATCTTCTCAGGCTGTAAACAGTCATCATGGATCACATATTTATGTCTTCTTTTACTTTTTATTTCCTTTTCTGTCTTTCCCCTTGTCTTCTTTTTCTGATTTGTCATCTTCGTATTTTTCCTTTTCTGGTTTTGTTACACTATCATAAGAAGGTGGAGATGTGCTAGATGTGGTCATATCCATTTTCTCTGGAGGTGAGTTTCCACTTATCTTACCAAAAATCGTATCTTTTTTGCTAAGTAGATCAACTCCACCTTTGCGGTACATATATGAAAGTTTCTTTATTGACCGCCTTAAAAGATAACATCTATAAGCACGCTGAATAATAGTAGCAGACACTTCCTCCTGTTTTCGTTTTAATGTGGTTGTAATTGGTTCATAGGAGACTTTAGAAGGATTGGCTGCCATAAAACGATCTTCCATCTGTATTCTGAGGGCATCCATCTCCCCACTTTCCCCCAAAACACGCTTGGTGAAAGCAAACAAGATGTCAAGGCAGTGAATTCTGTCACCGCTTACCATGGGCAGATCCATTGCAATAAGCTGGACTGTGTTTGGTTTTGGTATATTAAGAGGAGGATCCAGAGAAGCTGCAAAATCAGACAGTTTGCTATATTCTATGAATTGTGTGGCATCTGGATCATATTTTTCCCATACCTCATAGAACATCTCAAAGTCATC
>VXAL01011476.1:9914-194257 GCA_013399475.1 Chauna torquata
TGGGGGGACTCAGGAGGCCGTGGGGGGAGCGTGGGGGCCGTGAGGGGACCCAGGAGTCTTACAGCGGGCAGGGAGAGGGGTGGGGACAGGGCAGGAGGAGGGAGGTGGAGGGGACGCAAGGGTGCTCGGGAGAAGGCACCTTTGGGTTCCCTGGATGGAAAGGGAGAAGAGAGGGCCCAGGAGTGCTTGAGAGTTGGGGGAGGATCCAGGAGTCCCAGAGGGTAGCAGGCAAGGGGTAAATGAAGACCACAGCAGCATCCCTGCACTGCAGGGCTGTTCACCCTCCTGGTAGGGACAAAGGAATGTCCCCTGCCCTGGCAGCCACCTCTTCCTGGTCACGCTTTGGAGTAAGATTCGAGACCCCCGAGTGGCACAGAGGTGGGATGTGTCCCTTGACTCCTCAGCTTTATGGAGGAGGGGGCATATATTTGTGTGCCCTTTCCTAGCTCAGAGGAACATAAGTGCTTATTCTTAGAACGAACTTGCTCCATTTATAGCCCCCAAGGTAATTTTTCGTCATTAGTAAGGCCGTAAACTCCACTTGGGCCTTGCAGAAATCTGCCCCTGTTCAGGAACTCTTACATGTTAGCAAGTGCCGGTGGGGTGGGACGAGAGGGAGGAAATTGTGGTCCTTGCCTCCTCCAGACCAAACTGGCTATGAGCTGGAAAGTGAATCCCTGACCCTCCTGGCCAGCACTGCAAGTGGGAATTGATATTTTCAGGAAACTCCTCTGTTCTTCCACTGATGGCTTTGATCACAGTGGCAGAGGGGGACACACAGGAGTAGAGGCAGTTATGAAGCCTGTTTTTTATGTCTGTCAGATCTTTTGTTACTCCTGGATCCATCTGAATCTTTTAAAGTAGGTTATGGTATGCCATGTGCAGCACGAGGGTGGCTGTTTGGGGCTGGAGTGCAGCTGGGGGGATCTCCTGGTGCTGCTCTTCCAGCCGGTCTGTGAACCCTCCTGTTTGGCAATAGGAAAAACTTTTCTATGCTGGAGCACGCTGACATGTACTTAAAATATAAGGCTCAAAAATGCTTTGACAATCCCTTTTATTGGAAGCATTTTCTCAACACTGATGCGTAACCGGGGCAGACCCTCCCTAATCCACTCACGTCTATTATCCCAGCTGCTCGTTAGAAGACCAGAGCACCAGGGGGTGCGGTGACTTGGCAGAGGGAGGAATGTGCAGTGACTCAACAGCGAAGCTGGGGCTGCCTTGGAGCCTCCTCATCGCTGCTTTATGCTTCAGGCTGGCGTTGACTGTGCTGGGCTACGTGCATGAACAGCCCTGTGTTAGTGGAGGCTTCCTGACAGCCTTGTAGGAGAGCTCAGAGAGCGCTCTGCAAAAGACATCTGGAAGTAAAATCAGCACTTTTATTTTACTAGGCTCCAAAACCAGGAATTCAAGCATCCGTTTTGGTGCTGGCATGCAAAAAGGAGCACAAAGGGACTAAAGGTGGCCGACAGCAGTCACGCAGTGTGTGTTAAGGGTCTGTTTGTAAATCTGCAGTTCAGACCTAAATTTAGCTGTCCTGCTAAATCACTTTTGTTATTGACTTTCATGAGGATTGAGGGAAGTACTTGTTTTAAGTTTTCTTTCTTTCCTTTTTTTTTTTTTCCTTCCAGCACCAGTTACCTAAAATCTGGCCTGTGTTAGCCTGCACGGAGCGGTTGTCCTCATTGCAGCGTGGGGAAAACCGTTTTATAGAGCTCTGATGTTGTAAAACTCCTGTGGGACTGGCACTTAATAGATGCTGTCTTCTTCTCCTTAGGTCTCATAGAGAACCACAAAAACACGCATGGGGACGCGCCACGGCCCCTGCCTTCTGTGCCGCTGAGGTGGAGCAACCCCAGGCAGCCTTCTTTCAGCAGGAGGGGGGCATTTTTGGCCAGATACCCCCAGCAGGCTTCCACGGATTTCCAGCTGCGCCGGGGTCACTCTTGGAGGAAAAAATACTCCCTAGTCAACCAGCCGCCGGGACCAGCATGTGATGTTGGAAGTGCCAGCACATCTAGGGCTTCTGGAAGTACTGGGGAGAGCCAGGCAGCCGTGCTACCAGCAGCGTCCCCAGAGAGACACGTGGACTTAACTACAGATGGGAACATAGTTGTGGGGATCCATGTGACCCAGAGTGCTGACCTGGTCATAGGTACTGAGGGTTTTGCTGATGGGAGTTCTTACTGCAAAGTTCCTGGGCTGAAAACAGAGGTCATTGCTGCAGGTGATAGTAAAAATGGGCAGAAATCTTCCATCGCTCCATACACAAGCCAGAATGAAGAGCGGAAGCCCTCTCTCTCTGTTTCATTTAGTTCATCTCACCAGGTTGTCAGTTCATCATACCTGAGCGTGTTGGACAAGCCAAGAACGGTGCATGTCACCAGCAAGGTGGCCGAAAGCTCCCCTGCCTCTTGCAGGAGCGCCAGCGAAAGCGCTGTCACGCTGAAAACAGAGCCGCAGCAGCCGTTGGTTTTGCCTAGCTGCGAACAGGTTCGGCACTCGGTGTGGTGCAAGCCAGAACCGCCAGCTCCGGGGCAGTCCAGCTGTGAGCAAGTCAAGGATGCTTTCAGAGAACCGAAGCTCCTCGGAAATGCAGAGATCCGCTCTAGACCCGCTCAGGCTACGACTTTGGCGGTTGGGATGACTCCAATGAAGAGCAAGTTTTCTGTACTCCACAAAGTTCCCGGTCTCCAAAGAGCTGCCTCGATAACAGTCTCCAGCAAAGCTTCAAAGTTCAGGAAAACCAATTACACGTGGGTTGCAAACCCTGGTAAATGTTCTCGTCCTGTGAAGAGATGGAGCAGCCCTAGGGCTTCTGAAAGTGCTAGGAGGGTCACTGGTGGAGTGGACAGAGGTGCTAAGCTAACGCCAAAAGCAGACTTGGGAGCAAAGATGAAGAAATCAGTACTGCAGTCCAAACTGGGTGTTTCTCCCAGCAAGTATAAGTGGAAAGCCTCCAGCCTGCAGACCTCTCCCTCCACCTCCAAGTCAGCGTTCAGGTGGCAGTCCGAGGATCAGAAAAAGCCTGCAGCCTCCAACCTCCCTCGAACCAGTGCTGCCCCGCTGCCTCCCAGCAACGCACCTGTTGGTCTCAGCGGGGTGAAGCCCTCCTTTGGCGATGCTGTGCTTTCCAGTTATAAAGTGAAGAGTCGGACAAAAATCATCAAGAGAAAAGGAAGCTCAGGGTAAGTTGCTACGACAGCTCTCTGAAGCAGACTAGCACTGGCTGTACTTCATGTCCGTAGGCTTTAGATGAAGCTGGAGCGGCCCTTTCTTTATGCCTTTGGGGCAAGGCATCTATTTGGTGCTGAATAATGCATACCGCATATAAGTTGTGGACGTATATGCAACTGAAATTACAAAGAGGGTTGTCGTATACTGGAGGGTATATTTGCCTTTCCAGTTACTATGAGTTTGTTCCGTGTGGAGGCATCCTGCTTTTCAGAGTTGCACGGCCTGAGATTTTAATTGTTTTATCAGTCTGTGTAACTCAGAATTTAATCTCCCAAACAGAGCTGGGTTTTCATCTCATCTCTCATCCCTGTTCTCCGAAGACTTTGCCGCAGCACTTAGGAGACTCCTCCCTGTCCTGAATAACATACTAGTATTCGAGAGGAAGGAAATAGCTGTCTTTCCTTACTGACTTATTTTCAGACTCTCAGAGCCTTGTTGCACTGGGGGCTGGGAAAAGGAGAAGTGACTTGCGTCACTCTATCTTCCATTGTTTGTGCCCATAAAATGTTGTGCAGACTCCGGGATGGAGCAGGGATAGGAGCTGAACCGCGCAGGCTGCGTGCGCCAGGAAGAAGTGCTACCTGGCCGTATGTCTGTTAGAGCCACGGCGCTGTCCGTGATGCTCTGCTGTTGCTGCTCTTCCATGGGTTTCCTCCTTTCGTGCTGTCCACCACTGTAACCCAAGCATCCTCCCTGAAGGCTCTCGCTCTTCCCTCTCCTTGTAGAGTTGGTGTCAGATCTGTGGTCACCCTGCTTCTGTAGCTACGGTGGGAGAGCGCGCTGTGCCAGACCAGCAGAGATTCTCAGGGAGTGAATTCTCCCCCCGGCCGTGTCTGATAGGGACAGAGCACAATGGGAAAGATATAAATGAAGCTTGGCGGAAGGAAAAGGCGTGTGGGCTGAGTTATCTGGAAAGGGGTTTGGACTGGGCTGGAAGTGGAGGGGAAACAGATAAGGGGCTGGGATCAAACTTTCTCTGGAAGCTGATGTGTCGCCAAGTGCAGCGAGGGCTTCATTTCGTTGTGCTCCTGGTGGGAAAGCTGTGTTTTGCGCTGCTGTTTTCATCAGGGCTGGATGCAAGCCCAGCCTGTGCTGCAGAAAAGGGATAAGTGGGATGGGGTGAGGGTTGGTGGCACAGCTGTGTGACCTCTGCTCTGCTGCGGAACTCGGAATTACCCCCAGTGTAGCGGACGTGCTTTGGCTCCTTTATTGCCACGCTGACTCTAAGCCTGAGCTCTTGAAAAACAAGGCCTGTGGCTTAAATAACTCTTCCAGGTGAGGCAGTGAGCTGGTAACATAGCCTAGACTGAAGCTTTGGTGCCTCAGTTCCTGCTTCTGTTTCCCAGATCCTCCCCTCAGCGCTTCACCGTGGGTTTCGTCCTTGCCTTGCCCTCCTGATTTGCTGGGGGACGTGTATGCAAGTGGGTCATGCTGGAAAGATCCCTGTGGAGTGAGGTGCCTGGAGAAGCGGGGATTCTTTGGGATTTTTTTATGAGTCAGGGAGATAAGATCCCATCATCCTTCTGAAGGACAACATCCTCTCCCCCACATCTCTTGAGCAGAAGTGAGTTGAGTTAGGCTGTCAAACACCTCATTCTCCATCTGTGCTTTGCCAGAAATTCCTCACATTTGCCTGTTTACTTGCAATTTTCTGTTCAGTGCTTCTTATCACCCTTGAGTAGGGAAGCAGTGCGGAGGAGAAATGGAGCTCGGGGACCCAGCTTCTCTTCTCAGCTGTGGGCAAGGGGACCAAGTGTGTTTCAGTCACCTTTCCACACTTTTCTAACTGTCTGGTGTTGTTGCTTCACAGTTCCCCAACAGATAAGAAGAGTGGCCCCTCGCCTACAGCACCTCTGAAAAGCCAGTTCCATCCCAGGAAAAAAACCTCCTTGCGGGGGAAACCTTCTGCGACGCTGAAACGCTCCTCACCCAAGGGCCTGGTGCAGATCACCAAGCACAGGCTCTGCAGGCTGCCGGCCACCAGGAGCCAGGTCTCCACCAAGGAAGGTAGGAACATGTGTCCCAAGGGGTGACGGTTCTCGCTAGCCTCGTGCTAGGGAAGCAGTTCCAAGAGAGGCTCTTGAAACTGGAAAATTGTTTACCAGGTCCTCCGGGAGGCGAACCTGCTGTTGTTGGTCCCGGAGCAAACACTGAGAAGAGTTTTGGCTGGAGTAAGGCGTAAGGCTTCTGTTTTAACCCAGGGCTGTCTTGCAAATGGCTGTGCTTTGACATCTCCAGACAGGGCCATTTCAAAGCTGCTTGTTTTTAATGTGGTTTTGCTAGACTTGCAGGCAGCAGATAGGAAGGTGCTCGAGGAAGGAAGAGAATGGCAGAGGCAGTAATACATCTATAAGACTAATCTCTCTTTTTGCCCAGGGGAAAAGCTTGCGCATGTCGTGAGATATTCCTCTAGCAATTGCAGATCTACCTAACGCGCCTGTGTCCCAGTGTGATGTATGCAGGAGTCTAGCTTTTATATTTAATGTGGTTAAAATTGCAATTGTTAGAGGAATACTGGGTTTCCCACGTTTGTGAACGGGTGGCTTGGGTCCATGTCGCGTTACCTTGGGTCAGCCCCTGTCAGAGCAGACATCAGCTTCTTGAGCCTGGAGAGTTGCACCTATGAACACACGAAACGGTGTCGGGATGTTTCTGGCTCGAAGTCTGGTTCCGCTATTCAGCGGCGATGTAATCATGGACAAGTAGCTTCACCCCCCTGCAATTCGGTTTTCTCTGAAATGTGTATGAAGCGCATTTTGATTGTGTGCTTACACTGCGCTCGTTGGCATACCACAGCGTGGCCGGTGACACGGTCGCGAGTATCACTCAAGTGGGGAGGGCTGCTTGGGCTGTGACGTAGCTGCAGTCTTCCTGAAAAAGTAAAGCTGTTTGGCCTCTCTTTTCAGGGAGACACTTCTGTGGTTTCCCGTTTTGAAGTTTTGTAACTTCAGTTACAAAGTTTACATGTGATTATAGCTATTTCTCCTTCAGACAAATAGCTCTGTGTTAAGATGTTGCTGCGTTCTGATGGATCAGAAGACAAGAATGGGGGCTTGTGGTTCAGGAAAAGGAATAGTTTTTTGGAGGAGGAGAAGAAGATGATGTTTATTTTATTGTGCATGTTTGAGGAGGGGTTTGGAGGGATGGATGGGATGCTGGGAGGAGAATTTTGGATCTGGTGCTTGGGGAGGCAGGATGTGACTCGTGGGAGATGCAGGGAGAATCGGATGTCCATTTAGCTGTGCTGGTGGTCCAGCACTCAAGCAGTTGCTTGACTTTGGGGCTGAGTCTTGCTCCATTTAAGGATGTAAGGTAACCCTTCGGTGTCTGGAGAGGGATGGAGGCTGCAGCACCTCCAGACACTGTGCAGGAAGTATTCACGCAGTGCATGCAGGCAGCACGTGTGGTTGGAGATCTGTTGTATAGCGCTGTGGTCGCTCTCCTGTCATCCCTGAAACCAGACGTGGTGGATCCAGCTGTGGTGGTGGTGTGAGGACCAAGAGGCTTTTCTTCCTTGGGTGGCGGTGGTGCATGGGATGAGGAATGCAGCCCTTCAGCCTCCCATGAAATATCCACTGCCAGTTCTGGGATGGATTTAGGACTTGGACCTCCCAAACTGTGTGTTGGGGGCCTTACTATAGTGTGGCATGTCCAGAAAGAGTCGCTGACTAAATCTTTATGCTGTAAAGCTCCTTTTTAAAGAACTTCGTGTGTTTGAGAGTCTGATCTGAGCAGCTCTGCTGTAGGCTCTGGAGACAGTGATTTAGGGTTGAAATAGCATTTTACATACGAGGAAATTAAGACATGAGTGTTTACAGGGATGTAAGCTGTTGTGGTGATCTGGTAACAGACCTGACGTTAAACCAGATCTTTGCTGTCTGTGTAGCACCGTGGTAACACCTGGGTTTATGCAGAGCAGAGTTTCCTCAGCTGTGTGTATCGTGGAGGGAGCAGAGGAGGTCACAGCACTGAAGCTGCAGCATTGGGAAGGCTCCTAGCTGCCGTTGGAGCTCGTCTGTGACTTAGCAAGCACCTCTTCTTTTTATCTGTCAGTAGAAGTGTGTGCCCAGCCAAAATGAAGCTTCACATTGCTTAAGAGTGTACAAAATGGATCAAAATCTCCTGCCCTCCTGGGAGCCTGACTGACAGCTGCCAAAAGCCCGTGTATTTTGGGAATGTATGTTGAATCTTAGTTCCTTGATTGAAGGTAGTGGTCCCATGGTGAAAAGATTTGTATCTTAAACCAGATAGGCCCAAAAATATGTAGACAGTGCAGAAATCTAGTTGTGTGCCTGGCTTTGATCAAAGCGGAGGAATGCAAATAAAGAAGTTTAGGGAAAGTAGAAAAATGAAAAATAGGGCTGGAAGTGACTTTGGGGGAGCATTTAGTTCAGTCCCCTGCCCAAAAATGAATCAAATTCTCAAGCTATTCCTGAGAGATGCTAACAAAGGCTATAACGGACCATAATTTATGAGAGTCGTGAGCTGTTTGTGCTGAAGCACCTTATGTTATTTTCCAGCTTGGATCCGTGCACTTTGCAGTCTTGTCTCATAGGTGTGGAAACAAGTATCTGCTTTAGCAGAGCTTGGTGGCCGTGCTGTGTGGCTCTTTTTTCCTTGCAAACTGCAGCACCTGCTTTAAAAATGTCTTGATTTGGTTCTTAAAATGGCTAAAAGCAGAAGGAAACGTCCTGCCTTCCTTTCCCTATTTGCTGCTCTCCCTCACTTCACAAATCCTTCCTGCTCCCTGCTGTGCTAGCAGGAGCACAGACACCGGTGTCTTAGAAGGTGAATTGAAACGATTCCCTTCTCTCTTCTCACCATAATTATGAAATGGCTTCAAAATTTCTTTCTTGCCTTCTGCAACAGAGAGGAATTAAACTCCTGTAGATCAGCCGTCGTTTGGACTGGAAAATGGACTGGCAAGCGGGACTGGGAACCTTTTGCGTGAAGCTTTGGAAGGACTCCCTAGGTTGCCTTTCTTGTCCCCAGGGAGAAGGGTACAAGGTTGTTTCTGCTGTGTTTTCTGCTGCTTTGTCCAGCCTCTCTGCAGAGCTGAAAGTATTCCTCTTGAGAAGCAGCTGCATTAAATAGATCTTTCTGCTAGGAGGGCTCTGTGCAGCTGAGGTCTCTTGCTGGGCGTGTTTTCTCCTAATGCCATAGCTGCGAGAACTTGGCTGTGTGTCCTCTTTCCAGAGAGGTTCGCTAAGATGCGACACAACAGTTTGAAAACTCTCGTAATCTTTTCTGTGCCACACCTAAAGGCTTTCCCCTCACTGCTAGGACATCAAGTGCTAAATGCTAGTATCATACGAGAATATACTTGCTGGTAATCTAACCTCCGCTGTACCTTCATTGCAGGGATCCCAAAGGACTGGACAGATGCTCCTTCCTGTGCCATCGGCAGCTCTGCACAGCAGTGAGGCAGCCGCTGAGCGATGCACGGCTGCTTTGCTTCTCCAGTTAGCGGAGAAATTCAGCAAGAGTCCTGACAGCTTTGAAATTGCAAAATGAATTTTTGTCGGGGTCGGTGTCACTTGCTGGGCACTTGATTAAGGCTGAGCACTAACTTGTTGAGCTGAAATGTTGTAACGAGCTTGTTCCCAGTGCAAGGTGAGCTCTGCTTGCTGTGCTGTGGTTTGAGAGCTGATTGCGCTTTGCTTTGCACAGGACAGGCTGAAGGTACACACGCTTGGCACTTGTTTTTTTCAGAGAGAGTTCAATCCCAGGCAGTGTATATGCAGCTTAATGTGTCGAACTGTTCTGATGCTCTGGGTTTCTGTGGCTATTGAATTATTGCTGGACTGTTCCTTCATGTCCTCCTTCATTGTTTTGCCCAGAGACACGTGTGCTCCATGAAGAAGTTGATAGATGCTGGGCAGGGATAGGATATTGTCAAGGCAGCATCCCACAGTTTTATGTGGGAGCCTAGCCACTGATAGGACTTGGAGCAGCTCAGACGCTGCTTGCATTTGGTGCCCCGTAACAAATAATTATATATAATGATATTCTGGTTTTGCAGGAGTCCTCTAGAGAGCTGCGGGTGCTGATGTCTGAGTGGTGAGAGAGCACGCGGCGTGCCTGTGTTCACAGGGGGCTGCGAGACGCCGTGCTGGACACAAGCAGGGGTCTGTCAGGGCTGAGGACTGAAGGATTGCTGGGGAGGTGTGTGCCTGCCTCGTGTACTGCAACGTGTGTGTAAAAAGCTGGGTCAGCCCCTTCCTTCCCTGCTGCAACCCCAGGGACAGCCCTGGCTGATGTGGGTGGCGTTGAGATGCAGCTCTGCTGCTTTCCTGTTCGCCCTGTTCAACGAGCCTTTGGGACACGCGGCACGAGCTCTGCGGTACGTGCCTAGGGTGTGAGCAGGGGCATCGGTCCTGCCTTTCCCAAGTGAGTAACACAAATGCTTGTCCCCCACTCTCCAGTTCGTTCCCTTTTCAGACCCGGATGGATCTGTTTGATCTCATGCAGTGGAGCCCAGCTCAGCTCTCCCAGCTACTGCTGAGGCTTGATACCAAGCTGATGTTTGCTGATAGTCTGTATTCAGAGGAGCTTGCCTCTGTGGGAATCACCATGTTTGCATTTAAGAATCAGTGATTGTACTAGGGAGAAAATGGAAAGTCATAAACTGATAGCCGTTCTCTTGGGATTATTTGCGTTGCTCTCATGATGAGTGTTATACCTGCAGCTGTTACAAATTAACTCCAAAATATCGATCTGATATAGAATACGTAATGACCGCTCAGAACTGGGATATGTCCCAAACTGCAGTTGCTCTGATGGGATGGTAGAGTTGCGAAGCATCTCTAATTGGGTAGTGGCCTGTTTATCTAGGTATTATAACGAAAGGCTTGTGCTGGGGCAGTGTGCGCGCACAGGAGGAGCTCGAGTGCTTGACCAAAGAGGAGTAGAAAATGTTGTGTTGCTCAGCAGAGCCACATGGATGTTGATAACACAGCCTTTAGATTTTGGACTTCTTGACCACTTAGTGCTTAATATTAATGTGCCATTAATATTAAAGAGTTCCTTTTTTTTTTCTTCCTGTTTAACTTCTTAGGCTCTTTTTGAAGGGAGGGAGAACTTGGAGATAATTGCTTTGCTGGGAGTTGAGAATCCACTGAGATAACAAGCCTGTGCTTTGGGCATGGCCAAGAGCCTGATGAAGCTGATGGCCTTCCCTGGGTTTGAACTGGCATCACGATTTATGCATGGTGTCTGCTGCATTTGGCATCTGGACCAGCATATTTCAGTCTCCTACCTAAATGTCGGGCTTCCTATATACGTTTCTCTGTAGAAGTTGCAGATCATGCTGTCTTGCTTGCCTCTGGTATGGACAAGACAGTTTGGATCTGAAGCAGGGATCTGGTACAAGAGGGGGAAAATGCAGAGGTTGCTTCTTTCTTTACTCAGGAGATCATCCAGCTGCTGAATATGGTCCTCAGACCACCAGCGTCCCTGTGTTGCCTAGAAATACAGCCTGTTTACATGTAAACTGAAATTAATTGTATGACTTCTGCTTATTCCTCAAACATAGCTAGCTGTCTGTATGTAAATTTTCTGTTTTAAATGATGATGTATCATAATTGGAAATGCTCTTGCAGCCTGAACTTTAAATTCCCCTCTTCACTGTGCTGGGGAGGTTGCTGGGCTCTGCCTTCATGCTGACAAAGCCCTAAGCTGCATTCCCCTTTCAGAAGCAAGAAGCAGGGGGAGGCCAGCTGGTAATTAAGATCTGGGTGGAGTTTCCACTGATTGCAATTCCCCCAACCATCTTTTTTTTGGCATCTGAACCAAAGGATTTGGTGCAGAGAATAAATACTGGACTCCTGCTCAGTCATTTGCAGAGCAACTTTCCTGCCAATAACGGTATGTTGTAATTATGTTGTCTAAATGGCAAATGTCTGTCCTGAATTGGCTTTCTGTTGCTTATTTGTTACAGCAGAGAGCCAACGTAATAAAACAGTGAAGTGTATGTTGGGATGACAATGCTTTCTGCAGCGCTGTTTGGCCATGTGCTGTTGGATTAGCTTGGGCAGCCTGGAGCAGGTTTTTGCTAAATGGAGACGAGGTTATTCCCAAAAGTGTGGCGGCGCGATCTTTTTCTGACCAGTTTTAAGGGCAAATACCAGCTTCTGAGTGAGTTCTCACACATTCGGATGCGGTGGCGGAGGGATGTGCCTGCTGCTCCTGTGCTGCAAGCCCTGTGCCAGCAGTGTGGATGCAGGAAATCCCCCTTTGATTTTTACTAACAGCCTAGATGAGAGTGGTGTCTTGCCGGATTTTTGATGAAAGACAGGTAAGAGCTTGCAGTTGTGAACCTTTCCTTACCCCTGCAAAAGTCAACGCTTGCCTTCCTTGCGACGCCACTGCCCTGGTAGGGTTCACCCTGCTCGGACATTTGGCACGACCGCGCCGTTGTCTCTTATTCCTGTGGCTTTTTCTATAGGAGAAACTAGAATTAATCGTTTAAAATTAAGATTATTATTTTTGGCAGAGATGTGGCAGCCGTTTGGATGCGAGAGGGGCAGGAGAGCTGTGCTGTGCCTGTTCTCTGCGTGTCCAACGTGGGAGTGCGCACGTGAGCGGAGGCCGTATAGTGTGCTCCAAAAAGCGGGAGAATTTGGGATTTCGGGGAGTCTCTCATGCCGCCCTTCCTTCGCCACAGCCCTGCAGAGGGCACTCGTGCCCCTCGCATTTTCCCGGTCCACCTTTTTCTGGTTATTGATGGCCTAATTTCGTCTTTATGTGAAAGAAAGCAGATATCAAGTAATTTGCAGCAATAACCTGCTAATGCTGGGCCAGTATCAAAACTCCCATGTTCATTTCAAGTGGCAGATAAAACACTAATATATAATTATCCTTGCAAATTGGATTGTTTTAAATAACCAAAAGGCTATGGCCAGGAGAAAACTATCCCATTTCCCTTGAGTTACTATTGCAGTGTAATTGCTGCGTTCAATCAATTTCCTTGGCATTAGAAATTCCATCACAATCAACATTAAGCTTTATTCATTGTGATGGCTAAGAGCCGGGCCATTTCTCCTCTTTTCCTTAACTGGCAAAATTAATCAGGGAAAAGATTTTAAACATTTACCCGTGCGAAAGAGGTCAGCTCTGCCACTATATTGCTCAGCAGATAAGGGGGCTAATAAAAAGAAAATTGAATTACTAATGATCGCCAGGAACAGAGTATATAAAACCTGGCAATCGCCCGGTTCAGGAAAAAGGAGAATCAATTTTCTTCGGACAAGGTGCGCTCATTTTTTATTTTGGCGCATATTATCAGCAATTTAATTTGAAAGCGCATAAACAGGAGGAAACAGTTAGAAAATAATGAGCCTGAAGGTGTAAAATGCTGCAGGATATATGCTGTACACAATTTATTTGGCACAACAGATAATCACTTTAATTGAATTCAAAACTGCATTGTTCAGCAGCAGTGCGGGCTGCCCGCCTTGCCTGTGGGGATTACAGAATATGACAAAGATGCCGGCGAGAGGCTCCTCGGTGTCTTTTCCCCCCTGTAATGTCCCCTCGCAGGCAGGACTTCTCAGCCGTGTGCCCAGGATTGCTTAGGCACGGTCACAGCTGGCTGAAGGCAGAAGAAGAACAAAGTGAGAGGCAGATTTCTCCAGGGACTTACTGTATTGCTGTGTATATCTGTTTCTTAAATAATTTGGTGTTTGCCGGGTCTGATAATCTAGTGCAAGATCATCATGTGAGCGTGCAGCCCTGTGCGACGTACAACTGTCCTCCTAGGTTTTGTGTCGTGGAGAGAATTCGCTGAGCTGGGCTTGCTCTCTGCCAGGGCAGGAGCACAGCCCTCCGAAACATAATCGTTCATTTATTTCCTCTGCCTGAATGAAAGCGGCCCAACTCTGAACCTGGCCTTTTAGAGCCGGGGGGAGTGGAAAGAATAATGGCAAATTGGCAATATATCGCACTGTTGGCTTTTTATTTTGACTTTTGTCCCCCACGACTGTAAGAGTGCTGTGAAATGTGATGTTTCTGGTGAGCAGTGGCTTTGAGATGTGTTTTGGGGTTGCCGAATCAAGTGTATCGCGCCGGGTTGAGACCAGTAAACTCCTGCAGGCGTTGCTGTGCAGTTCTTTTCGGCTTTGCTGCTGAGCAGGCAGGATGAGATACATGGGATGTGAACCACGTATGTATTTTGTGGCAGAGCTCTTTAGCCTCCTGGGGACTTGCTTGAGATAAACTTATTTTGCTGCTGACCCAACCGAACCTCAGCAGTTAAGCCTAGCGACCTCCTGCTTCTAGTGATCTCCTGCTCTGCGTATTAAACTGGTTTTTAAGCAGTAGCTTTGGTTTACGCCTGGGAAGACGTGGGAGAGATGCGTGGCGGGAGGGACGCGTCTGCCGCTGCAGGACTGTAGGTTAGCACGATTGCCATGCGAGGAGCTGCGCTGCGGAGGATGCTCTTCGGCTGCACGGTGGCAGTTCACCCTTTAATTCCTTTTGTTTTTTTTTTTTTTTTGGGTTAGGAGAGTGGAGTGGACTCGTGCCGGGGTGTGGATAATACTGTTGCTCAGCACCGTGCATGTTCAGAGCGCTTTGCAGGCATTAACTAATGAAGCCTTACGGTGCTTTGGTAAGATGGCACAGAAGGGGCCGTGCTACCATCTCCACTGTGCAAGTGCTTCGGCAATGGAAGTCAGATAGGTGGGGAACCGTGGTAATGACCCTATGGCCCTGCAAATCTGTGGCCAGAGCAGGTGTAAACTGGGAGTACGTCCTTCGTTGCGTCCACTGCATGCACTGCTAGGAGGCTGGTTTTCGTCTTTCCCCCTTCAAAATATTTCTTTCCTGCTTATCTTTGCCTTTCTCGTGCTCCAGGTTGAGATAAGACAATGGTTTGTGTTACCAGCTTCCTCCCTGTCCTCTGTTGCCACCACCAGCATAGCAGCTGGATTCTGTAAATATGCTGAATAGAAGGAAATCCTGTTTGCATTTGCTTCTTTCCAGAGGAAAAATTCCATCAGGATTCGTAAGACCTGCTTTACCCTGCTATCTGTGGAAGTGTTTCTACAACTCCTTAACTTCAGTCAGTGATGGTCATCTTCCAAAAAATTCCCCAAATCCTCATTTCTTCACTGGCTTGCCCAACAACGCAAGCCGTGCGTCATGAGAGCGTTGGGATGGGCAAGGGACGCTTGCTTGGAAAGAACAGGCTGCAGACGTGGAAGGAGCTGGTTTGTGTTACTCGTGCCCAGGCAAGTGCAGAAAGTAAACGGGGCGTAAATGGTGAGGAGTAAGTTATGGCTGGCATCTGAATACTCAGCTGCTGTTAATTTTATTGATGCTGGGTGTTTGTATCCCTTTGGCAGCTTTGAAAATCTCAGTGTTGGATTTTCTATCACCTATTTTTTTCACTTGTAAAGTGAAGGCCAATCAGTAAAGATTTCTAATAGGGAGATTCCTGTTTGGGCACTGTGGCTTTCTTTTTTTTTTTTTTTCTGCCCCCGTCTGTATTCTTGCTTTATTTTGTTTTTTTCTTTTCCCTTCAGTGAATTACACAAAGTGCTGCTTCTGTTTGTGAGGTGACATCTCGGATCACGTTACGCATGAGTTAAGCTGGTGTGACGCCTCTGTTACATCTGATTAGAAGGAGTCAGAGGTGGTGATCCTTGCCCTCAAAGGAAGCCCTTATCATGCACGGCACTCAGGACCCCTCAAATTTCTCACATCTCTTATTTTCCACTCCATCATTAGTCTTGTCTTTCTGAGCAGCTCATCCGAACCCTTCGCAGGTCCGCTGCTGGAGGCCAGTGGGGATAATGTCGTTACTGACCGTGCTGTCATACGTCGATTGACCTTGCCCATAAATCATTACGTTGTCAGGTCTCTCTTCTTGCTTTCGCTGGCTTGTCCTTGGGATCAGGGGTGGAGTGTGGCTGGCTAAGTGGCTGCTTGGTCCTTCGCAGTAGTTGGGAAAAGTTCACATACTTGGCTTTTTGCCGGCACCAGTTACGTCAGTGTTCGTAAGTAACGGTTTTGGATTTCTGGCTTTACTTGGCATTTACAGGTGACTTGTCCCAAGCTGCAAGCAGCCAGCAGTGGGGATTCTGTATTCGGAGACCTCTTTTAAAAATAACACGCTGCTTCGAGTGAGGGAAGTCAGTGTTACTAAATGAGGACGTGTCACCATGTAGACTGCCTCTTCCCCAGCGCTCAGCGCGAGTGCTCCAGTGTTTGCATTTGGGGTCAGGCAAAACAGGGACTGCGTTATGAGGAGCATCTGGATTGAAACATGTGAGGGACGCGATCTGAAGGTTATAGTGTGCTGCTGGGTACAGATGTGAGCAAGGTACTTCTTGCAAATAGACCCCTGCCAGGAGTAAAGGTGTGGACCAGGTGATGAGGGTCTGGGGAACAGCAGGTCATGGTGTATAAAACCGCTCTGCTCTTCACATAGAGTTGCTTTGAATTATTCTTACTTTCTGTGTCCGTTCTTTTTCCCTTTTGCTGAGGAATTCAAACTGTGTACTTGATTTGATGCTGAAAATCCTCTCTCGGTGCCTATGTCTGCTATTTCAGAGAATCTCCCATACCTGTGTGCAGTGCCAGCTACCGTTTGCTTCTGAAATTCTGTTACTAGCAAGAAGGTCTTTGGGGAGTAGTATATTTATACACTAACAGGAAGAAATATTTGGCTTTGGGGATGTACGACATCCTTTCATTGGCTATGACCCTTGATATTTTCAAGTCCAGGGGGGGCCTTTTCTAAGATTTCAGACCTTTCAGGGACAGCACGGTGCAGAACAAAAATAAAACCTCCTCTTTAGCCTTTATCTACAGGAAAAAAATAAGCAGAGCAATAGGTCGTAGCGCAGCAGTATGTGCATCTTGCTTGTCTTCCTGGGGCTTAACATCGTGCCACTTCGGGGCTGGTGCCTGCAACCTGTTACTCCAAATAGCACGTGCTTGGGTCAGGATGGCACGGTGTAATTTTGGTCATCCGTGCTTTCTTGTTGAATGCTGGATATCTTTGCCGTTATTTTTACAGTGACGTTTACGATTGGTTTTTTTTTTTTTTGAAGGGCAGAGAACTGTTAAAATGAGGCTGGACGCTGTTGTGCTGCCTTGCAAGTGCATAGCGTGTGATTGCTGTACTGTTTGCACTGTCTGCTGCTAAGAGAGGTTGAATGCTGCAAACCTTGATTCTAATTCTGAACTGGGTTAGTCCCTCGCTTGTCGCTAGCGAGTGCTCGTGTGACTGGGTTTTTCTTTGTGCAGGTGCTCAATCTGTGCACTGAAGTTGCCTCTGCAGGTGCAAAAAGTGAATTCTGTACAGAAAGAAGGGCACTTGCTGCTTTCCTTTCAAAGGCTGGGTGTCCTGTATAGAAGCAGAAATAATACTGCATGGCCTCTGGTTGCAGGTGTAACAGGTAACAAATTGCACAGTTCTCTGGAACCCTTGAGGGTGAAAAATATTGAGGCAGATTAACCAGACTACTCTGTTTAAGGAACGCATCAGAGAAAACTGGGATGCTTATAGGTGGTTTTAAAACACCGTTTTCAGCCTGTCTGGATCTATGTGCTGCTCAGAATTGTGCTGAATTTCAGTGCTGCTGCCTTTTATCCCCTTGAATGTCTTTTCTTGTGTGCTTAAAGTAAAAATAAGAAAAATAAAAGTGGGCATTTAAGGCAGTTAAAAGAAACATGAATGGATCTGTAACCTGAAGCTTGACGATGAGGCTCTTCCCTTGTTTCCTCCTCTTGCTATTTTCTTGCACCTAATATGCAGACTGACTGAAAGTATCCCCAGCACGGTCACAGTTGAAATTACAGATGTTTCCCTGGTTGCGAACCGATGCCTGTGCTGACGATCAGAGTACCCTCCGCAGTGCTGTCAGAACTCCCCAAATCCCGCCCCAGCAAATGCTCGACTCCTTGTAAAACCTGGGTAGGTTTCTCTGTTCTGCTTTCTGCTTCCTGTTCTTCTCCAAATCCCTATTTACGGGGCTTTTCTTTTTTTTAAAAATTTTCTTTTGCTAAACCTTCCCATTTGATTTTTCCTGGTAACAACTCAGGGGCTTCATGCAGCGATTCCCCCTGTATTGCTGCTGAGCTGAATTAGAAGCTGTTCGTTTGAGGACCTGCCTGTTCACTTGTGTTGGGCTTTGTATGCTCTACAAAGCGATATAAATGAGTAATACCCCTCAGAATATGCAACAGATGCATAAGTGCACCTGGGGTAGGTGCTTTGTGGACCTGACAACATCTCATGAGTCCTACAAAACTCTGCTGTTGCAGCAGTTTTCGCGGTTTCAAGTTTCTGCTTTAGTGTAAAGGATGGGGAAATGCGTTTACTTCAGTTGTCAACGGGAATTTTGCTATTGCCCATGGGAAGTTTGAGTTTGAGGAAGGTTTCATCCTCTCTTATGCCTCTGTTATAATCCACACGCGTGCAGGTTTCGTTAGACTTCCATTTCGGATCGTGCTCGACATTGTTTTGAATAGTATCGAGGAACGGTGTTGCGCGGGTGTATCAACATAGCTGGTGAACTGGAGGTCCAGATCTGTTCTCGAAACTGATCTTACGTGTTATTTGCCCTTAAGCCTGCCCTCGGGGACTCTCTGGTGGAAAAGGGCAGGAGAGCATACTTGGAGCCTTAGTGTGGGCTATTAAACCCCGAACTGGTCACGATGGTGCAGCACGTGCCGTTGCTCACTGTGCCTGGGACGGCTTGTCCTTGGGTGGGACAGAGAGTGCCCAGGCAGTGAGCATGGGCAAGCATGTCTCTGCCCTTCAGCCTTTAAGAAGCCTCCCAGGAACATGTCCTGCAAGGCCTCCGCAGTCAAAACGAGCCAACCACTATGTATTTGCCCCCTGTTTCTAGCCTGGGTCAGCTTGTGTAAAAAAGCAGAGAGCTCGAAAGGTGCAGTGCTGCCGTGTAACTCGCAGCTTCTGGTCGTAAGAGAGCAGCACCTGCGTTTCGTGGAGGTGTAAGGGAAGGTCCAGCGCAGGAACCATGCCGAGAATGTGCAACGTGGTCTGAAAGCAGCCTGCAGAGCCAGGACAGTGGCTCAGCGCGGCGGTCCTGCCACCCTTCGCTGGAGGGGCCATGCATCTTCCTCTGCTGCGGGATGCTCTGGTTCCTCACCTGGTAGCCTCAGTTCTGAGCTTTTTGGGGTGAGAAGGAAGCGCTTGAGTCCCACGTACTCCAAACAGCTTCAAATACTGCTTTTTTGAAAGAGATCAACTCTCGTCTGTTGAAGAAGCGTTTTGAAGATGAGACCAACCTCTCACCCAAATGGGGTTTTGTTGGCGGTGTCTAGCCGCTGATCAGTGAGCTTAATCTAGCGACAATGGCCTTTGCTTGGTTACTAGGAAAGAAAGGTGCTTTGTGTGGAAGTATCCGTTATCAAATAGAAAAATCGAAAGGGGATTCGATAGGGTGAAACGAGTTCATCAGAGATACCACTTTCAGCGCGTATATATATGTGTGTGTTTTTAAAATAAGATTTACTCTACTATCTCAACATTAACTGGGGCATTTTACAGTGCTCCCCTTCTGTGAGCTTCCGCTATCCATCATTTCCCTGCTAGCCTGCTGGAGTGGCTGTTAGATTTTACTACACCAAACACTGTAAAAGGGCATTAGAGCAGTTAAATCTGGAGTCTTGCTTTCATAAGGAAAAAGAAAATGCTGAATTAGGCAATGGAAAAGGCAACCACAGCGATACTGTAATCTTGCATAAATTATCAGAAGAGTCAGAGGCTAGCAATTTTATGTATTGTTATAGCTCTGCTAATTAATTATTCCAGAATAATCAATGTTTAAAAAAAAAAAAGTTTGGTTCTTTTCCGTCTTAATGGACTATGGTATTTACCTTCAACATGGCAGCTGTATTTTTTTTTCTGGTGTGGCAATGCTTTAATTTTACCTCCCCTAACCGGTGGGTTAATGCACTAACTCTTCTAAATATGTACGGTTCAAATGATAACCAAACAGGGAAATATTACTCCAAAAATTGCCAGTGAGTCTAACTCACAGCATTGGCTTTGGAGTGAGACATTCCTGACATCCAGGGAAAGTTGTGTCTCCATCATGAATATTTGAAGGATGAGATGCTCTAAAGAAGCAGAGGAATTATTTAAGAGGCTGTAAAATAGTCTGCAAATTGAGATGAAATGGTCTACACGCTGGGGAGATGTGTGCAACTGGAAGAAGTAAGTTGATATTTTTTCAAAATAGATGGTGAAATTCTGGCCCTGGTGAAATTGTCTGGGCTTAAACTTTTACCCTTATGCTTCATAGTGTATATATTTTTAACTCTAGTGCTTGCTTTGGCAAAACACATGTACTGAGGCTAGAGTAACAAGGTGTCACAGGTTGGAATGTGGTGTCTATATGGGCACCTATATAGAGAGAAGTGAGCAGGGGAATTTGGTAAAATGTTGTATTAGCTGTTAAGTTAACATTCTGTTAATCTGACAGACTCATGACATTTATTCAATTTCAGAGTTAGAGATCAAGCTAAAGACAAGTTCTACTCATGGAAAATTGAAGTATAAATCTTTCAGAAGTGGAACAGTGGGACTTGTCATGTAAATAATTTCTTGACAGTTGGATTGTTTTTCTTAATGTCATGCTTTGTAAAGGGTAAGTAGAAAACCACAAGACATGAAGACATCTGCCAGCTCCTAAAACATTTTGCCCTTTTAACAGGCTTTCTTCGTGCACTTCAAATAAAATCCTGGGGCTTTGGCATGTTGTGTTTTGTTCAGAAGTGACCACCTTGTGAAGGGTGGTGCTGGCTGCCTGGGAGCGCTTCCCTGCCTCCTCCTCTTTATCAGAAAGAGGAGGGAGGTAACTGGGGGATGTCTGGAGAAGGAAAATCCAAATTAGAGAGGATGATCAGGGCTATTACAGTTATGATTTAAATACTATTACTTAATTACATCTCTTCTGATGATTGCCTAGTAACAGTTAAGTCAAGATACTTGCTTTGGGAAGGTGTATTGAAAGAAGTAAGGACTTTGTGGTGCGGTGCAAAGCAGGGAGCAGTTGAGCATCCTGGTGCTAATGTCCAGACTTGGCAAACTTTGTGCTTAGTTTTGAATATTCTTTTTTGTAAAAAGAGACTGCCTTCCTCTGAATAGTGGAGTTGCACAGAGCGGCACATCAACATCTCCGTCTCTTTCTGGAAAGATGGTATTCATGTTTGCCAAGGACTCCAGATCCCTATAAACACAGTACCTTGAAACGGAGCCTAGGAAACCTGTAAACACTGACGTCCTGGTGTCCTCCAGACACTTAATATAGTGTGCACCTGACCCAATCTTCTGGGAAGCAAATGATTGAGTAGCAGCTTTGTTGAAAAGGGCCTGGGGCTGCGTTGGATGCTAAGCTGGAAGAGCCCAAAGCATTTTTGTTTTATTTTAATTTTTTTAAACAAATAAAGCAAACCTTGCACTGAGCAACGTTAAGAGGAAGATGTCCAGCAGCTGTAGAGATGGTATTAACCCTCTTCGTGGCACTGTGGGGGGGCACACTGGTATACTATATCCATTTCGGGGCATCTCGGTTCCAGAAGGATGTGAGGAGATGGTTCAGTGGTGGGCACCTTGGGACAGGGACTACAGGAAGAGGTTGAGGGTGCTGGGCTCATCTCGAGAAGCTGTGGAGTCTCTGCCCATGGAGGTATTGTGGATTTGGGTAGATGAAGCTGCAGCTGCCCTGATTGTACGTCAGTGGTGCTCGTGCTTTGAGCAGAGGGTTGAGTTAGAGTTCTCTAGAGGTCCCACCAACATTGCTGTGATTTTAAGGAAACAACTTATATTTTCTGCTACAGTGCTAAAGTTTTCACTTTAAACAACAAAGTCCCTCTGCAGCTTACTAGGTTTTGTAGCATTTGGGATTGATGATGTCAAACCCAGCTGACAAAAACAGCCCGTGTCTGTCTAGCTATGAGGAAGTTCTCACCAGCAGGATTGGTGCAGAACGGCCACTGTGTGCGCACTTCACAATTGAGTCTGCAAGGACTTCGGAAACCACAAAAATACCAGAGATGCTTTGTCAAAGCCCTTTTATTAATCTTTCCCAAACAGAATGAAAGTAGTCGTAAGATTTCTGTGTTAGGAGGCCGTTCTGGAGCATTGTCGTAAAAAAGAAATTGCCTTTGCAAGTGATGATGGTGCTATGTTCTCAGATGTGAAGGTAAGGACGGAAGCAGGAGCAGATCCAACTATGTTGTTTCACTGCTCGAGAGGACCTTTAATTGAGCTGCTAGGTCTAACTTAAGCCACTGCTCCCAGACCACAGCAAAAGAGGACTCGAATTAATATTATATTTACAAAATTGAACCTTCCACTTAGTGTGATTGCCTTGCAATAGCCCCGCTGTGGCTAGGGCTTGCTTTATTTTGTGTGTGCTGTTGTTCTGTGCCATTATTCACGCAGTGCCAAGGCTGCAAATTACACTGTACAATCAGGAGAGTGTGCCAACCAATTAATATACCCCGTGTCCTGAAGAGCTGGTGATGGAAAGAGTCTGGCAGAAGGATGAATGCTGACTGACTAGCAACTGGGTTGGCTCGCGAAGAGGTAGGGTTTTCTGTGGTGTACTTCTTTTAGCTTAGATACAGTATTTAGATGTTATAAACAGAGTAAGGGCAGCGTCCGTGCCTTGTAACAAGCTGCGTCTCCAAGCTTTGATCTGGTGGTCCATCAAATACCCTCACAAATCGTTTGCAAGCCTACCTGCATCCGGCTTGCAGAGCTTGGTGCAAGCTTTTTTTACCTTGATTTAGCAAAAATACTTACCTGAACGAAGGATGCAAATATTCCAAATAGCGTTAGGGCTGAATGTTCGTTACTGTGGCTTCTCTGCCAGGAGCTGCTCTGCGATGCGCTGGTAATGCAGAAATCGCCCCGCCGTGCTGCAGGACAGCCTCTGTAAAGGGGGAGACAAATCGCCCACCACTGGCTGCTCGTGGTCTCTCAGTTTACCCTCCTGGGCAAAGCAGGGAAGGGAGATGGGTTTTGTTACTCCCCAGAGTGGTTTATGCGCAATTTACATGGGAAAGGGGAGGGAAGGAAAGGTAGTTGAGAGCATGATAAATGCATCCTGTGTCCTGGAAGTGTGTTTATTTTTGCTCCTGGATCCATATGGGGGCACCAGAAAGCTGCCCTGCTTTTTCTGGGTTTTGCATGACTGCGTGCAACCTGTCTTTTGGTGCCAGAGCAGAGTGAGGGCCACTGCAGAGCCTCAGCAAGGACAGGGAAATACCCCTCAATGTACGACCTGAGCTCTCACGTTCGTGGTTCTCCCTTCCCAGCTGATGACTTGCGGCATGTCCATCCCCATCCGCTGCTTCCCTGAGTGCCCTCCCGTGCTCTAGCTGTTGTTTAGAAGAACTTCTGACCTCCAGGATGCTGCTGGTGCATCTCTGGGGTGAGGGCTGTTTCTTGCTGAAGGCTGGCACGTAGTGAGCTGGGGGAGATCCTGCCCCTTGCTGCTGCCTGTGAGTGTCGCTGAGATCAGCGATTACAAATGTGGCTTCGCATGGGCAGATCGGGCTTTGTGGTTTCTTTCAGGAGCTCAGGAAACATCTGCTCTACGGGGTTTTAATTTCTCTTCTTAGAAAATCCATCTCCTCCCAGCAAATTTCAGGGCTGGAGAAGGATGGGTGCTGCGGAGGGACAGGTGAGGACAGGGCAGAGCGGTATGCGAAGGAGGTACCTTGCAAAAGCATTTGTTGAGCTGGAAGGGGTTAGAAAAACCAGGACGTACAATGCCAGTAAATCGATCTCTGCTCCTGAGCAATTCCTCCTCCCATAGCAGGGGGATGCCCAGCCCCAGCGACTCTCCCACTGTCACTGCTTCCCTTCTGGGGCAGGGCGCGGGTGACATGCCATTGCCTGGACACGGCGTGGGGAAAGCAGCTTTGTTGAAAAGCGTCCTAAACCTGATATCCTTGTTTATCTCTTCGCAGTCCCTGCCTGGCCCCTCTAGATAAACAGGTGCCAGCGTATGCAATTCCCAACAGCCACTTTGCTGCCTGAACAACGCGGAGAACAAGTCGTGTCTACGCGGGAGTTATTCCTGCTGGAGCATCACTCTAGCAAATGGGCTGTGACTCTGGAAACAGCCCCAGGACCTGGAGCTGGGTCGGGGAGGCAGGTCCCGGACATTTCTGGCATCCACGACTGCTGCTGGCTCATGGTGCCACGCTCGAGAGCTTGCGTGGGGGTTTATTTTTGAGCAGTTAGACTTGCACAGGCAAGCTGTCAGGCCTGTCCGAGCTGGGGGAGGCAGCGTGTTGGATTTCTCATAAGGATAAAACCTCCTTGCTGTGCTGAAAAGATGCCATACGTGGCTAGAAAGGGTGCTCTGACTGACAGCCTCAAGGCTGTTACAGAACACTGAAAACTCCTCTCTTAGTGTGTCGCAAACCTCACCAAATGGGTTGTTTGTAGTTATTTGTTCTGGGATTAGTCCCTGCGGCTCACTTGTCCCTCGGTTTGCCTGTGCTTAATGTCACCAAGCTGTGGTCTGCCTGGGATTTGGCTGAGCTCTGATGATTTGGGAACTAATCCACCTCTTGTTTTCTAGGCGCATGCAGAGCAGCCCAGTCCCTTAGACTCATAAGGCATTGTTAACTTTAGAGGGGGGGAAAAAAAAAGCCACCCTTTGACTTTTTTATTCTACTTTAATTTGTGAACAATGCCCTTTGGGGAGAGTTTGAGGTGGATGCCAGCTTATACGAGGAACGTGGATGGTACCAAAGACACAGGGACAAGCTAACAGAGGTCAGTGTAGACCACGAGTGATCGCTTTGCTCATCTCATGGCACAGTTTCACCTCTCCATCCCCTGCGAGCATCCCCGCTGCCTCTCCCCGAGCTGGCCGAGCACTCGCACGGCTTGCCTTAGCACAGTGAAGCTGTGGCTTGTTCCTTTGCCCAGCTGCTCTTATCGTTGCTCGCTTTCTCCGAGATCAGCTGGCAGTGGGAAAGCGGCGCCCTGCTGTGGGGTCGTTTAATGTCTCTACTTGAAGACATTTCTGAATGAAACCCTCTAATTCCCACCTGAATGTTACGGCAGCGACATAAACAAGCAAAGCCCAGTAATAAAATGTAATGAAGAATACCAGCGTGAAATCAAGATGTTAAACCTCCGCTACTGACAGGCAGTAAATCTGCAGCCTGGTGTGTTCCTTTGCTTTTTAATATATATTAAAGTGGGCAGCTCGTTTTATGTCTTCTTGTCTCGTGGGCTCTTAAGCTGAGCAGTACTCAGTGCGAGGTGAGCAGGTCGTTGTCTGTTCCCTTTGCACCAAACCTTACAACTTTGGTCTCCTACTTCAATGATTTTCAGTCTAGGCATTTCTGGCTTTCGGGAGAGTTGTTCTTTGGCTCCTCTATGTTTTAAAGGCTTTGGTGCAGAGGAGCTTTCCTTGTTGCTGCATGTGAGCTAAACTGCAAGTTTCTTTTTCAGAAGAATTAAGTGGTGTTAGATCTCATTTGCTTTACGTGATCCCCTGCTCTCTTGCTCACGGGCTCTCTACAGAGGCCTGTGCTATGCAGCAGGCTGTGGTCTGGAAATGTAGACGTGCAACTTGGTTTCTTTTTAAGAGTAGTCCAGATTTACTTTAATTTCTTAACTGGCTGTGTGTGGTCCCAGATTTTTGAGGGTTTCTGATAACTTCTGGTAGGTTCAAAGATTTTTTTCTTTCATATGTGCTGTGTCTTCGTGATTCCCAGATAGTCTTACCTTAAAACCGAGGGGACGTTTTTCTCCTTATTATTTCCCTTAATGGCTATTCAATGTGGAATCACTTTGTGCATCAGTAGCCGTGTGTGCTGAATGTGTTGGGGAGAGGCTGGTTTTATACTAAGTGGATATGGTGGGGGAGAGGGAGAGGACCTTACCTTTTCCACTTCACTCTCTGAAAGCTGGACATCACGCTGGCCACTTTGTGTGTGCTGACACTTCCTTTGTCCTGTCCTCTCTTCTTGAAGAGATTAGTGCACATCCCGAGCTGCTTGGCTGCCTAATGCTTTGCTTTTTCTCTTTTAAATATTCATGTGAGCAGAGTGGCTGGGTTACTTAATGGAGCAGCATGGTCTTCCGAATCCGAAGCAGAAGTGGACTTGTTGTCAATAGCTTTTAAAAACTTTTCGCTAATCTGGCTGATGGCCTGTCAGATTGACATATTTCTCTTCTTTTAATGTTTAAAAGAATTCTGGTGCAGGAATGGTTGCAGCTCACAGGGAAACACGTGCTTGATGTGCTGTATTGGAAAAAAGGACACCTCCATAAAGGAGAGGAAGCTGCTGTTCACACACCGACGAGATTATCTGCTCTTGAGAGGATCACTTCTGTTCCTCAGGGATTTTTGGTGGGTTGGTCGACCTCTAAATCCTGGACAAGAAAGTAGTCAAGGTAGGAAAAAAGTGATTCGGAGGAAGAGAAAGCAGGGTTGAATGGGAATTGCAGATGTCTGCAGCGACGTGGTTAAGCGAGCCCTTGATTGAAGAGGTGAATGAGCTCTGTGCTATTTTGTCTTTTGTGAACTCCCTGGAGAAAGTAACTCATCCTTCTTGGGAGAGGATTTTCCCTTCTCTTTCTCCTATCTTTTCTCCCTGTGAGGTCTTGAGATGATGTCAGTGCTGACAGGTTGTCATTTCGGTGATTTGTCTGTGTAGTGCCTCATGCAATGTTGTTGGGGCTTTGAAGCACTCTGGTAATACAAGCAGTCATGTCCAGCTCTCGTTTCCATTCAGATTTACAGCACTCTGCATCTCTTTCAAGTGCTCCTATACCAGTGGAAACTGAGGGTGTTCTACACATCGCTTCCTCTTGAAAGGTAAAACCCTTCGTCTTTTCCCACTGTTGCTGGAGAATTGGCTGAAGGTGTCTGCAGATCGATGGAGATGAATGCTCTCCTCTCTTTTGCAGCTTCAGGGCTAGCAAGTTCTCTACAACTTGTTTTATTGACTCTGCTCCCCGCTCATCTGTACCTTATTGTATAAATAAAGGATTTAACTCTCCTGGAAGACTTCTCTGGTGAGTGAGAATAGCAATGCCATGGCATAGAACACCTTTTTTTTTTTTTCTTTAAAGAAAAAGCTGGAGTGGGCCAAGATGCTATCCAGTCTCTCCCCTGCTTGAGGCACAGCCACCTATCTATGTTGTTCCTGTCTGGTGGGCATCTAACCTTATTTTGATGACCTCTAATCATAGAATCATTTAGGCTGGAAAAGACCTCCAGGATCATCCAGTCCAGCCTTTAACCCAGCACTGCCAAGCCCACCATTAAACCATGTCACTAAGCTCTGAATCCGAATGTTTTTTGAAGACCTCCAGGGATGGGGACTCAACCACGTCCCTGGGCAGCCTGTCCCAATGCTTCACAACCCTTTCAGTGAAGAAATTTTTCCTAACATCCAACCTAAACCTCCCCTGGCACAAGTTGAGGCCATTTCCTCCTGTCTTATCCCTTGTTGCTTGGGAGAAGAGACTGTCCCCCACCTCACCACAGCCTCCTTTAAGGTAGTTCTGGAGAGCGATAAGGTCTCCCCTGAGCCTCCTTTTCTCCAGGCTGAACAACGCCAGCTCCCTCAGCTGCTCCTCACAAGACTTGTTCTCCAGACCCTTCACCAGCTTCGTTGCCCTTCTTTGGACACGCTCCAGCACCTCGATGTCCTTCTCGGAGTGAGGGGCCCAAAACTAAACACAATATTCGAGGTGCGGTCTCACCAGAGCCGAATACAGAAGCACAATCACTTCCCTACTCCTGCTGGCCACACTCTTTCTGATAGAAGCCAGGAGGCTGTTGGCTTTCTTGGCCACCTGGGCACACTGCTGGCTCATGTTCAGCTGTCTATTGACCAACAGCCCCAGGTCCCTTTCCGCCGGGCAGATTTCCAGCCACTCTTCCCCCAACCCGCAGCATCGCATAGGGTTGTTGTGCCCCCAGTGCAGGACCCAGCACTCAGCCTTGTTGAACCTCATACAGTTGGCCTCGACCCATCGGTCCAGCCTATCCAGATCCCTCTGTAGGGCCTTCCTACCCTCAAGCAGATCAACGCTCCCGCCCAACTTGGAGTCATAATGTTGGATGCTCATTAGGTAACTTCTTTCATTTCTTCTTTGGCCCCGTTGTTTGTACTTTTTTTTCATAGTGTCCATGCTAGATATCTGCCACGGTTAAGTTTATCGTTGCTTTGTCAGTGTTCAAGGAGGGAGAACACCCTTCCCTGCTGCAGCTGGCTTTTAGGTATTTGCAGATTGTTACCCTATTGTCCTTTTGTCTTTCCTGGCTTTAGCAACGCAAATTCCTTCGGTCCTAGGTTCCTGCCACGCTCTGTCAGATGCTTTCCAACTGCTTCGCCTCCTGTCTGGAGTGTGGAGGCCGAAACCAAACGCTGTGCCAACGCAGTCACCAATGCTTATCGAGCTGAGCAGAGGTGAAGGATTACAGCCGGCTTTCCTGTTTATACATCCTGCTTTGAAATTTGCCTTTGTGCAACTGCGTGACCTTGTCAGAGGATGAGTGAGTGCTGGACGACATAGTGACGGAGGATTTTCACTTGCTTTGTTGTTTGTTAGTGCTTCCTACGCAGCTCTCATGGCAAGGGAGAGCTTTTGGGAATGGCTTGACTCCGGTGTTGGGTGGTGATGGTGCAAGGACTGATGAGGCACCAGGTTTTAGATCCTAAGATAACTTCCAGAAAGTCAGAGGAAGGATGGGGAGAGGTGAAGGTAGAGGGATTAGTAGGGATTAATGCTAATGGGTGCTTGATGTCTTATTCTCTAGATGACTTCTAACCTGATTTGAGTCTGGCTTTTTCACTGCCTTGCAGTCTGCTGGTTTGCTGGGGGCCATCTCCTGTGCCGGTACCGATTAGCTTGTGTGTGACCGGTTGTGCCTGGGATGTCAAAGACCAAATTGATTTTTCAGCTCTGGGAAAGGATTTCTCCTGCGCGTGCTGGCCAGGTAATGTGGTAATGTGAAGGGGAAACCAGCTCCAGGCTGGAGCACTCAGACCTGCTCTGATAAGACTTAACGGCCTCTTGCTCTGCTGTTTTCCATCACGGAGATGTCTCCGTGGGTGATGAAATGCATCTCTGTGACTTGTCCTTCTGTGCGTGTTGGACATGTTCCTCTTGGTGACTAAATGACCAAATCAGTTTTATTCCTTAAAGTCATCAACTACTGCTTCTCAGAAAGGATAAAGGTGAGCCACTGCAAGGAGCTAATGAGCCCAGAAACACTTAGAAAAAGGGATACTGAAGGAAGAATCATCTTTTATTTTCAGGAAAGACTTCTATGTAGAGGACCAAAATTCACTCAGTTTGGGCGAGTCATGTAATTGATGCTCTATTTTTCTTTCCTCTTTGGAAACTGGTATTAATAACACCTTTATAGTAGAGCTGGGGCTCTGTTCAGTGTTTGCAGCTTTCTTTGAGGTGCTCTAGAATATCACTTGTTATTTAAGACTGTAATAACATGCTGAAGGAATGTCAGAAATTTCTCAGGGAATGTTTTTGTTTCTTACAGCTCTGCCAGCCAATCTACTCCCACTGCATTCAGGTCACTGGTAGGATGAGGGCTGGAAGTCTGACTCTCCTGCTATTAAAATAGCCCGTAGATTTAGGAGATAGTGCCTGACACACGGCCTGGAGAGCATAATTTGACGTGGCAGCTGAGTGAAAAATGCTGGATGCGTTTTTTATTTTCAGTGCATGCAGATGCATGAAGTTTTAAAACAAAACAAAAAAACCTTTTCTGGTAGAAACAACTGGGGTCAAACAAGGACTTGGACAAGTCCAGGGACAATAAAAGAAAGTGGGGAATCTTTCCCTGTTCTGTAATATCTGATGGCCTGGAGAGGTCTGCTCTGCCATGACTACTCTTAAATCTGAACACCAAGCCTCCCGGTAAGACCCAGGGAGTGTCCTTCAAATACATTTAGAGTTGATTAAAACCAAACAGCCTTCACTGCTGCTGGACTGAGTTTTATAGACAACCCTGCAGGCTGCATCAGTGAAAGGTAACGGTTTCTGGCTGGTGTTGTTGTAACTAATTTTCAAGCCACTTTCAACCTAATTTTCAAGGACAGAAGCAGGCATTTCAATTACCTGAATAATTGGAGGAGGGGAAAGCACTTGCATGGGGAAAGGACCTGATAGAGTAGGCTAGGAGCCAGACAACTGTGTTATTCGTACGCGCTTCTGCTGATTCCCTTGACGACCTTGGGGTAAATCCTTTTAATGATGTGCCTCAGTTTTCCTGTCTGTGTGATGGGAGGACCAAACCCAGGTGCTGAGGGAGCTGTGGGCAAAAAATCACCTGTAAAACAGCTGTTGCTGGTATTCTTCACTACCAACTCATCTCTTGGCCAGCTGAGATACAAACAGCTGAAAAAGAACGGTTGTTGTAGGCTCCTCTGTGTTGCTAGCTCAGAGGGGTTTTGAGGCTTTTTCTCACATGAACGTGATGCCAGATATGACGGTTCTTCCCCCAAAGTGGGGGGATTGGTTTTTGAGACGCAGAAAGTAGCACGTTGACCAAATGGCACGGCTGGTTGCCTGCCGGCTGTGCTGGGGTCTGGGTTAGCGCTGGTCTGGATGGAAGATTCTCAAGTTTTGCTCATGCCCCCGTTCTCCAGGCTGGGTAATAGCACGGCCGCGCTGGTGCACCAGCATGGAGGAAGAGCCTTGGTGGATGGGTTGAAAGCTGTGGTGAGGTCAAGTTTTATGCTCATTGCAAATATAGCAGTCCCTCTTCCTAGGGCTGCGTGGCTATGTGGTGGAGCAGAGGGATATGCACAGCACGCCGGTCTGTCCCACCTGCAGGAGGGGGACGGCGAGGGTGGCCAGGGGTTGCAGGACTGCCTGGGGAATGGCTTCCCACCACCAGGCTGAAATGAGATGCTGAGACTTGTGCAACCTCACGTAGTCCTTGAACCTGCAAAATCTAAATGAAGCCAGCTGTTGACCAGATGACCTCCAGAGGTCCCTTCCAACCTCAACTATTTTGCGATTCTGTGATACTGCTTGCGGGAGCTGATGTCCCTGTATCTTCACTTTCTGAAGACTGGAAGCACCGAGAGTGCCCTAGGTAGGATGCTGTGCGGTCCAGAGCCTCGCAGCCTAAATAATCTACCCTGCTCTAAAATGGGGCTGGCTAAATGAAAGCGTGTGACTTGTTCAGATGCTTCCCAAGTATCTCCAACAGGCAGATGTATTTGTAGGACCCAAGAATGTTTGATACCTTGTCAAAAGAATAAAGTAACACCAAAGTTGGTATTTAAAGCAATGCAGCTCCCATGTCGCAGTTGTGTTTCTGGGAAGGCACTTTGTTTTCGCAGAGCTGATTGTGCTGAGAGCCATTGCAGGGACTTCTTCCTGTCCACACTGCGTGCTCCTACACTGGGAGTTGCGGTGTTTTAGTTGATTGTGCAAGCTCCTAACTTGCAGAAGACCCGAGGGAAAACCGTATTTGCACAAAGCCGTGCGAAACGTTTGACTAATGTGTTTTCCCCCACGTTTCTGAGTGGCTGCGATTTGCCCGCAGCCGGGTACCGTGGCTCAGCTCATGCACAGTAACTCATTGGCCATGGTATTTCATTGCCTGCCTCGACGGCAGGAGAGGATTGGGATGAGTAATCTTTTGTTTTAAAACCAAAACAATCAAATTGCTATCTGAAATAGCTAAACCAGCATAAAACCCAAGCACTGGTCTCGTTTAAAGTTGGATCAGGTATATATGGGAGGTCTGAAACCTTAATGTGAGTATAAACAGATTATAACCCTACCTGCGTGGAACGTAGGTGCGCGCCAGCTCTGAAATCACCAGTGCTTGCAGGAATTGGTCCCGTGAGCACTCCCTGACCTGCTTCAGTCAAAATGAGCTGGCTTAGCAAAGACATGGTATTTAAACTGTCTCGGTTAACACGGCTTATAGTGACTGATGCCGATTAAGGGGTGCTCGCATGAGGAGGGGAAGGTAAATTCCTGGTGCGGGAGGGATGGTGGTGGGGAAAAGCCAGGAGCGGGTTGACAGCCGTAGCTTCTTGCAGGCAGCAAAGTGAGATGCGAAAAGGATACTGAGCAAGGTGAGATGGGGCCGTTCCTGCTCACCTCCTGAAGCTGCGACTACCCCGTGGCAGCTACTTCAAGGGAGAGCTTGGGGTTGCTTTGCCTGGTGTGAGCTGCTGCCACTGTATGCGTGCATTAACCTGGAATAAACCCAGAGCTGGGGACGTGCGTCCCGGCTCTGTCTGCTGAAGAGCTTAATGTTCCCTGCTGATTTTTGTACTCGGCCGATCTCAGACGGTATCAACAGATGGATAGAGGCTGTGGAGACAGGTGCTTGGAAGATGCATCTATTGATGTTACTAAGTACCTGATGTGCATCGGGCTCAGGAACTCCTGTGCCATGAAAATAGGGTACGCACTTTCTGTGCTCTTGTTCTTTTCTGGATACCTGCTTCTGGCTGTTGTTTCTGCTCCTGTAGGGTTAGAGGGGTGTTGGGGAGCTAAAGAAAACGGGGGGAAAAAAACTGAAGGATTTTGGGGATGTCAGATGGACAAAGGGGAACGGACGAGGACCAAAGAAGTGGGGAGCTGGAGGCAGATAGTGCGTGCTTGGCAGCACCCGCTGCTCTGTGACGGTCTGCAAGGAGCCAGAGGATGTTGCTGACCATTGCTCTGCTGGTGGTGAGGTGGGAATGGGAATTGGCCCCACAGCTGTTCAGACCCTTCAGGCCCCGCTGGGTTCCTCTGGGAGCTGTGGACTCTCCAATTAACTCAGGAGACAGAGGTTGCCCGTGGGTTCTTCACCTCTCCTGGTGGGGCTGGAGGTTCAGGACGAGCAGGGAGCTGGGGCTGCTGCTGGAGTGGACTCAGCAAGGGCTATGTCTGTGCGAAAGAGGAGGCTGAGGATGTTGTGTGAGCAGGTTTGTAAGGCATGAGAGGAAACTGAGAGGCGTTGCATGCTTCCAAGGGAGGGAACTGTGCAATGGAGGATGAGAGAGGACAGGTGAAGAACAGAAAACACGGCAGTGTCGGGGCTTGGGGGAGCTCAGGGTCTTGCAGGCAATGGGCCAGAGGTGTGAGGGGACACAGGGACCTGTCTGGGGGTCCCAGCCTCTATTTCTTGTGCTGCTCAGGGGACAAGCTGCTTTGTGTTTGGTGTCCCTGCCCTTCTGTGTCCAAACAGGAAGGGGAATTGTCTCAGCATTGAGAGCTGTATTGTTTTTTTGTTTTTCTTCCCCCTTTAGCTTTCTTTGAGTTGGGAAAGTTTTTCTGAAGCACGCTGGAGCAGCATTCCTCCAGTGTGTAGTGGTGTTAATTGGTTTTCGTTTGAAATATTTACTGGATGGGAACATCAGTGACGATCAGCTCTCCCTCTAAGTGCGCCTGGGGAGCACGCGTTGACAGGTGACATTCCCGAGCAGCTAAGAGTCTCCGCAGTGTAATCATGGGCGTATTGTAGAAGTGCTGACTTAAAAATAAAAATGTTTATGTATCGGCCTAAATTGCATCCAACTCTTCTGTTTTCTTTTGGATTTTGTGGAAATGCTTCATGTGAACTGTTTAATATTTTTTGATCTTTGCAAGTTTCCTTTGTAAGACTGGTTCATCTAAACTACAGCGCAGGTGTTTTGATATCAGTAAAAGTCCATTTAAATGAAAAAATCTTTTCCAGCTTGTTCATCGGTTGTGGTGTCAGCGAGTTCCTGGTACCTCACATGGATCTGCTCGAAAGGAGAGACATCCTCCCAGCCCTGGAGGGACAACCTAGGTGATAAAAATGAAAGATGGGTTTGATTTGCTTCGGGCTGTTGGGAAACATTCATCATCGTGATGTATCCAAGCTCTTTGCAAGTGCTAAAAACCTTCTCTTAGAGTTTAGGGAAATAGTATTTTAATCGTTGAGGTCGTGTCTGATGGTAGGAGGGATGTCTCCATCCTAGGACGAGGGGGAGATGCATTTTTGGGGGCTAGCATGTGTTTGTTATGCGTGCCAGCCCTTGCAAACAGCTGAGCAGTGCTAGAGGACAGCTGTGCCCAAGCACTGTGAAATGAATTGATGGGCGAGCCTGCACCTGAAGACGCGGAAACCTTTTCAAGGAGAGCATTAACGGAAACTGTGGTCAAGTCACAGTCACCCTGCCTGTCAGTGTGTTATGACCACAGAAAGCAGTCAGGGTCCTGTAATTGTAGATGGAGTCATAAATCATGAGAATTACGTGATGCTTTTCTGATTTTGACCAACTTCAGCTATATTTGCTGGTTACTCTTCTCTTCCATTTCACTCTTCTTTTTTTTTTCCCCTCCTATTTATCTTTTCAGCTGAAGGTGGAGCTTTTTTGCCTTGGAGTCCAAAGATTCCTAACTCTCTGAGCACCTGGCTCTATAACCCTAATAACTGCTCCAGCACAGGCTTGTGTTTTATGCAGGTCTCACAGCTGCAATGCGCGTGGGGCTGCTCAGGGCAGGCAAGCCCTTGCCGCGGGGCACTCGCAGCTTGTTTTTGTTGGTGCTGGGCATTGCAATCTCAACAAGACAGAGTTGATGTAGAGGAACAATCCGTTGAGGGCGAGGAGGCAACGCTGCAGCCTGGCTACTGGTGTCAGCTGGTTTGCACCAATTGGGCCAGTGTGTATCCACCGTGTGGGATCGAAGGGGTGCCGAAAATGAGGGGCCGGGTGGAAACCTTAGAGCTGTCTATCCCCAGCAAACCGATATTGGGCTTCTTTGTGAGAATCCCCTGGGCTTTTCTTGCCCGTGCCATGTGGCCCCACGCTGTTGCGGTTCTTGGGTTGCTTTTGGTGCTGGGAAGCTTGCTGCGTGCATCCAGCACATTCTTGGGGAACGCGGGAATGTGGTAACCCCATTCCTTGGGAATACAATTTGAACTATGACATAATCCCTGGAGCAAGTGAGGAGCCATTAGCAGCTTCTTCTTTACTGCAGTTGGTGGAGCGGAGCTGCGCGTCTTGGGATTCTGCTCATTCCTGGGTATTTTCTCATGCTCCAAACACTAACAGGTGGCACCCTTCACCGGGGAATGGGTGGGGGTGAGTTATGTTTTCAATCATTCAGCACCTCGGCATGGCTTCCCCTGTTTGTCTGAATTATAGGGCTGACCTCCAGAATTCATTATGAATATGCCCTTATTGGCAGTTCAAACTGGAGAGTGGAGTGCAACAGGAGAACTCCGTCCTGGAGCGTGACATTACCTGCATCCCATCAGCTGTCCGAAACGGGCCAGTGTTGGCTGTCTTGGGAAAGAGAGAATTGGGATAAATGTGAGTTAGAAGGAAAAAGAGCTTGAGGTGGTCCTGGCTAGAATTATAACTGGGTTGATAGTATTTAAAAATATTTATGGAAAAGAAGCACCAGGACCATTTGCAGGGTGCTCTGCGGTGGTGAATGGGGAGATATTCACAGAAATTGGTTACACACAATTGAGTCCTGGTCTCCGTGCTGGTCAGAGACGCACTGTCCTGCGATGTCCCTTTAGGTGTGGGTGTGAGTCCACGCGTGCCTCTTCTCTTCTGTGCCCCATGGGTGAGCATCGCTTCTGTCTGTCTAGCTTTCCCTTTGAAAAATCAAGCTTAGCATTAATTACTCCAAAAATTCTGATTAGAGGTGTTAGTGCAGGATCTCGAGGCCCTTTATAGGGGGAGCTGCTGGGTCAAAAGCAAGAGGTATGGACTGGCATCAGGCAAGGGAGAAGGGCTGCAGGGAGCAGTGCTGACTTTGTCCTTTCTAGCTTAGAATTGGGGCACAATTGGGTTTATGTAGTCAAAATGTTGCTTTCCTCAGCTGTTCCTGCTGTCAGTGAGTCTTTTTTTCCAGAGATGGGATTTTCTCTGAATTTCCATCTCTGGAAGCAAATACACATTTAAGCCCTGCGGAACTGTGTGCTCAGTCCCTCGTCGCTCAGTTCTTGAGGGATTTCTTGGTTACCTCTTCTACAGCAGCCAGAGGGATGAGATTTAGCTAGTTGCGGTAAGTACGTGGCTAAACCCCTTGGCCAGTGGTCCCCAGGCTCTACCCAGAGAGCAGTAGGAGCATCACTTGGGCAACAGGAGGTAGAAAGAAAGCAGCAGCACCTCTGCTAATGCTCCCTTCATTGCTATCGCTGTGAGAGCTGCCTCCATGTGGGGAGGATGGAGAATGGATTAAAAAAAATCTGTAATTAGCGCAGATAGAGCTCTGGAGTAGGCTCCACTGTGTGTTAATCAGTTGCCCCAGCAATTGTCGCATTGTTGGGAGAAATAAACTCATTAAAAGCTCTTTGTTTTGTGCGTGTTTGGCTCCTGCTGCGGTAGGATCCTGGACAATGACTGCAATTCCTCTGTACGCCTGTGTTGCAGGCAGAAAGCACCGGTGAAGTAAGGCAGGCAGGACTGCTGAACGGCTGCCAGCAGCTTGCGTGATCACATCGAGGTAATTCCACTGTGAAACAGACCTAGACACCTTGCTGCCAGGACTGGGGCAATTTTTTTCCCTCCAGTTTTTAATGTGTAGCAAAGCCGTTTCAAACCAGGGTGATGCAAGCAGAGAGACGGAACCAGCTAGAGGATGCTGCCTCCTGTTTGTCACCTTTCCCCTTTCTCTGCCTGAATTTCTTGGAAGGATTTGTTTGTAACCTGCGAAGTCTTGCCTGAAGCTCTTCTGCTTTCTTTAGAGCTGGAAAATATGCAGATCCGTGCTCTGATTCGATGCCAGCTCTGAAGACCGTCCCAGGAAGTTTTTCTGCTCTCTATTGCACTCTGGAGTATCCCCAGCTCCCGCCGTGCTGGCAGCAGTGCGGTGTCACGTCCTCCCCGCTCCGTGGACAGGCTGTCCGAATTGTGACCAGTGCAGTTTAATGAGAAATGTTAATAGAGAGCATCCCCCTTTTTCTCCTTTACCTCTCTCTTATTTTCTTTCCTGTATATGTGCTCCTGCGGGCCGATCTCTGTGCTGTCCCTGCAGCTTTCCCTGCTGCCGGCGTGATGGGCCAGGGCTGTGTGCGCTGCGTGAGCCCCTTGAGCACGGTTCATTATCTTTATTTGTTCGGAGATGCTTCTGCTCCGGGTCACTGCTCCCTTTCCTCCCGGCCGCCTCTGCGGGAACGCTGTGCCCTGCCAATGAATGAAGCAGTCTGTTATTGCCTAGCTGTTGGGGCTTGTTGGGAAAAAGCCGCTCTCAAGTATTTTGCACCTAAGATTTTTATTTTTATTTTGCACCGTGGGGCCTCTGGGTACTGCTGGGTGTGCTGGGGCCGTGCCTGGAGCTTTGATGTCTGTGATATTCCCCACTTGTGTGAATAACTGTCTAACCTTGCTCCTTCCAACAAAATGCCGTGTAAATTATTGGCATGATTTACTTCTTAGACAAACGTAACACGGTGCTGCTTTCCGTGCATCAGTTTGGCAGGCTGGCAAGCCGAGGCCCCTGCTTGCGCACCGGACGGGCAGAGAGCAGACGGCAGCAGGAGAGGAGCAGCGAGCTAGCGCGTGCCCGAGGGTCAGCTGGGGAATCTGCTCCCCTGAAACTGCTGTGATCTCGGACGAGACACTAGGCACCAGATTTTGAGGGTATCTACAAGTGAAACTAGAGAACTTCAGAGGTCTGCTTGAACCTATTTGTTTTTCAAAGGATGCAGCGATAAAAGTTCGGATAATTATCTAAATAAGGTAGCAAGGCAGTGCCCAAAACGTGTTCAGCGCACTGAGACAGGCGAGATGCAGGCGGCAGCGGACAAGGACTGTCCTCGTGGAGGTACGTGTTTGCAGGCTGGACGTAAGGGCATGAGACAATCCAGAAGCTGCATTTGTTCCGAGAGCTGGCGGTCGGTCACGCTTTTAACGCAGAGGTTGATGAAAGAGGTGCACGTGTTTGCTCCCTGCGCGGATGGAGGGTCCGGGCAGGGAGGTTACCCGTGGTCACGCACGGAGCGGGACAGCCAGAATTAGAAGGGGCATTCCTGCCTCGCGGTCTCCGGTTTTACAGCTCTGCTCTCCTTGGCTCCAGCCTCGCCCTTTGTTCGGGGCTGAGGGTAAACGTTTCGGATGCTTAAAATACAAGTTTTGCAGCAGCCTGAATAATGCAGGTGAGGTCTGGATGCAATCATGCAGGTGCAGTTTGCGGTGGCAATTCCTTTGCGCAGGTCAGGGCGGTTCTTGCCTTTTCAGCTTGGGTAAAGTTTGCAGTAAACCAACTGACCAAAAAATATCCTCCGTCGTGGAATAAAAAGCCTTTTCTACCTAGTAATGTGCAACTGAGTGGTGTATTAGATTTTATCAGGAATTTTTAGCGCGTAACAAATTGAATTGAACCAAGGCTTGCTCTGGCTCTGGATGACTACGAGGTCCCTCGAAAGCAGCGTGCTCACGGGCTGTGTCTCGGCTGGGCCCCTGCTCGGGGGTTAAATCACCACACGTTGATCCCTGGTATTTTCTTCACTTTGCCTCTTGCTGTTAACTCCAGTTGCTTCCCAAAGCTGCTCCAAATTGTCTGGTTTTGACCCACTTGCCGCAGCCGGGAGGAGGCAGTGTGGGCCGTGCTCAGCATTTTTTCCCATTTCTCGTGAGCCTTGCAGGCGCTGCCAGAACCGCTGCCTCCTCTTTGCTTGTTCCAGAACAAAAATTGGGTCAGCGGAGGGCTGCAGCTGGTGGCTTATTTATGCTGGTGGCATCCGGGTGGCCGGAGTGACCCGTCGGCACGGCTGCGATGCTCCAGCAGTTTGTCGGGACAGTCTGCTGCCATCAGATTTTCCTGGATCACACTAAGTACAGCGATGAATTTTCTTTTTGAGGACTCTTGAGCATAACTGGGGGAAGAGAGCAGGGAAAGGATAAGGGAGCATTGTAGCTCAAGGTAATTATCGCATTATAATAATTTATATTGCTGAGTAGCGTCAGTGTTGCAGACGCACGGCTGAGAGTGTCCTCGTCCCAGCGTGTTTGCAGCTTTGCACTGTGAAACTACAGAATGCAGACAGACGTGGCAGGTACAGGAGGGTGTTGTAGCTCCTCGGGGGGGAGGACAGGCCTTTCTCTTTGCTCTAGCAGCACTTGGAGTAGTTACCACTCTCACTAACTAATTCTTATTTTCCCCCCCCGGTGCTGTTTGTTCTCTATATTTTCTTTCTTCCTGTGAAGTTGTCCTGCATTAATGGATGATTTTTTCCTTGGCTCACGTGCCACGAGGGGTGATGAACATTTAAAGAGCATCACACACGGACTTTTTCAGAGGTGATGCTTGTGACACTCGTATATCTTCAGCACCAGCCTGGGAGAGGGGCTGGCGGTGCCACCGCTCCGCATGGGTCTGCTCGTCTCCCATCAACCAGCTCTCGTGTTCAATCACCCGGTGGAAAATGAACCAGGAGCGTCCTGAACTGCTCCTTCTTAGGGCCGGGTCTTGGGCGTTGTCAAGCCGATGGATTTCACTCCTGGAAGGTGGCTTCTGTGGAAATGTTTCAGCTGAGAGCCTTAGCAAAAGCAGCTGCTCAGGCTGTCGTCTTTTCCGCCTCTTCCTTTTTCCATCTCTTGTGTCCATATATAACAGCAAATGCTTCCAGCAAGAGTGATGAAAATTACCAATTAACTGCCTGTGAGAAAGCGAGGGAATGCCAGCTGCGAGCAAGCCACTGCTCCCTCCCCAGCCTCGCAGGGTAACCCTATCCCCTTCCAACTTGCTTTTCAAACTCGCCTTTTCTGTCCGACATCCCGGAGGATTTACCCAACCAAGGTGGGTGACCAGCTAGTTGGGGACAAAGGGGAGATGGCACACGAGGGAGAAGGCAGACAGGGAACGGGGCAGAAAGAGAAACTTTAGCTGAAGGTTTATTCTGGTGTGCAAGAGCTATCTTTACCCATCTTGGCTCAAGACAGCACTTACATTTTTTAAGTCCCTGCAGAAGCATCCAGCTTGGCATCCGACTCACGACAGGCATGCTGGCCCTGGCTTGGCCTCCTCGCCGCAGCTTCAGGAAGCTTCTCGCGCCGTTCACAGGTGCCTTTCCAATTTTAAGATTTGGTTTGAATGCGTAGAATTGATGGAATTTGTAACTGAAATCTAGAGTCAGATGCAATTACCGTAAATTAAAAAAGCATCCAGGCCCGGCACGGATTGCTGCTGGCGTGGAGGCTTGGAGACTGGGGCTCTTGAGGCCAGCGGGGAATCGTGTGGTATTAAAAATGGATTTGATGCCTGACACCTCCCTTGGTAATTTTTGCTTTTATGATCTCATCCCAGACCTCTTGTTGGTTTGCCGCTTGGCTCATCTGGTTCGCTGGGTCTTGACCCCCCACCCCTGTCTGTCAATCTGTGCAGGCTGTGGAGGGTAATTAGTTGCAGGAGCTGATGGAGGGCATGGCGTTAGAGCTACGGCCGTGCTCCCTTCTCCTTTTCTCTGGATAAAGTCCCTGCTCACAATCACCTTGGTGGCACTTGCCTTTCTGCAGGTGTCCCCCAAAAATCAGAGTGTCCCCACAGTGCTCAGCGCTCTACCCGAGCTGCTGACCATGCTTGCACGTCTGCTCCGCGTCCAGAGGGGCTTCAAGGCAGCCCCTTGGAAGTTTCTCCTCCTGTTCTGAGGAATTAGCTGGAGCTTGTTGCTCTGCGTGACCTTTTATCTGCTACACAGAGGACATGTTAAGAGTTGGTCTGAGGATCGCTGCTTGCTTCCTGGGAGGCAGCTTCTTCCTTTGTATCAAATAAGCCCTGAAGATCAGCTCCTAAATCCTTGCTTGGAGTTAAGAGCCTTGCAAAATTATTCTTGGCACTCTCAGTGCCCCTGGGCTGAGAATTGGTGGCGGAGTTGGGCACAGTGTCCAGCACATCAGCTCTTACCCCTTCTAGGAGGATGTGGTCCACCTGGAGATTGGCCTCACTGTCAGAAAGGATGCTGTGGAGAGACTTTCTCCTTTCTTCACCCTCAGCTGGTCGGCTGCGGGACATGCCCTTCTGATTTGGGTACCACCTGCTTCTAGCCAGTCCCTCTTGCTCCCTGTAGCGACAAGGGCTTTCCATGTGCCCTGTCCCAAACGTGTGTCACTGAGCACCAAGAGGCAGCTCTCCCAACACCACCTATACCTGTAAGTCTCCACTTTTTCTCCTGGGCTTGATTCGAAGCTCTCTGAAACAAACAGAAAGCTCTCAATCAGCATCCACGGATGCCTGTTCAGTCCCTTTGGTCACAGCTGTCTGCGTGCAAGAGCCCTTGCTGCTAAGCATGGCAGCTCGTGATGAGCTGCAGCTTGCAGGAGGCAAGCAAGTGATGTGGGTTGTTTTTTCCCCCTGCCTTTTGCCCCAAGGAATGGAATAGTGCCTGCCAAATCCAGGTGTCTGATTAGCCATGCTTAATTAAGAGCCCAGTGTCCGGGAGTGAGCCGGATGGCCTCAAAGCAGCCTCAGCAGAAGGAGCCTGGAGGAAGGGCTCAGCTCGTGCCCTGCTGGGCTCAGGGACGGTGGATCCGGGCTGCCCAGCCCTTCGGGAGCACGGTGTCCCTGATCTTCCCGATCGGAGATTTCCTTTGCTAGTAAGCAATGGGGAGAGGCACGGCTGGAGCTGGGAAACGGCAGAGCACCAGTCGTTGCTGTTACTGGGGGCAGAGCACACATCTCTGCGCCCCAGGGAAAGCGCGGTCGCGTCGGCCGTGCTCCAGTTTGTGAGTTTGGATAAAACGGGGCTGCTGCGTGAGCAAATACAGCGATTTTAGCTCCTCAAATTGTAGCAGGATAACACCGTGACCCCAGCCAGACAGTGCATTTAAAGAGAAGGGAACGTACCCCTTCCCATGCTCTGATGCCCCTCTGGCTCTCCATCTTGGCAGGATATTCGGTTGCAACCAGGGTCAGTAAAGCCCCTCTGCGCTGCTGCCGTCCCCTCTCCGAGTCCTTTCTTGCCGCGGCTGGGACAGGAGCCTTCACCTTGGCAGCTCCTTCAGGCAGGAGCAGCCTCTCTGTGTTTTATTTCTCTGCCTCATTGCTCCTCCATCTGTTTTCAGTTGCTGGCTGCAAACATACCTATTCCTTTTGGCTTTTGCCTCCTTTTTCCTTCCACTTTTCATTGTAATTGTGGCTGCATTGTTTAACTCAGCAGGATTCCAGGCCGGAGTGGCAAGGAGAGAAGTCTGTGGAGGGGATGGCGGTCAGCAAGTAACAGCTCGGGGCTCGCTGTAAGATGGGCTGAGCTGCCCTGAAGTCAGAGGGGTTGTCCTGGGGGGTTCAGCCCAGGGAACAGAGAGGGTGCACCCGCGAGGCATCGTTTTTGGATCATTTTTTAGAAGTACCTGGGCTCAGCCCAGCACCACCAGCTCCCCCAGCTGCTCCAGGGCAGTGAACGAACTCCACATATGTCTCAATTCAAAAATCATCGGAAGCAAGAAGTGGCCTTCAGGGGCTTCCTTAGGTTGGGATCAGGCCGGGATTAGAACACATCTAACTGGAAAGGAAAATGCTGAGCAGTATGCGGCCACCCACAGCCTCTCTTTGTATTCACCTGTGTCTTTCTCCCCTCTCTTTTCAAATTCAGAGCCGAAGCTCGAGTGGAGCTGGGCTGCATGCAGCACACGAGGACCCTGTTTCGGTGGGGACCCTGGCGCGGCGGGGACCCGCCGCAGTCCCCTCTAGGGGGCACGATGCGTCTGCGTTTGCACCGCACGCCTCCGACAGGACCCGTGCGATTTTTACAAGAGAGGAGGGTTTTTCCATACGAAGCGGTGGCAGGGAAAGAGAGAGTTACAAGAAGCAGCAAAATATCCGTGCGGTCAGCAGGAAGAGTGGCCTGGCCGGAGCTGGTGGGCTTTTGCCTGATACTGATGCTCTGTTTTTACTTTTTGCAGGGCTTTGTTAATTTTACTTGTGATTTAAGATGTGGGGCTTGCAAAGGAAGCTGCTCCTGAATTTGTTTTTTAATCAGTCCTGCGAGTTAAAGATCACCCAGTAACCAGCCAAATTCTGAAGCACAGTGGTTTTAAATGGCAGAAGTAAGAAGGTTCAATTTTGAAAACCGAGCTTGTGCGCGCAGTCAAATAATGGATGCGCTGTGCGAAAACACACGCACCCATGTCAGAGCTCCTGCTCTGCTGCAGGGCAGGCGGGTAGCGTATTGCTCGCACAGGGGACTTAAAAAGCTCTGGGTCTCCTCATTTTTAAGACAGGCCGTGCATATGGGATTTCTGCGTCTTTCTTCTAGCATGAGCCTAATTCAACCCTTCTGCCCCAATACACTGGGCGCAAAACCAGGCAGTGCTTGTGGCCTCCTCTGTGGTTAAATACCTGTGGCTGCGTGTCCAGTATACCTTGGGATCTGCGTTGAGGGGCAAGGATTTCATTTAAGCAGTGTGCTGGTAACTGTTATGCAGCCTGAATCATTGAGCTGCTAGGCACGAGAGCTGGTGGCATTAATACGCAGAGAAAATGACTCTATGTGCGGTAAAAACCTTTCTGAGTAAATCCTGTTTTCCAGTGCTCCTGTAATTACCTCTTGCCTCGCTGTGTCTGATTACTGTGTTAGAGATAGAGCTCGCATTGCTTTTGTGCTGTGTCTGTGATATTTTCTATACAATGCTGATTTCTGCCCGGTTAATTGATTCCTAATACTCACGTGAGTTGACCGGTCATTCTTATTTGGTGGTGTTATTTAAATAAAGCCAGCACCCGGGCTCCCCGTGCAATCAGGAGTGTCACTTAAACTTGTCATCCCTCCTCTCTGCCAGATCACGATTCGTCGTCTGCTGCGTTAGGTGCTCCATCAGGCAGAGAGGAGGCGGCGTGCCATCTCCTCCGCGCCCCGAAATAAGGCTCTGGTTGTGCCTGTACAGGACCAGGACTTGAGCGGAAAAGTGGGACAGCGAAAGGAAAGGCTCTGCTGTTTAATTAAATGCATCTTTGCCAATCAACTCCTTCAGTCAGTCCCTACCGCCCCGGCTTGCCTTGGATTAAGACGGCAGTAGCTGTCTTGGTGCCAGAGATTTAGTGACTCTTACCAGGTTAAGTGGCTAGCAGAGGGCAGCAATTGTTCCTGCTTCTGTCTAAAGCCATCTGTGATAGCCAAATAAACACAGTTGTGCACAGTCTAATTCCTGCTGGCGAATCAGCCGTGCACAGGATAGCGTAGATAAACCGGGGTGCCTGGACATCCTGCTTCCTGGGTCTGTAATTATACAGCAGTAACGATGCTGCTGGAAACGGCCTCGGCCTTTGTTATCGCCGCGGACCTTTTGCCAAAGGGTGGCTGCATGAGTGATGAGATGTAAAGGACGGCAAGAGGAGCGGAGGATGCCCAGCTCCCTCTTTTCAAGGGTAAAAACGTGGGGTAAAAAAACAAAACAGAACAAGCCAGCCTCTCTTAGAAGAAGGGTTAGTTTAGTAAGTGTGAAGGTTCAATTTTTGTAGCGTGAAATTCCTTCAACTGAAAATAGCAACCCCCCAAAACCCTTCAACCCCTTGCTTCTCCGTGAGGCATCCTTTGGCTGTATTTTTTTTTTCTTCGCGTTTGTGCTTGTCCACGTGGATTTTTTTCTGGAGTGGGGAGCAGCGAGGTACAAGCACCGCTCTGTAACTCTGCTCGAGCCCGATGCTGCTCCCTCCTCCCTGCTGCATCCTCCCTGACTTTTTCTGCTGTTTCAGGTTTTTCTTCAGCTAGTAATCGTTTTAGCAGATGGTGGGATAAAGCAGTGCTGGCCAGGAAATTACCTGTAAGCTGAGAGCAACGTTGTGTTTATCCATCACAAGGCACTGAAACTTTTGGTTTTGGCATCTCTTGGCTCCTATGAGGAGTTTGGGGAGGGCTGGGAAGGCTCTCAGGTGCTTTCCTGGGTCTCTGTTCAAGGGCACAAGGGTTTCTTGGGGTTAGGTGGCTGCTGTGTGAGTGACCTAAAGTGATTTTTGTGATATGCAGCACGACAGTGCACGTTTATGCAGGGCAAAATTGGGATCTCCCATGGCTTTAGGAGCCAAAGCCGTGCATTTAGACTGGGAAAGGGTCTGGCTCAGCTCGTACGGAGCTGCCGGAGGAGCGGGCAGCCCCTCTGGGGTGTCCTGGCAGCGCAGGGCTTCGCGGGGCACATTTCTCCCGCAGCTTCAGTACCCAAAAGGCAGGGGGGCTAAAGACAGAGCAGTGCACGGGATTAATCTCTCCCCCCTCGTGCCCTGCGCCCCTTTTTAAAAGCTACAGCCGGGCACGTTGTGCTCTGGGGAGATGAGGCTCCTCTCCGTTCTCCCCGGAACCGGTCCTGGGCTCGGCACAGCCGGCGGCGGTAGTGTGGCGCGGGCGGCGTAGCCGGTAAGTAAGACACTCTCCGGCTCACTACATTGCGAAGTGATGAAGTGGAAATGAACTCCCTGCCTGCTGAGGAGAGGGGGGGATTAGCTCCCGACAGCAGCACTCGGCTGCGGAGATTGATGGGATGTGCTGACGTCGGGTACCAACCACGACCATCTCACTTTGGAGAGCAATTAATCTACAGATTCGGTAATCTGTCATCCTCTCCCGCTCCCTAATAGGTGGTGGGAGCTCTTGCTGTCGCCGGGAAATATGTTAGGGGAGTTTGAAAAGAGCTTCTGCGCTGTGGTTTTTGGCCAGCCGCTCTCTCCTTGCCTCGCGCTGCTGAGAAAGGGTCGTGGGAAGCTGCAAAGGCATCTTCCAGCTCCGCAAAGCTCACGGCGCGCGGCTTTGTCGTAGGACCCTGGGTGATGCACTCCAGCACGTGCCTGGGTGCGTTAATTCAGCGATGCTGTTGAGTCGGTGGGGTCTAAATGTGCTCAAGCGCTCAGATGAATCTGCATATGTAGGAACAAAACGCAGCTTGATTTCTTTTTTTTTTTTTTTTAAATTGTTTTACTACTGATTTTTTAACCGTGGGGCCAGAGGGGAGAGTTGGTAGGGAGATATATTGCCTCTAACTTTTTACTTGTTCCCTTTGTTCCTTTCAAGGTAGCTGCGGGGGAAATGCAGCTGTTCTCTGCCTTTCCCAGAATAGTTCATGTACCCCCAAAGATCTGTAGACAACAGGTTGAAATTATGGGGTGAAACATTACAGTGCAAGATTCCCCCCAAACCCAAATCCTACCAAACCAGCTCCCCGTCGCAGGGTCGCGTTCCTCAGAACTGTACGCACAGTTTGAAATCTCTTTTTTGCTGTGCACTTGCTGCAGCCCTTTGCAGGGCATTTTTCCAGCCATTGATTTAAAAATATGCATTTAATCTGGAGGCAGGAGGGTTGGTGACTGCAAAAGTGATGGCTCAACTGTGCTGCCGGTACCAGGCTGGTCTGCAGGGCGAGTAGCAAATGCATTAATCCACTGTGCTGGTGAGACCTGGGGGGATGATTTAAGAGCAGCCAGCACTTAGGACAGTAGAGGAAATGTCAAAGCAGCTTTGGAAGGAAGAAAAAGGTTAGTTGCTTTTTTTTTTTTTTCTTTTGGAGTTTTTTCCTTTCTTCTGCTATTGAACCATTTGCCTTGTTTAGGAAGAGTCTGCTCGTCTTTCTGTGCCTCCATTTCCCTGTGTTTTAAGTGGGGGGAAGACACTTCTGGGAGGTTGAAGACTGATGGTGTCTCCGAGGTGTCCTAAGGGAAGGACAAAGTATTCTCTGTGCTCTTCCCTGAGAGAGGCAGGGAGAGAAGGTGCCTTGGGATCTCAGAAGCTTTGAAAATAACGTACAGGAAAGACTTCTGAAAACATGAGAAATAACTGGGGGGGCGGGGGGGAGTTGGCCCAGAAGTTCCAGTGTCACTCCCCAGCACAGGCGGTAGTACAGGGTCGGTGTGCAAGCACTGCCCAAAGCAGAGTTTTGAGACCAGGGGCTTATTAACCGTGAGCGGCTTTAATGGCACGTTGCTGGCTGTTAGGTACTGCTGAGACGTCTTCCGTGTGGCGTGCGGGGAAGGATCCTGACATCTCTGTGCTGAGACGCTGGAGCCTTTCTCAATTTTTCAGGTAACACTTGTGCAAAACGTATTGGCTTTCGGGAGGGGACTGAAGAAGGAGGCAATGGAGGACTGTCGGCGTGGGATTAATTGGATATGTTGTGCACGATACCAAGTTTAATTAGAGCTGCTTTTTAATCTGCATCTCAGCTTGGCAGGGGATAAAGCACCTTCAGACCTCATCTAGAGCTTTTTCTGCATGGGTTTGCAGCAGAATTAGACCCCAAACCAGGGTGAGGACCAGCTTAACCACGATTTACAGGCAGAGCCCGAGCAGCCGAGGGCAGAGCGGTCTCCAGCAGCTGGCAGAGAAGAGCCTGGGACCTGGGCTGCGGCTGACACCGGTATGAAATCAGGGGCACTGCAGTCATTAGTCCAGGCTTCCTGCACACAGTTGCTACAAATCTGGAGGCACAAGTGGCATGACACGTTAATGTCCTAGCGTTTAACCCCTCCCAGCAGGCGAGGATGCCTCGCAGTATTAATAGCCGTACAGTTTGTGAATTTACACGGCTGTACTGAAACCCGACGCCGGCCGCTTTCACACATGTCGCCCTGCAGATGGACAGAATTACTTCGGAGAGTCGCTGCGCGCTTGAAAACACAGTGCCGTTTCCAGGGCTGGGAGCAAAAACTGCAGCCCCTTTGTTTACATCCCACGCTAATCCTTTCTCCTCTGGTTCAAACCAATGCACGGAGGGAGTGTTAAATTGGAGTGGGAGGCACAGTGCTTTTAAGCATGCTTGGTAATTGCTGCCGGCACAACTCATGGTGGAAGGGTAGTCCTGGAAATGACAGTAGTGATCTGTTTGGCTGGTTTTTCACTGTGGCTGGCCTCTCTCTGCCTCAGTTTCCCCATCTGATCAGTGGGGCTGTAACCTTTGTGCTGCTGAGGATAAAACCAGTAACATACTCTAAGCTGCTCAGGTGCTCTGGCTTTGAAGGCAAAGCGGTGTGCCGGGGTGGAAAGGCAGCTGCGTGTGTTGTGAAGCTGCATGGAACTTTGAGACTGAGCCCTCCTAGGAGGGGACACTGGTGTCTTCCAGCCCCTGCAGCTCCGATTGCTCCTGCCTGCGATGGAAGCAGCGTTCCCTGCTTTGCAGACCCTCCGTTCCTCAGTAGGTGCCCCACTGGCCATCCCTTGCTCAACGTAGGCATCTGTTCCTGCAGGTGAGGAAGCAGCAATCCCTTCTTCCTAATCATCCCCCGTAATTGCCTCCAGGATGCCCTGTGCTGCATGGATAGAGAAATTCCTCCTGCTTTTGAGGAAATGTAGTTCTCTGCAGAGGGACGGAGCCCTGAGGAACAAGTCCATGTTGGAAACGGTGCAAGTATCAGCTGGCCGAAACGCTCCTTCAAGGTAGCAGATGGGTGGGTTGACACCTCCACGTGGCCCATGGGTTCCTCGCTGAGCTATTCTGGCAGGTTCGAAACTCCTCAACCTGCAAAACCCACGAGTTTCTCCAGCACAAGGGCACCGTGAGCTCTGCTGCGGCATTTCTGAGATGCTGTACTAGTCATGGACCTCGTGGCCTTTTGGTCCCTCTGTTTAAAAGAAGATCTCAGCACGTACCTTGGGGAATTGTCATCTATCGATCTCCACGCAGAGAAACCCCTGCATGCAAAGCCAGGGGTGTAAGGTTTGTTTGCCTTGAGAGGTTCTCCCAAGACATTATCACTGCAAATTCATACTTGTTCTCTCTTTTTTCTCAGCTGGCTCTGGAAATCTCTGTGTAAATGCTCTGAGAACAAGAGTTCAGACCTTGTATGCTGTTGCAGCTCTTTGGCTGTACCGTAACGCTAACCCATCTGAAGGTTTTGCTGTTTTAAAGACGGATTGCAACTCCCTCCCCTACAAGAATTAGATAAAGTAAAGAAATCATGTGTTTTACGGTGATTTCGGAGAACATATTGTCTCGAAAATGCAGTTGCATAAGCAGATGCTGAGTTTGAGGGAAACTGTTTCTGCTGCCTTGGCCAGAGGGAAGCATTTTGCTGTGGAAGCGTAGCGCGGCGGCTCGGGGCAGTGGTGCCAACAGCCCTTACCCGGCACCGCATGGACAGGAGGGAAGCGAGAGCCCTTTTACAGATGGACAAAAGCTTATCGCTTGCGCATGGTGACAGCAGCAGCCGCTGTCAGACCTCTCTCTGCTGCTGAAAGCCTGACGATAACTTCGCGCGGGCTTCCCTTCGACAGGAGGAGGATGAAAGTTGTACGTCTGTGGTGGCTGGTGCTTCGGGTTTGCGCACGCAGGATTGTGGTGATGGTTTAGCCCCAGTGCTCGTCATCCCTCCTGCCTCCCAGGTGGGCAGTTTGGGAGGGTAAGCTCCGATCCTGCCCAGAGAAGAGCATTATGAAAGCTGGCAGTGAGGGCTTCTTGCAGAGTACTCCTCTGAAAACTCATTTCAGATATTTTCCCTATAAACCTGGCAAACTTGCCGATCTGTGCCAAAGGGCCAAGCTCTGCTGCTTTTGTTGCTTACTGCGCATTGCCTTGTGCCCTGCTCCTCTTTATAGAAATAAATACACTGGAGGTATAAAGCCCTTGTCACTGGCAAGTATTTCCATTGCTTTGGTGCAAATTACTGAACCCTGTATTAATAATTGTTTCCCAGGTTGTTATAAATTTCCATGTAGCTAAATATTGATATTCCACTTCAGCTTTATTGATAGGCATCCTCCTGGGCTGCCATATTGTTCCAGCTTTTATGAATATGAAAAATCAAAGGCGGTTTATTATTTTAAATAGCTCTGAGCTCGGTTGTATTGTTTTACGTCTGAAACCACTTGCATTAATCAAGGGGGGAGGTTTGGGTTTTATTACTCTGTCAGCCAAGAGCTTTTGGTATGTGACAGTACGAAACCAAAGGAAGGTGGCAAGCTCACGCGCTTGAGATAACTGATGGAGCCGCGAGGGATGCAGAGCGGCTCTGGGAAGCAGCATCGCAAGTTAATGAAGTTTTCCAGCTCTGAGCAGGGCACGGATGTCTTTGCCCACCCGAGAGCAGCTTCAGCAACTTCTCAGGAGCCCGCAGGCACTGCGTACCGTTTCGTGTCATCCTTGCCTCTAATCCGGAGGTGCTGCTGGAGGGGCTGGCGGCTCCCTGGGTGCAACCGAATCTCTGCAGCGAGTGGAGAAGGTGCTGCTCCTCGGGTGTCTCTTCCTTGCTGCCTCCAGCCTTCTTGCTAAAGCAGATGGTGATCCTGTGGGCATCCCAGGCATCCTCCCTTGTGATATCTGCACCCAGCAGAAAGGGAAAAACTAAAGAGGCAGAGGATAAGAAGAGGAATTTGCCTTGTGCTCTGCTCACTCTCCCCAGCCTCTAATTGCCTGAAGACACCGCACCGGTGCTATCTGTTCCTGGGAGCCACCACCCCGTAGGAAGCATGTTGCTTCCCTGAAGAGCCAGCTGATGTCTGGGGACCTCGCTGCTGTATCTGGGACTTGCACAGGTACATCAAGAGGAGAGAATCATCCCTGAGAAGCATCTTTGAAAGGTTTTGCTGAGCTTGTAGGAAGATTTCACTTAATTGATTGTCTTCTATTATCCTCCAGTACTTTTTAACCCCCTCTGGAAGGCTGGTTCGCTGGGCTGTAGGTGTCTTAACAGGGAGCTGGGCAGACACTGGAGACCGTACACATTAACTCCTGGAGAAAAACACTCAGCTGGAGCATGTCATCCAAACGCTGAAGGTACAGTGCTGTCAATCCCACCTGGATCTGCACTCCATCTAACCTGCAGTCTGCGGTTTCTTTCTCCAAATGCTGCCAAGATCTGACCTAACTTACGAATTTTGCTGTCATCGAAGGTCAAAACCATCTGGCTGCAGGCTTTTCCCTACAGTACAATGAGAGCGAGCAAAGCCCGTGCTGGTGTGTTTTGGTTGGCAGATAAACTGGTTTGACCCTTATGTCCATTTACAGTCAGGCATTAGTGCCCAGGGAAGGTTTTCATGTGAGCTTGTTTTGCTTTCTGCCTTGAAAGCAATAATGGTAGTGGTAAAGTTACCGTGCGCGTGGCTATTTTTTCTCAAGCTAGTCTTTGCAGTGAGCTAGAGTCTGTGCATCTCCTTCCTGAGTGCAGAGAGTATTCTTGAAGCTCCTTTTGCAGTGACAGAGCTGTAATTCTCAGCTGTTTGTTGTTGCTGTTATTAATTGTTGTAATTGCTTTTAAAATCTGGCCCCTGGTAAGAGGACTAGGTAGACACACTGGTTAGGTTTTATTACACAACCTGCTCTTGCTAAAGAAGTTATTTTTGCTGAAGGCTTTCATTGAACTGCTGAGTCAAGACAACGGCTTGATGGGATAACATCTTCTCCGCTACCTTCTGTTCAGACCCTGGAGCCCCATTTGCCTGGGAAGAGAAGTTGTGTTTCTTGGAAGGCAGCTCGTGTTAAAGGAGCACTCAAGCAAATGCAGCGAGCTCTTGCTGGAGCAGTCGGCGTGTGTTTGTGGTCCGTGGGTTTCAGCCTAGATCTGACTTGCACGACTTGCCCCGGAGCTGGTGGTGGCTGTGGTGCTACCAAAAGTTGGGTCCCTGCATTGGCCGTTCCTTCATTCCTTGGGCTCTACCATGAGCCACGAGCGGTTGTGGCTTGTCCGCCGATCTCGGAGCTGGTCGATGCTTTCCTCCTGGAGGTGGCACCATCTCAGATCTCCGTGCTGGTGGTCAGCTGCTTTTAACTTAACTTCTCGAGCAGGGGCTTGGCCAAAAGGTTACGCTGCTCAAGTGAGGGCACGCAGCGAGGCTTCGAGGGGGGTGCGCGGGGCTCACACGAAAATAGTTACGCATCAGACTGAAATCATTAATGCCCGTTGCCCGCAGAGACTAATTAAGGAGAGCTGCAGCTGTTTTTGGAAGCAGTTTGCGGGGATTACACAGCGAGCACATGCTGGAGGAACTCTCGGAGTGTGAAACATTAGGCACCGCGTTTCGTGCTGCTGCGTGTGCAAGCGCTGTGCCCCGAAGAGCTTGGGGGGGGCACAGGGAGAGCGGGACAAAGTTTTCCTGGACTGTTTGCTTGGAAACGGTTGCTTTTGTGCAAACAACAAGCGGTGAGTGATGACAGCCCAGCTGCTCCTGAGTTTAGGCACTGACAGACCATGATGCCTGGGCATCTGATGAAAAAGGCTAATAAGGTTTCCCCCCTGCCCCCATCTCCCCCTTCCCTCCCCAAAAAGCTGCTGTTTTTTCCACTTTCCACATGAGCGCAGCGGAGCCGGCAGTCCCACGCGTGCAGTGGGGCAGCTTGGGGTGTTGCTGCTTCACCCTGCTGGTCCATTGTCTGTAAAAAGCCCTTGGAAAAGGCTAGTGTTGACTTGCATTTGGTTATCTGCCGATATACGTGCCAAAACGTTTGCGTGCTCAAAGCAGAGGGCAAACAAATCCATCCGAGCTGGTGGTGTCCCCGCAGCGTGGACACCTCGCGCTGTGGTGTAATGTTGGGCTGTTGTTCCTTGCAGTCCTCAGCAGGGCTCTGACCTCGTGTTTCACGTCCGAGGAAGGTCAAAGCGGTGATATTACCCCTCTTAAAAAGCAAAGAAATGTTGCAAGAGAAGCTCCGGAGGTCCTTGTCTGATGAGCGCTCTGTGCTGTGGCCCAGTGCTGGTACTTGAGGACCAGGAGTATTGAAGCTGCCTGCGTAGTCAAGATAGTTTCTAACTTCAGTCACTTTGCTTTAGAGTTGGAGTAATGCGAGTGCCCTGCAGATCCCCTGGGCGTGCTTTTGAAGCTGCTCTGCGTCCCGGCTCCAGACTGGCTTGTTGTTGCTGTTGCTCAGCTTCTTGGTGGGTTTCTTGAGGTCCCTTTCAAGCATCGTTCATCTCGATGGCACTGGCGGCACCTGGAGCTTTGTTGAGCCTGAGCTGGCCCCGTCGGTGCACGGCCGTCGTTCCTCCATCCCCGCTCCCTGCGTGTAGCTCAGCTGGCCAGCCTGCACGGACAAGACTTGGTCTCATTGCAAAGGATATTCGGCAGGTTTTATAACAGCAGGGTGGCTTCTGGGAAGCATTTTCTGGGAACCCTCTCTCCTATCATGCTTCAATTAAAATGTATTGTGCAAGATTTCCTGTATCTAATGCCCTCCTTCTGAATTTTCTAGTTATTTTATCTGCTTATGCATCTTGGCTTGATTCTCTGCATAGAAGACATAAGTGTAACATTTGGTTCTCCAAGACCACAGGTCACGTTGTGCTATTGTAAAAGAAATAATAAGGATGCTTCATAAAACTTCTACTGAGTTGTGTGGAACTCCTGGACCTCACCTGAAACCTTTTATTCCTCGGTCTTAAACCCTCACAAAGCAGCACACGGTCTGTCGCACCGGATTAGATCGTAAAACCATATAGTCTGGCCCTGTGCCCAAGCAACAGCCAACGCACGGCTCTTCTGAGAGCCAACGTGAAAAGCTGGGAGGTGTTGGCGAAGTTCAGAGTCGGGCTCCGAGCTCAGCGACTCGCACGCCTTCGGTGCGCTGCCTCGTGGCACGCGCAGAATCCCTGCGGCTCCGGGGATTACGGTTTTATGGTTTGCATGTGGGATTTGCTGTGAGCTCCTGGTTCTTTTTATAGTGATGCTATTCTCAGGGTGTTTCTGCGAGGGGATTTCTGACCTTTGAACAAGAAGCCGTCAAGTCGTGGAGCGGCACGGAAAACGAACAGAAAAGCCAAAGTGACTTGGGCTGCGATTCTTGTTAAAAATCATTAAAATTCAGCTATTTCCTGGGCTAGGACATTGCTAGTTGGAGTGATTTGTCGTTGCTGTGTGCTGGAGCTCTGCTGAGAGGGGTATTTTGGTGGGGTGGCTTCTTGCGTGTGCTTGCCTTGCGTCTTAGTGTTGTCAGAGAGGGTGCAAAAGCCCTGGGACCCCTGTGAGATTGTTCTCATGTAGCTCGCGAGAGGAGCACCTTCAGATTGACTCGAACTGGTGAAAGCCCTTTGCAGAACAGTTTTATGACAGGCCAGGAGCTGGGGGATGTGGATTTGGGTATTGAACTGATGGGGCTGGTGCTAAGCCTAAAACAGACTACAGAGGACGAGTTTGAAAAAAAGCACAGAGAGGATTATGCAAATACGAAGTAACCTAAGTAATGGAGTATTTTATTAACTAATAATACTCAGCACTAATTGCCTTTATGAGACTGTGCAAACATTAATTAAGCCGCTGCCACCTGTGAGGTAGGTGCGGAGGAAGACTCCGTTTTATGCACAGCAGAGAGCCGATGCGGCTGCGCTCTGCTTTTGCAGGACACCCAAATCTGCGTCTGTGGTACGGCGCTGAGGACGCCCGCGGATTTTGGTTGGGCTGTTTGAAAAAATATGCACAAGAAGCCCCGTGCAGTGTCTCGCCTTCTGTTCTTTAATCCAAAGTGGGACTACTGGTAGAGTTGGATATTTATGAACTGTTTGAAGATGAGCTTTTACTGTGAGCACAAATTGTGCTTGTTTTTTTTTTAATTATAATACAAAAAAAAAAACAAACCATGCTTTTTACCAGATCAGTTTGGCAACCTGATGAACAGTGCCAAGAAGTTGCCCCTGACATATCTGTGCTTAGCAAGGGAGAGACTGCCTTGGTTTGGGGAGACGCTGTAGTGATGGTGTGAAAACTGCCTCCTTTGGGCTGGGAATGGGAATGTTGTCCGTGCTGAATCAAAGCCACAGGAGCAAGGTGGTCCACAGGGCAAGCGGATGAAGAGAAAAATACAGGAGGGCTTGTTCAGGACCTCCAGGGCTGCGTCACCACCAAGTGCGAAACTGGGGCTCAATTTTTTCTGGTGGCTCTTTGCAGGAGGAGGATGCTAAGGAGAAGAATGGCAGGAAAGTGGTTTGGCTTTTCCCAGAGTAACCCCAAACTAAAGCTAACACTGACGTTAGGAAGAGAACTGCCAGAAACACCTGAGTCCTTACGGTATTCTCTCCATCCATAGGTGGAGATAAGGTAACGAGGGGTTGAAAGCTTGCTTGAGAGGTGGAATAAGGAAAGAACTTAAAGCTTAGGGGGAGATCTGTTGCTGGAATCTCGTCCATATGGCATTCCCATTAAATGTCTCCGGAAATGGAAGACTTAGGGGAAGTAATGGATATTGCAGTGAAGTCTTACAGCTGCTGTTTAAATCTTGTGCATGTAGCTGTTCTCCTGGTTTAGCGGCAAGTGTGACGGGGCTGCACTGCTCATAATATCATGACAGTGCCAAGAGGCCCCAGGAGGGATTTGAGGAGTGCCGTGAGTGTCTTGGCCAAAGCGGAGGGAAGACCTGAATGGGCTGCGGCTGTCCTCTTGGCCCTCGTGGTGCTCAAATGCTGCACGGCACCATTGGCACCGCAGGAGCTCATCTCCTACAGCATCCCTCTGCAACACCAAGATGGTTTGTGAGAGGTCCTCCTGCCCTAAAGAGCTGAACCCACGTGTCACGAGCTTGCTGAACATCACGAGGACAAGGATGCAAGTCCTTTTGCTGGACTGGTATGTATGAAGGAGAAAGGAGCAGGCTTTCACCAAAAGGTCTGGAGAGCAGGAGACCCGAAATAACTGTGCTATGAACTAGGACACTTGTTTTTGCTGGAACAGCTTGGTAATAGTAGGAGGCTGGTCTGGGAATGTGGCGAGCGTCGCTCCTGCCACGGTGTCAGGTTGTTTGATAGTACTTGCCTTTGCAGCCAAGTTTCTCTTCTGACTCTTTGGATGAACAGGGTGTTAGAAGTTGGAGGGTGGGATTTTCAAAAGCGCATCTCTGCTGTTTTGATTGCCTCTCTCTGAAAAGCTTTTTTGGAAACCGTAGCTCTACTCATTGATGGGTTGTCACTGAATGTAAATTGTCCTGGCCTCCATCTTTAGTCTCCAATTGGACTTCAGAATTTGAAAAAACGCAGCTGACGGTCACCAGATGAATAGAAATCCAGCAAGGCTTCAGCTGAGCCTCTGTGGGGGAGCAGGGGGCTTGCTTTCTTGGATCTGCTGCTTTAGCTGCTGCTGATTGCAGTGATTCCTCACCAGTTTCTCCTTCCAGCCCATCATTCCCAAGCCTGCTTTTCCCCAAACACTTAGAAAAAATAACTTGCTAAAATAATTAGGCTGAACTGGATTGTCTTGCACAAGGCAGGCAGCAGACGGCACGCACACAAACAGGCTGGTACGTCTGGTGCAGGGTGGTCGTGGCGACGTCCCAGTGCCGGTGGGATGCAGCCAGAGCTGCAACATCTCAGCATCTCACGTGCCTCTGTCCTTGCTGCTGAGCAGAGCCCTGCTGCCCCTGCAGGTCCAGAGACAGAAGAGACGCTGCCGCTCCAAACTGCCCTGCGGAGGCTCTTCTCTCCCAAAAGGCTGTAGGGAATCTGGTCCTGCTCCCTTCAGTGTGGAGTGTGGGTGGTGCGATTGCCTCCTTGGCTTAGGAATTACCCTCGTCTTGTAAACGATTATCAGCACAAGAGGTATAAAAACAATATTTAATGACGAAATGGAGACCTGGCAATTTTATTTATGATTCTTGCAACTTTTTCTCATTGGCACCGTTATCGGTGGTATTTCTGGCCCTACTTTAATTTCTTTTCCTAGATCGAATGTTCGTGGCACGGGGAAGTTGACACCTTGGGCTTCTCTCTGTGTGACCTTTCTCCAAGTGCAGTAATGAAATAGCAAGGAAAGAAGGGCTTTAAGGGAAGACTCCTCTAACATAAACCATCTTCTATTGATTTAACCAGCACTAAGGGAAACTGTTTGTCCTCTCCCTATAAAATGCTTCCCCTCTGCAGGGAAACAGTGATAGTGCAGTGAGAGAAAAGAGGATGCCGTTTCCGAGACATCGTTTCCCTTTGCAAATCTTTTTTTCTTTTTCTTTTTTAAAATTCTTCCTCTTGAAATCATTGGTGCTGTCCTTCTGCTAGGCACGGTGGAGCTGGGTACCTTGGGCCATGGCAATCAACAGGGCTGTTGTGCTTGACTTTAAGTGCCTGCTAAGGAAGGTGGAGGGGCCTGGCTCAGACCTGTGGGAAGCACTGCAGGATGCCCCTTGGTTTTAGCAGGATTTGTCTTCACCTGGCTCTCTGGGGTTGAGCAAGGGGGGTTGAGGAAGGTTTTGCTCCACACCATGTGGAGCATTGGGTTTTTGGTTGGTGCAGGGTGCAAAGAAGTAACATCTCTCTGAGAAGCAGCAGATGTGTCCGTTCTTTGTAAATGGTCACGGTTTCGTTCATTGTGCTTGTCTTGCTTCTGGGGGAAATTCAGTGTTGTCCGTAGCTGCCTGCACTCCTTGTACCTCTTCCTTTAGTCTCGAGGAGAAGCAGGAGGAGAGAGCAGGCTGCTCTTCATCCCGGGTTCATCTTCCCTTGGTCATCAAGATGAGACGGCAGTGCCTGCCCTGGGTCAGGATGCGGACCCTCGCGGAGCAGCGCTGTGCTCGAGGACGAGGGTTGGTGCGGCTCCTTGCATGGCCGGGAGCTCGATGCAATGGCCTCACATGGTAGTTTGGGAACCACCACCGAGCTGCGACTCCAGTGGCTATTATTAGAAGCGATGTGGTCACACTTAAGCCACAGAAACGTCTCTTGGCATTTGAGTCCTATTAACTGTAAAATTATCCCCCTAAGAGAGAGGGGGAAGCACAACCGCTCTGGTGGTGAAAGGAGACCAAGAGCGAGCGGTGGTTTCGGCTCTGGATTTGTACTGGGGAGTTTCCGAGGGCACTGCATTGTGGACTGGTCTTGGTGCGTGGGGTTGCGTAGACTCACACCTGGAGGACTTATTTGTAGGTGGAGGTGGATCGTCGTTGTTTCTCTGTCCAAAATATGTATTTGGTTTAATAACAAGCAAGAGCACAAGCCCTTTTCCCTGAGACTACAGAAAAGCCCTGTAGCACTGTCAATAAAAAGATTACCTGACAGCCCTGGAAGGAAAATGAAAATTTATCAAATATTACCACCCCTGTCTGGAATGGCTTGTCAAACTTGGAGGCAGGAGAAGCGAGATTTCTTGTTCGTCTTTCCCTCTCCCACGCTGACATCCCTGGGTGATCCCGAGGACGATGCAAGGGAAGCGTTCTGCTCCTGTCACTCACAGTTTAGAAAATTAGGTGTTTGTTGGAGGCAGAATCTAGGCACTACCGCAGGTTTTTAGTTGCAGAACAAGATGCTGTTTCCTTCAACGTGTGCTGTTGGAGAGCACAGAATGACTGCATTGGTCTGCAGGGACTGAGACATGAACATAAAGCACTCTCGATTGGAGGGTAAAGGTAGGATTATTGACGTGTTGGTTAAAACAGTGTTTGTTTTCAACCAGAAGTGGAAGCTTTTCTTCTCCATTTTGACAGTTTTGGTCCCCTCTTCGTTAAGAGCCTTGGGTGGGCTGGAGAAGTTAATTGGGATCAGCCAACCTGTTGGTTTGAGCTTTCCTTATTGTCAGCTCGATCGTTGACTTCAGAAGCTGAAAAGCTACCAACACCGAAGCTTTCTTTTGCCACCTTTCCTAAGTGGACAGCATGGGGTCATTTTTGTGCCTCTATGCTAACAAATTGTGGCTGTAATGGCGCCGCATTAAAATTAATGCATATAGAATCTGATGTGGTTTGATGCTTATTTCAGACTTCCTGATGAGGAATGGTTCACTTGTGCCATCCAGGTAGCCAATGGAAATTTCTTTCTCATAATCCTCTGTCATGTTTTCAACACAGCAAGTTTAGATGACTGTAAGCCCCGTGTGGACTGTAAGCCTCTTCACCCAAGCGAAGGTCTGGTTGTGATGTTTCCTTGGTTTAAGCTCTCTCTCACACTCCTCCCCTCCCAAAGAAGGCCATTTATTTGTATCAGATCTGTGAGAAGATTTCACCTCTGGTTCGGGGATGATGGTTTTAGCTCATCGGATCCCACTTAGGACCTGGTGGAGTTGGTTCCTGCAGCCTTGACCACGGAATGGGAAGGTGAGGTAGGGCTTGGGTACCTTTTGGAGCCGCCTGGTCCCACAGTGAGCACCCAGAGCTGCCTCTCGATGGAGTACGGTGTTTTTTTTTCTCCTCTAGTGTAGATCAAGCTGTGCTCTTTGGGAAGGGGGAAGAAATGGATGTGTGCCAAACTCACCCAGCTGTACCACCCAAATGGGCAATACAAGCAAATAAACCACATGCACTTGCTTGTGCATAGCTTAGGCTATGAAAATATTTATTTATAGTAACTTACTGGTTCCTGTAGCCGCTCTCAGCAAATGAGGACATTTCTTTAAAGCAAAAGCAATTTTCTTCCTCCTCCCCTCACCCTTCCAAACTGTCATGAGGTTCCAGCACACGTTTGCTGCTGGGGTGTGCATGTGGTTACGATCCTGAGTCTCTGGTGCTAAGCCACACACGTACCAATTCCAAAATAACTGACGGTAAAATGGCCCCAGCCTTGGTTTGGAGAATGGAGCTTCTGAGGAGCAAAATCATTGCTGGCATGTAAGCTGAATTGGGAGAAGCATCTGTCCTGTGGGGAAAGTGCCGCTGCAAAGGATCCTGCTAGAAGATACCTCCTCTTCTCCAACCTAAGTTTCCTTTGGTACAGTTGAATGCCTCCTTGGCTCTGATCTCCTTCCCTTTATGCCTTTTTCCCTGGCTCAAAAGTAGCTTCCCAGCGCCCTCAGACTATGGTTTCCTTCCCTTATACTGTTGAGAATTCAGTGTATCAACCCAGAATGGAGAGTTCATGCTGGACAGTATGGGGAGAAGATTTTCCTTACCTTGGTGCCAACCCAATACTTAGTCCAGTCCTTCCCTGGGAGTGAAATAAAATGAACTAGTGGAAGCTGAGTTAGATGCAAACAGGCAGGGTTAACAAGCATTTACAATGAAACTAAACCTCCCAGCCCTTGCCAGGATCGGGATCGTAGATGGGGAAAACTTCGTACATGAAATAAGCTTTGAAGTGTGGTGTAGATCGGATATAGCCTGGTGAGCATCCTCTCCAGCGCAGCCCGGGGCTCGTCCTTGCATCTGCACGGCACAGCTGTCTCCTGGTAGGTTTAAACGTGCGATTTCCCTTGCATCCTGAGCCACGCTGGCCTTGTCCGCTGTTGTTCTGTAATTCCCGAATCTGGCTACACGAGCATTTCCATGCCAGGATGTGCTCCTGAAGCACTGCCCTGGTGTTAAATGCTTACTGGGGTGATCTGTGTGTCGTTCACACTGTGAGAGGTGCGAATTGTAGGAGGTGGATTGGTTTTCCCAACGGGGGAAGCGACCTGCAAGTGGCAAACTTTCTGGAGTCTTCTCGAAGGTAAAGAGCGAGGATAGAGAAGGCATCTAAGCGAAGGCGCACGCTTTTCCCTTCTTCCTTCCCATCCATTTTAGACTTTGTAGAGCAAAGGATAAAAGGGGGGAAAAAACCCACCCACAATAATCTATAGCAACTGTCACCCAGCAAACTACTCCCATTTCATACAGATAGGTTAGGTGTCAGCGCGCGATCGATGGCTCTCGTACAATAATTATAAAAACTAGCAGGTTGTGTTGCTTGAGTGAGTTTAAGAAGAGTAGGGTCTCAATCTTTCCTCTAATAGGGCTTTGACAGTCCACAGCGCAGAGGCTTCGTCTTAGTCTGACAGTGTTGTCATTAAACACCAGGTAGTGTGGAACAACAGAGAACACGGATTCTGAGCGCGAGGGAACATGCGGCTTTGACAGGAGTTATTTGTCATCGCGGAGCTGCCCAAACTCCTCAGACTGCAATACGGACGGCTGCTTAAAGTGACTTATTGCCCCTGTCTGTGGCTGCAGTTGTGATTTGATAATCGGTAAATGTTTGTCAAAGATGAATTCCCTCCCTGATTCAGTGCTGTGCTGGAAAAGCAAATGAAAAGCGGTGCGCAGGGAAACATATCGGAGGGATTAAAGAACGGGGCAGGATGAGGATGACGAAAACAACAGGTTTCCCAGCTAGCTTGCCCTCCTTGCTTCGGGGAGGTAAACCTGCAAGCCTTGGGATCGGGATGCTTCACCGGTACGGGGGCATCAGGGCCATGCCTGTCCTTAGAAGGGTTTGCCATCAGCAAGGTGCTGGTGGACCAGGAGGACTGCGTCCATTATAAGGACTTTTTTTTGTAGGCTTCAGAGCTCCCCACAGCTGCGGGTTGTGTTCCTGGGTTTGCTTTCGGGGTATTGCAGAGTGTTTGATAACGGCAGTTGTGTGCTCCCTTGCGTAACCACACCACGCCAACCCTGACTTTCGTTCCGTTCTCCTCTGCCAGTCGCTGTCCTGGAGGCTTCAAGAGTAATTCTTTGGTAGGGAGAGCGAAGTCTTACTTTTCTTGAGATTGACATGGTGCTCGCTGAGGTTTAGACACTGTTTTTAGGGCTTTCTGCAGATATTTTCCTTGGCGAATGCACGTGCATGTGCTCAGTGGTAGCGACTTGAAGCTGAAACGTTTTTTCTTGTTCGGACGGAATTGGAGCCCATTCATCGCCTGCTTTATGTAAAAGTTTAGAAAGGAAATTTAAAAGGAGCTTAACAAACCTGCTGCCTGTGAAGTTTTCCTCCATTCTTACAGACTTCATCCCCGTTTCTCTGCCAATGCTGGACTTGGGTCAGGGTCTTTTTAAATGGATAGTTAGGAAAGGTAAAAGCCGGGGGAGAGAAGGCTGGCCTTCACTTTGATGAGTGGCTTTGAGGGTGGGGGAATTCCTGTGGGATTCAAATGTCTCATCATTAAATTAAAAAACCAGATACTAAGTCAATCCTAAAGCACGAATGCAAATGGGTTTGCAGCCTGACGAGTGCTCTCTGTTGTTTGCCGAGGCAGAGCGACCTCTCTCCGCACCCCTCCCGTGCCTCGGCGTTAACACAAGATCCATGAACCCATTTGATTATAGCCGGGGTTTTTCTAGTGTTTGAAGTGCTGAAAACGATCAAGAGCAGGAAAAGTGGAGTGATTTATTAGACTCATAAAAATTCATACTTTGTTATTCCAGTCATCTTACATCTGAAGCTTGTTAGAACGAGAACCCCTGGCAGCTCCCGCCGCGAGGCCGGGGGGAGGAGGGCATTTATCAGCCTTCCTCCTGCCTCGGCTGCCATCCCGCTCTCATTTAGAGAAATGGAACCGGCTCCTGGAAACACATTAATAATCATTCACTGAAGGAAGGTGGTGGTGGGGGGAAAAATCCCTCTTTTGTTATAATAATAAGGGTTGTGTTTGAACAGGGCCCAATGCTCCGGAGAGCCATTCAGGCTGTTTAACGGGGGCTGTGTAAGGGGAAAGTGTATTTAGTGTGTAAGTGCGACCACCTCTTGGCAGTCCCGGCGGAGAGGCAGATAACACAGCCTCTCCCCATCGTTAGCGGCCTCATCAGCTCCCGCAGCGTTCGGACGGGGATGCAGCGGAGCCAGGTACCGGTGCATGGACCCCGAGGTTGTGCCCAGACACCAGCGGCTGTGAGTGGGAGCGTGGCTTCAGGACTGCACATCTTCACGGCTTTCTAGAAGGTAGATGATGGGCGAGATGTCCTCCTGTCCCCAGCAGGACCTTGTTGGAGTCTGTTGGTCGGTCTCTCTCTGTATTTGGGACTGGAGAGAATAATCACAGGTATTTGCCAGGCTTTCTGTTGCAGTTAAAAGATTGATATTAAAATTGTGTCCTGTAGAGCTGAGTCCAAGGCGCTCTTCTGTGAGTTATTCCCCTTGGCTTCCCAAATCACCTTCAGGTGCTTGTGTCGCTCCAAAGCGTGCCGACCATGACCTCTTGGGAAAGCTGGATCTTGTGCAGGTAATGAGGGCAGCTTATGGCAGCCGCTTGGGACCGCATAAGTAGTCAGCACAGGGATATACATATATTTATGACTCGCTGATGTGATGGCAGCGGTGTAGCCATCAACTATTTGCTGCAACTAATGCAGCGTTTGCAAATCTTGACTGCAACCAAAATTCATTTGAAAATCACCAAACACCTCAGAGAGGCCAGGAGCTGTTGCAGAAGACCACTGACGGGTCCAGGAGTGTGTGCAGGCTCTGGGAAGGGTTTTTCTCCCCGCTGCGCTTTAACAGAGGCTTCAGAGTGTGCTCCTTGCAGAGCTGCCCGTTTCTTTATGGCTGGAGGAGGTGCCGTGGCAGACTGCTGTGTCCCGGTCCTGCCCCACTAGAGCTCGGCTGGAAGAGGTAGTCCTGACTTCGCGTTACAGACCAGTCCACCAGCTGTCTGCATCTGATTCTAGCACCTGTAAATAGCTTCAAAGTGCTTTCCTCTCCTTCGGGACGAGGGGTGCTGTGTTTAACCCAGCCAGTTACTGCAAGGTACCCATCTGCCTGCAAGCACCATCCCCTGCAGGGACTCCTGGGTCAAGTAAGAAGACAAGTAAGTGGCGAGTGTTGCTCAGAAAGGGAGAAGTTTGCCTTGCTGCTGAAGCCACTTAAGTGGCCCTGTTTAACTTGAGACAGAAATATTTGAATAGCTGCTTGCGTTACAAGAGGAGATAACTCATCTGTGCGGGTCTGCAGAGCCTTAGGAATCCGTCACTGCAAGGGATGCAAAGTCCTGCAGGCATTTTCCTGCTGGATGGAGGAAGGGGAGCGCGGGCTGTGATGTACAGCGTGCTGACGATCGGTGCGTAATGGGCTACCAATCATCAGTAAAGATCTCTGTGTATTAAATCAGTGTTAGCCTTTCCAGGACCGGGAGACATACATCACGGATCTTCAGCACTACATGCAAGATTTAAATGCCTAATTTAGTACGTTAAAAAATAAAATAAAAGTCCCCAGCAGTGCGGTTCAGGGGAACGGTACTCAGAGTCGTGAGGATTTTTGTTGTTTCTAAAGCAGAAAGTCTCTCGCTTGTCTGGTTTTTGTGGCGTGCGGATTTGGGCAGGGATTGCGGCAGCTCCCGAAGCAGCACCGAGGACTCGGTCGGTGCCTTTCCGTCTGCCGGCTCCTGCAGCGGTGCGCTGTGCAGCGCCTTGTGTTACCGGTTGCCTTTCTAAATGCTGGCCCCAAGCACCTGTAATCTAGAGCTGGAAGGTGGGATGAACAAAAAAACCCAAAGAAACCGGATCCAATAAACCTCCTTTATAGGCAGCATCTCAGCCTCGGCTGGAAACGGGGAAGGGAGGCTTCAGCGCATGTCCGGGTGGGAACACACACGGGAAGGAGGAAACACTGCTGTGTGGCAACACGTTTATGGAAGTTTCCATTTCCCCCCCCCCATTCCTTGTAACAAGCGTGCGTGGATGCTCTGGGGGTGTTACAGGAAACTTGCGGGAATACCAGAAGTGTTGAAGTGGCGACTCCGGTGACAGACACATTGGGAACGACGCTTCCCGTGGGCAGACGCCCGCATCGCGCTGCGCGTGCAGACGGACTGCAGATGGATGGGCAGAGGAGACTGCGGAGGAGCTCGGATGGATTAAACAGACGGGCACATTGATCAGAAAGATGGATAGGTAGATCCGAGAGACTGATGAACTAAATCGCCCTGTTACTAACTTTCTCGGTGCGAGTGTTACATACAGGTGCGCTCACTGGGTAAAATTTTAGTTGATGAAGCGTGGTCGGAGGGGTTAGCATAGGTGAGAGCAATGGGGACTGCTTTGTTCCAGGTCTGTCTTGTTTGTCACTCGTCTGTTTCGATTTGCAAACTTGAGCACTGCTTTGCTGAGGCCAGCCTTGAACCCAGCCGGCTGCAGTGGAAAATCCAGCCGTCAGCCTGGCCATCACCTTAATGCAAAGCAGCCTGCTGGCCGTCAGGGCTTTGCCACCACGGAGGCAGGAATCCCAGTCACCAGGAATGCACGGTGATTTCTTTTCCCTTAGTGTTTGTGCCGTGGAGGTTTCGCAGTCCTGTTCCTTACTACCGAGAAGGGAAGCATCCCCGGCATTTACAGCTCTGCGTGTTGTTGTGTTGTTTCCTTCTTTTGAACTTGTTCAGCATCAGCCACAGCCGGAGGCTGTAAGGGGAGCGCAGGTGCTCAGCCTTTCGGAGGCTGACGGCTATTCCTGGGTGTCTTTTGCAGCAGCATTTTTCCAGGGAATTTCTCGGAGCTTTCTGATTTTCATGTCTACTTCTTTTCATTCTGCTGCCTTCCCTTCTCTCCCGTCACGCTCGCTGATGATGTTTCCTCGCTGACAGTGTTCTCCTTGCCACGTTGTCCCCAGCTTCTCCAGCTGCTCTCCTCCTTGCTCCCCTTCTCTGCGCTTTTCTCAACAGCCAAGGGACCGCCCGGTTCCCCAATGCCGTCTCCACGCATGGAGGGGCTTTCCCAAACCTTGGGATTATTTCTGAACAGGGAGCGAGAGATGCCGTTTCTCTGCACTGTGCTGTGTGCTTCGTCACTATTGGCCTTTAAAGTATATAGTCCCAATTTCAGCACTGTGCTAACGCCCTCTGCATTCTGCTTCGGAGCGTTGGGGTGTTAGCATGGATCAGCGCGGTGGGTCCTCGCCGGCAGCTGGAGGAACTCCAGCTATCGCTGGCTTCTGCAGGGGGTGTGGGATGCTGTCACGACGCTGCCCGTGGCTTCGTCATGTAGCGAGGAAGTTACACAGGGAGGAACGACTTAGACCGTCACACCTGATCGTTCTGCGGATCACACGGTGGTACTGCTCTTTTGAAGCAATTTTTTGGATTCAGCAATCACAGCTGAACTGCGTTTTAAGAATGGAAGCAATTGGAGGGGAAAAAAAAGGTTGAACAAGTGTTTTTTGGGAAGATGGGGACAAGCTACTGAAAGGTCCGGGTGCTGTGATTAAAATAAATCTTGTTCTCCAGCGCTGATGTTCCTGCAGGACAACCCTGTCCTACCTTACCTGATGGTGAGAGTGGGTCTGCGCCCATACGGAGGCACATGGGCACATCACTGTCAAAATGCACGGAGAAGACATTAGAGAAATTGGAGAAACGTAGGAATTTCTTTGGGTTTGGTTCCACTGAAGGGAAATGGTGCTGCTTTCAGAAGAATTAAGCAAATGTTGGTCCTCTAGAAGCAGCTGAAGAGGGCAACTGAGACAGGAAAGCGAGGACTAACAGCTGAGAGCTGGAACAAGGCGAGGGATGCTGCAGGTACCCGTTGCGCTTCTGCCTTTTGGTGGATGTCGTTAGCAGGTCTGTCACCTGCTCCCAGGTCCACACCCAGCCGGAGGGGCAGGATCAGTGCGGGTATGAGACCACTGAGCTCTCCCCAGGCCTGGGCACAGGGGTGAGCCTCTCGGACTGGCCGGGTGAAGGGGCAAGAGGGGCTGGTGTTAAGTAGGGAGTTGAGAGGTTTTTAAGAGTCATGATGGTTTTGAACTGGGATCTTGAGTTTCTCAGTGGAAGGTAAGCTGTGTTTCTCCTGGGATGACTAGACTTGCTTTGACATCTGGAGAAAGCCCTACCATGAGATGTAATTCCAGTTCCCCTCGTGCAAAGGTTTTACTGCATTCCTGTTCTCTCTTTGCACCATGCTCTGAGTCGGTCTGTTGCCAAAAAAACCTGGATGAAAAGCTCCTACCTGAAGCTGGTTTTGGGAAGTGTTATTACTTGGTCTGTGCCCTGTAGCTGGGAAAATGGGATTGTTCTCCAGTTTGTTGAAACTTAGTAATGCATAGCTTTGAGCAGTGCAGCCTTCTTCAGGTAGATGGACATCATTACAACCATGACTCGAGGAGGAAAAAGCAGGCAGTCTGATGAATGGGGAGAATAAAGTTGTCCTAATATGAAAATAAGCTTTTTTTGTGAAAGCTTGGTAAGATTTGTTTGCTTTTATTTGCTGTCTCCAAAGCAAGAGGATATGAGTTGATGTCCTGAGCTTGTGTGTGATGAGAACACAGGAGCGAGGCTTTGAGTCCTTCTTGGGTCTAAGGCAAGCAGGGATGTAACTTGTAATAAGTTCTTCTTTAACCAGGTCCAGTGGTATTTCCATGTAGAAATGTTTCTTTTTTCCAGAAAAGTTACATGAAATAGGTTCCCTAAGGCACTCTTTAATGATCTTGGGCTTGGTGAGATTTTGACAACTTGGTTTTTCCCTCGAAGGTGGGTGATGCTTCCACACCATATTTCCAGGAAGCACAGTCCTGTTCTTTTTGCTTCAAACCTGGAAATTCAGCTGCAGACACAGACACATGCAATTCTTTTAATAGTAGTTGTGAATTTTAATACCCTCCCTGCTAAAATGGGTATTTCCTTAGAGTCGATCTCTAGCAAGTGCCATCGCACCCGTGCATTGTCATGCCTGATGGCTTATATTAACTTCATCCTTGCCTGCAGTCCGTTCAATATAAGGAATTAGTGAAGCAGATTTGGTGTTAATTCCCCACATGTTCCCAGCTGAAAGCGGCTGCCGTGCTAGGCAAAAATTGCAATGTGTTTGGAGCCCACTAAAATATTTCAGCTGCAAAGCCTGTGCTTCTGTTGTCCTCTGCGAACGATGCAGCCCGAACAGCAGTCTTGCTTGGGGTCACAGGTAAAGCACTTTTGATCAATTGGATTTATTTCCTATTAAGCAGCAGTTCATGATCATAAAGCATCGTTTACATTCTGGCATAAATAGCCATCTCTCTTGAAAGAGCTCAGAACTGAATGAGTGTGAAAATTAAATTCCCCTCTTAAACCGAAGGATGGTCCTTTTGGAAGCTGATTCCAGTAGCAATATAATTAACCTCTTGCTGTGCCATTCTGTGTGAACATATTGAACATGCTCTGTGATAATCATCCCGTAATACTGGTGTCTGCTTTCACACTAAATTCGTAACAGCATTACAGTAATCCCAAATCCTTTTGTTAACTCTAGGGACTTGGCCAAGTTGGTAACCAGAACAAAAGTCATCCGAGCCGTGCAGCTCAGGGCTGACGTTTTGCAGGTGTTTCTGGTGTAACGTGAAACACCGAAACGATTCGCTGTTGGGAAAAGGGTGTAGGAGCTGTGAAGAATCTTTATTCGGATCAATGCATAGATCTGTCCTCGTTGGAAGGCCATTTCGTACGTAATCAGTGAACGTAACTTGAAAGGTCCACACAGGAGCTGGGCAGGTCCACAGCCTCCTCTGGAGCTGCGCAGGGTTTTTCGTTCGTTTGTTTTTAAGGCCATTGGAGGCAGAGCCGCTCCGGCTCTTAGTGACTCTCAGCTTTTAGCTGCTGGAACCCTTCGTTTTTCTGGCAAATTATTCAGCGTAATTGCTATTATACGCTCTGTGCTCCCACGTCAGGTCCCCAAGCCCAGCTGCTGCCCTCTTGTTTTATCCCATCTTCTTCCTGCCGTTCCCTTTTGCTCAATATTTTCCTCCATTGGGTACACCCTCCCCTTCCCCAGTCTTTCCCACCCAGGGAAGCATGTAGCGCTGGGGACGGGGACGTCCTCTGTGCTGAGCAGATGGGGCTGTGAGCAGAAGGAGCCTGCACCGAGAAGGCAATGCTCAGTGAAGGGATGGCAAGTGTCTCTGTCCCTCTGTCTGTACCAGTTCTCGCTCCTGCCCAGCTTCACAAAAGAAAACAAAACCCCCCAAAACCAGAGCCAACCTCGCCATGGAGACGTGCCGGCTCTTGGTGCTGGTTGCACGTATTCCTGCAAACCCCACCGCTCAGCTCGGCACTGCTCTCAGTCTAGATTTTAAGTGATAAAATATTTGAGATGGTGTTTTATTTTAAAAACACTGGAATTCTTAACGTGCATAAATGGAGGAATGTTTTAAAATTCACTGTGTTTAAGGAAAAAAAAAAAAATTGTGGCACATCCCGTCTTCAACGTGTCTTGCAAAGTTTTGTTGCAGACCCTACAGCAACGTTGTGTCTTTGTGTGTCGTTTTGTTTTTGTTTTCCCATCGAGAAATTTAGCTTAGTCTGTGTCTCAACCAAACCACCTATTTCACAGTTGGGGTAACAGAGATAGGTGAAGTGGGACCTAGGGTTTTAAATTCCAGGATTTTTATATCCCCTCCTGTTCTGATTTTATAGCAGAAATTAAAGTCTCAAGTCCTTCACTAATGAATGAATCACCGAGAAAGTGTTGTCTCCTCTGCTGTAGGAAAGTGGGTAGCACAGTTCTGGGCCCCCAGTACCAGAGAGGCCCGGGCATACTGGGGAGAGTCCAGTGAAGGGCCATGAAGATACTGGAGGGCCTGGAGCCCCTCTGCTGCGAGGAGGCTGCGAGAGCTGGGGCTGCTCAGCCTGGAGAGGAGGAGGCTCCGGGGGATCCCCCCTGTGTCCGTCAGCACCCGCAGGGAGGTGCGGGGAGGACGGGGCCGGGCTCTGGGCAGGGGTGCCCGGGGCCAGGACCGGAGGCCCTGGGCACAACCCGGAGCCCGGGAGGCTCCCCCGGGACACCGGGCAGCACTTCTGTGCCGTGCGGGTGCCGCAACCCTGGCGCAGGTCCCCAGAGAGGTGCTGGGGTCTCCTCCGTGGAGATCTCCAGCCCCGCCTGGCCATGGGGCTGGGCACCAGCTCGGGGGGCCCTGCTGGGGCTGGGGCTGGAGGGACCCGGGGAGCCTCCAACCTCAGCCACGCTGTGATTCATAGAACCACATGGTTTGGGCTGGAAGGGACCTCGAGCCCCCTGGTCCCACCCCTCCACAGCAGGGACACCACCGCCAGCCCCGGCTGCCCACAGCCCCATCCAGCCTGGCCTTGAGCACTGCCAGGGATGGGGCACCCACAGCTCCTCTGGGCGCTGGGTGATTCCTGGATTTTTCAGGTGTGGTTTCCCCCTTCTCTCCACATGCTGTCGCGTTGAGAAGCGGTGGCCTTCTGGGCACCACAGCTCTGGCACCTAAAGCCCATGCTTGTTCGCGCAGCCGCCCAGCGTTTTGATGCCCGTTATCTTCCGTGACCTTGAGCCACCTGATGCCGAGGACTCAGCTCTGTGCTCATGTCTGGGGTCCCTCCTGCACCCTGCGAAAATCCGGGCAGAACGTGCATCCCCATTGTATTGCATACAGCACAAAACAGCTTATTCCGCAGCCCAGCTGGGGAGCCTCTGGAGAGCTGTCCCGAGGTTAAAATGCTCTTCGATAAGACTCTGTACGCCGGTGGTTTACCTGCGTTTCGGTGGTTTTGGGGCCAGACTGCTACAATCTGCTCCTTGCATGCAGTAAAAAGTTCCTGCCTCTATTGTAGTGGTGAAATTTCCTTTTCTCCTGGTACTCCTTGATAACTTAAGCTGTGTGTTTCTGTTTCCCACGTATTCCCCTTTGAGATATAAAGAGCCGGGGAATTTGCTGTGGTTTTGTTATTGCTGCTGTTGTCTGGATTATATTTATCTTATGCTTATCTTCCCACTATTGAGTTATCCTGAAGCCGCACATTGCGTTTTAGACGTGTTCTCACCTGGGCCCTACAAAAAGGAGACGTGAGGGGCTTTCCACAGCTTGCTCGGAGCCTCGCCGCCTGCAGCCCGACCCTCCGCTCCCTCCTGCTGCCACGAAATCCTGCTGAGTCCTCTGCCGCGGCAGCGCCGAGCTGTGCACATCGTTAGCATTGCATTACCAGCTGCACGGTGCGGGGCAGCTCCCGATCCCGCTTTGCAGGTGCGCTCGCAAATGAGGATGCCCGCGATCTATGGGCACGCTGGTAGTGCAAGGTAAGCAAGGGCAAGTCCTCGGGTCAAAGCTGCTTTCTGCAGGGAGAGGAGGGCTCTCGGGTGGGAGCTTTGCTCCGGCACCTTCCCGGAGCATCCCCTCCTGCCCCACGTGGGTGATTTCTTGCAGCAGCTGAGCCAAAGAGCTGCACGAAGGCACTGCGGGCTCCGAGCTGGTGCTTGTGGTTGTTACAGGGAAGGGCGGCCGGGGGTGTCTCTGCCCGGTGCTAAGGGCTGGGGGGCAACTGGGAATAGCTGGCACTGGCATTAGGCACGCTAATTCCTGGGAGAGAAGGCAAGCGGCGTTTCAAAGAAATCCAGAGCAAAGCGATAGCTGCTGGATGGTTTTCTCCCTTGTGCTTTGCGTGCCGCTTGTCTTGAAGGTGTTTGTGAGCTGCCCGAACGGTAACGTTAGGTAACTATAATGAGGGAAAACATCCAGTGTGAAATGAAACCTTAGCTGCCTCCGCACGTCTGCTGCGACAGCACGGGTTTGCTGCAGATAGCAGGTGAGCGGCAACTTCGTTCTGGGAGCTGAGGAAGAGAGACGGCAGGTTTTTTGCTGAATCTTTACTTCCAGGCCTTGAGCGAGTCCCACGGCGAGGGTGTTTGTGGGATTGATCTCCGAGTTAGAAGCTGTTTGCTTTCAGAATAAGCTTTGGAGCGCCGGGCGCGATGCTGCGGGGCCAGCTCCCCCGCCACATCCATTGGTGGCTGCCCCCGTCTCCCATCCCGGCCCCGACTTCCACTCTGTGCCGATCATCTTGATCCCGTGCTTTTCAGAAAGGCAGTTTCTCCCTTAAATTAATTTCATTCCAAATTTTAAACCGAAGGGCAGAATTGAGCATCTTTTTTTTTTTTTAAATACCTGGTAGCATCAGAGCCTGTATCAGGAGTCACCATACGCTGTCGGCATCCTTCGCGTATGTGCTAATAGTCCTTAGCGTTTTATTTTTCTTCATAATGTCTGTCTTTGGAGAAGCAGTTTTATCAGAGGCTTTTGGCCTCTGCTTTGCTTTTATTGTAGTTTAGTGGTCATGACAGAATTTAAAGGGCTGCTTATGGTGGCCCTGCTATATTCCCTCGCATCTCAGGTTTCCTCCGGTGCTGGGGACAACACCGGCACCGTATCAGAGACGCAGTCCGTGCTCCCCAGTTTGCATTCGTTGCTGGTGGGGTTCTTCCCTCTCTCATCTCGCTTCCAAGTGCTGGAAGCTAAACGTACCTGTCCCTTCCGCCTGCCCCGTGCCGGGCTGCCTCTGAGCGGGTTTTAACCGCAGCAGCAGCTCCGAGCCCGGCGTTCGCCCGTGCTGATGCTGACGCCTGGAGCTTCATGGTGCCCGAGGGCAGCAATCCCAAAGCGCGGGACCCAGGTGGGCTTTCAGCTGTCACTTCATGGCCCACAGCACCCGTTGTTATTTTTATTTTTCCCTTCTTTTGCTGCCTGAGCAAGTCCCATGCCTACATAGGAAGCTTTCTCTGTCCCACATCCTTCTCTGAAAGCAGCAATAATCCCTTGAATTAGGGAATCCATGCTCCTGGAAATTTATCCTTGCTCTTTTAACTTTCTTTTTCCCAGCAGTAGGTGCACAGGATTTATTCTGCGGTTTCCCTAATCCACCCCGAGTGGCAGCGGCTTGCTCCTCGGGGCTTGGCCGGGTGACGATGCTGGAGCGGTGGTGACGGCGCAGGCAGGCAGGAGTGCTCGGCTTGGGCTGCGGTGGGCTCTGTCATCGCGGGACCGAGGTCACCCTTTGATGCGGAGGAGAAAAGCAAGGGAGAATTTGGAGAGGTTTTCTTTTTCTGTGGGATATCCCCCAAAGGGATGCAATTCCTGTTGTTTAGTTTGTTTAAAATGATGGTAGGAAAACTGGCAGAAAACTCGCTGAAAGACCTGGTCTGATGGAGAAGTAGACAAAGTTAGCTAAGATCTTCCTGTTCTCCGCTCATCTTTTTGGCAGATGTGAAGGATTAAAATTTCACAACTGTAGGAACAAAAGATTTGTTGTAATTAACAGCAGGTCAACGTTTCCCCCCCATTTTTCTTGCCGTGGAGGTGAATGCATGTTTTTACAAAAGATTTTACTTTTTTGTTGCAACTTGCTTGCAAGTGATCTTAATTTTGCATTGAGGGAGGAATTTAAAAAAAAAAAAAAGCTTATGCTATCACTTTTAAAAACTTCATTGATTGGGGGGAGGCACAGAACAGAAATAAGTGGCAGCTTGGGGCGGTTGGGGATGTAAAAGTTCAGGGCACAGCCGTGTGTATATGATTTAAGGATACCAGAAGGTGAGTTGGACCTTGTGTTACTTCCAGCTCTCCCGTGGACATCCCAGGAGCTGTTTTTCTCTCCCTGCTTCACATTTCCCCTCTCTGAAGCGGTGTCAGCTCCTTGCACCTCTCATGGCAAAATACAAAATAGCTGAAATAAGCACCTTCATCGCCTTGTTGCATCCAACCCCTTTCCTAAAGCGTGCGTGCGCTGGGTCCCGCACCACGGCTGCTTGGAGGAAGGATGCGTGCCGGCGCACTGCGGGAGGGTTTTTTGGCACCGAGTTGCCCATCTAAAGGTCAGTGTAAGGTGTGCGAGTCCCCGTACCAGGCTTTTCCCCAGCCCCCAGCGAGCGGTGCCCGGGGGAAGCACGGCTCCAAGCAAAGCACCAACCTCAGCAGCGCCGCGGGCTGCGAGCCCGGCCTGATAAATGGTGCTCATATCCCATTCAAATATGATGCAAGCAGTTTTTTTGTAGTTTGTCTTCCATTGCGGTAGTAAAGTTTTTAATTAGGAAAGCTAATGAGATCGATTAGTCATTAGAACTGACCTCTGGATCTCTGCGAGGAGTGTGCATGTGTGTGCTGGGCTGATAACGGGGGACGCTGGGGTATTGTTTGTAATAAAAGCGTAAAGTGTTTGATTTGAGTGAAATGTGCCACGGGGAATACATCATGCGGAGAAAAAAAATTACAACCCTGGGAGCCTGTAATGAAGGGAATTAAACCAACATCCTATCTAAATAACATGATTATCTACACAAAACCCCTCAGCTAGCAAGTAATAATAGAAAACTGAGCTCTTCGGAGAGTCTCTTTCAGAAGGTGGTTAATGCTGGAGCCGTGCGTGCAGGCAGTTTCCGAAGAGCAGCTCCGGCATGAATACAACATCCAATTACTGCCGGGGAATAGAGTTTACCAGGTGCCAGCCCGTCTGCGTGCCGGCACCGGGGACGCCTGAAAGCCACAATTCGAGACCTCTATTTCTTGTGCGAGCGTCAGGCAGGGGGAGATTTCAGGCAGGAGTTTGATTAGGTGCTGGGTTGATTAGTGGCAACTAGAGCTTGCACAGGGTCAAAAACCAACCAAACAAACAAAAAAACAACAAAAGTTGTTAATGCAATCAGCAAATTCCCAGCTTAATAGTTTTGTAAGGTCGGAGTGGCAGAGGCGAGGGGTCAGCCGGTGCTGTTGCTGTATGGGAAGGCTGCGGGCTTGTGGCTCCCTGCCCTTCCCTTCCCTTCCCTTCCCTTCCCTACCCTTCCCTTCCCTTCCCATGTGAATAGGTTTGGGGACATGGTTTGTGTCACCTCCAGGGAAGGCTGCGTGCGTCCCCGCCTCCTGGGTGGCAATGGGGACTTGTATTCAGCCGGCTGGGGGCGTGGAGCTGGGGTTTCATCCAGCCTCAGGCCACGCAGGGCTTTGCACATCCTGTTGGTGTTCCGATATGACAATCCTAAATGCAGTTCTCTGAAGCAAAGCTGCCCAACTTTGCTGTTGTTCGTACACAATTCTAATTGCAATTCGTGCACAAACCTTGCAAACGGCCTTAAAGATCCACGTAGTGGCCCAATTGCTGCCTGGAAGAATTTTGTCGGATACAAAAGTCCCAGTTCAGGGAAACAGTGGNCAGGGTCAAAAACCAACCAAACAAACAAAAAAACAACAAAAGTTGTTAATGCAATCAACAAATTCCCAGCTTAATAGTTTTGTAAGGTCGGAGTGGCAGAGGCGAGGGGTCAGCCGGTGCTGTTGCTGTATGGGAAGGCTGCGGGCTTGTGGCTCCCTTCCCTTCCCTTCCCTTNCCTCAGGCCACGCAGGGCTTTGCACATCCTGTTGGTGTTCCGATATGACAATCCTAAATGCAGTTCTCTGAAGCAAAGCTGCCCAACTTTGCTGTTGTTCGTACACAATTCTAATTGCAATTCGTGCACAAACCTTGCAAACGGCCTTAAAGATCCACGTAGTGGCCCAATTGCTGCCTGGAAGAATTTTGTCGGATACAAAAGTCCCAGTTCAGGGAAACAGTGGTGGAAAACCAGTTTGCTTTTTGTTCTCTTTCCTCTCTCTTCTTCCCTCCCCTGAAAGCCATGGGCATTTGCAGTTCTCCTGGTTGCTCCTGCATAAGTTGTTTTGTCTTTGATATTGGTTTGCTTGAGAGCATCTCTCAAATCTCGTATATTTAGAGGCTGGGTTAGTAAAGGGAGACTAAATGCCTGGGAAATGTCCTTTTAGGACAAAAAGAAAAAAAAAATGAATGTCATCCTCCTTTTTCAGTCCTGCGGAGTATTTGTTTAATACATCTTGTTTAGTTTTTATTCCAAATCACCAGAAGCTCCTTAAGTCACCAGTGCTGACTTCCTGGCTTTTCGGGTTAAACATTTTCTGGCTGACTTAATGCACCCGTACTTTGAGTGCACTTTGCAGCACCGCTGCTTTTATTGATGCTCGCTGGGAGCAGCAGCGTGCCGGCCTTTAAAGCATCATCACAAGTCTGCTGCTTTGCGTGACTCCGCGTAGCCTGCAGGCATTATTCTGATATATTAATTACACAGGGGTTCCGAGAAGGACTTAAAGGTGTGAAGTGTTACAGATGTGAAAGAAAATCTCTTAAACAGCAGCGAGCGAGGGGCGAGGAGCAGGCAGCGCCTGACATCGTTCCCGTGCTGCTGGCAGAGGCTCGGCTGGGTTATTTATACCGAGCGCCTTTGCGGTTTTATCGCAGCTGTATAAAAGCGCTTATTTGTGCGGTGTCGTGAGCGTGCTTGGCACTTCATAGGCGAAGTTGAAGGCTGTGAATCCCTCCGTACGCCCGGTGCTCAATGACCGTTTATCTTTACAGCGTAGCATCGAGGAGCGTTGTGATCTTCATCTTTATTGTGAAAAATTCCGGTGATTTATCTGCTGTTACCGAGCTTGCTTTTCTCCTTCCCCCTATCAGAAGTTGCAACTCTCAGGCTGAGTTTGGGAGGGGAAGGTCATGCCGTGGGCTGCTTTATCCCTCCTGAACCCAGCACTGGCTTGCTTGTGAATGGACAAGAAAGAAAATATTCTCCATGATAACCTGTAAAGCTGCAGCTTGCTCTAGGGGACAGGAGCGGCTCTAAAATGCATTTTCCTGCTTTTCTTGTTTAGATGCAGAAGCAGCCTCCTGGCGAGGAGCAGGTTATCTGGGAGGCAGCGCTCTTCTCCCCTTTCTCGCAAAGACGGATGTGGGGATGGGTACAACATTTTCAGGGAAAATAATGATTCTGGTTTTCCCCTCTCAACCTTGCAATAATTTTAATTAGAGCATCTCCAAGAAAAACAGCCAGCCCTTTAAATCAGTTATAAAACCAGAAGACTTAGTCTCAGCATGTAGTGTCAGCTTTAATTATCTGGGCAGTTATAGCTGTATGTTATAAAAGTCAGGCAATTAGATGCATTCCTTAAAGCTGCAAAAAAAATTGCTAGCTATCACGTGGAGGAAAACCAGTCAGACACATAACTGTTAATTGCATGAAACATTCAGCAGAATAAACTGGCATGTAGATCATCCTACAAAATATTCTGAAAATGGAGATGATTAAATGCAGAAATCTGTTCTGAATGGAGATGTCAGGGATCAAGGTATTGTCTGTGAATGCACTCGAACACCAAACACCCCCAGGCCCATCGGAGCATTTCTGCTGCAGTAAAGCACGGTGTTCCCCCGCTTGATGCAGCACGGGGATCTTTTTGCCAGCTGAATCCAGCACGGCTGAACTGCTGAAACATTGTCTGTAGGACCCCTGTCGGCTGGGTCCTTTTTGTCCCATCTGCAGCCTCCCTCGGCGCACACCTAATTTCAGCCTGTTTTTCCGTTTGCTTTCCTGCAGGTACCAACTTGCACTTCGTAAGGAGCCCCCCAGCTAACAAGGTGATAAAGACACGCTACAGGATAGTGAAGAAGAACGTGGTCTCTCCCTCCTCATCCTTCAGCGGCCCTGTCCCCAGCTGGAAGACGAGGCGTCTCGTGACATCCAGGTAATTCTTCCATCCCTTGAATGCAGCTGGAGTGTTCCCACATCCGCTCCGTGTTGTTACCATTGCGTGTTAGTTGCAAGAATCACTTAATTTCTCTTTGTTTAGCCACTTCGACGCAGAGTTTATTGACTTAAAGTGTAAAATCGTGTTAGTAATCACGTTAGCCTGAGTCAGACTGGTGGCAAACAGCTTGCCACAGTCTGCTACTTCAAATTTGTTCCCTATTTGAATTAATTGTTTCCATGAAGCAGTTAAATAAGCTGTAAGGATGACGAATAAACGCACACACCTCTCTGCATCAGACCTAAGTAAACTTGCTGCCTGTTTTGGAGAGAGAATTGTCCTGCTAATTAGGCATGGTCAAGCCTGCTAACGAGGCCAGGCCTGCCCTCCGCTTTATAACATTATCGTGCACATGGGTGCTGAGGAGGAGCTCACTGAAAGCATGTTGGAGGCAGACACCCCGACCCTCCCCAGGAGGTTGGTGCAGGCACGGACTTGTGTCTTCATGGGTTTTCTGGATGGACGGAGCATGGGCTTGGCCTGGTAATAAATAATCTGGCATGTCCGCACCTGCCTGAGGAAGGGTGTTGGCAAGGAATGGTGCTGTACCTCCTGTGTCTGAGGGCAGACGTCCGTATTTCAACTACGAGCGAGCTGCAGCCACATAATCTAGGGGAGTGTGTTACCCAGGAATGTTTTGGAGACCGAAATAAGTTGTGTCTAAGCACAAGGGTCATCACAATAATTGATGCTTTAAAAAACAGGGCTATTAGAACTCCATGTTTTTGGCTGTAACCTGATTCTGGCTACTCCTGAGAGGAGAACGGGTCCTCCTCCTCCTCCTCCTGAACTGCTGGTTTGCCCTTGTCAGAGGCAAGTTTTGGGGCAAGAGAGCCTGCTCTGCTCTGCCCATTTCAGTATTCGTGCCAGACCCAAGGAGCTGGGGGACGTGGTGGGCTGTCCCCTTCCGCTGGCTCCTCCAGCAGAGCAGCTACATGGGTTGGTATCAACGCCCTACTCAGGGTGGTTTCTTCCCAAAGTTATTTCCTTTCTGTCTTCACGCATTGTTCCAAGGGTTGACCGCTTTTATGGTGCATGCTGGCTGCTGTAGAGAGTCAAAACATTGCAGGGATTTTTTTTAAAGCCTAACTTTGCCTGATTTTCCCCTACTCTAAGTGAAGTTGTCATAGAGTTTCACAGATGTTTGTATCGGAAGGGAAGGTTGGTTTTGGAAGACTTGAAGGTAGTGAGGCAAAGTACCAGGAAAAAAGTACCAGAGGAATTGCAAAAAAAAGTGTTTATTTTCAAACCATTTTTTAAAATATAAAATGAAGTTTAATATTTTTTCTTGGTCTTTCAAAAGCTGGTAGTTTAGAAACTCCTGGTCTGGCGTACTATACTGACCTCCGTTTCAAAGTTCTTCTCATATGGAAAATGTGGGTTCCTTTTGGACTAATGGCTGATTGCTACCCAAATTTTCTGCGTTCAATCTTACCTGCACCACCTCCTCCTCCTCTTTCTTTACCTTCTATTTATATCTGCACATCGTGTCCCCTTTTTACAGTCCTGAGATCGACACATCTCCTCTTACTCCCCTCCAAAAGCATCTGCTTTGCCTCTTTTGGTTCAGTTACTGCCCTGCTTGTAAGTGCTACCTCCATTTTCAAGTCCTTGGGGGCAAATTATTGCGTTTTCCTTCCTACAAACAAACCACATGCTCATTTTCATGCTCCCTCATCTTATATTTGTGTTGAATCAAAGTAGCATATATGTGTCCTTGTTACCCGACAGATAGATTCCTTGCTTGCTTCCCGCTGTCAGGCTGTGATAGAAAGCCAGACCATTAAATATGTAATTGTTGTGTTTCTTCTTTGGCCCAAATAGAAGCTTCTTAAAAAATATTATTATTTATTATTTACGTTTCAAAGTATGGCTTTTGTTCTGTGAATTTTATTGTGGTAAAGTCTAAAATGGTATTGCTTCTCAGAGGTTCATAATTTGCTGCTGATAATTACCGTGCCTGGCTATTTTGTGTGCAAGTGGAGATTTGTTTCTCACAGCTTGTAATCTCCCGATTCCTCCTGCAGTGCTGTAAGAGTGGCTCTGGGTCTGGTCGCTCCCAAAGCTGTGGTCACTCTTGTATGTTGCTGCAGAGAGAAGGAGGAGGGAAAAAAAAAAGGAAATACCTTTTTTAGTCTAGCAGGAGGGGCAGCTGAGTTCCAGCCTAGCCAATTGCCCCTGATGAACGCGTTTGTATCCACATTGGCTTCAGTTTTGCCCTTTCCCACCTTTGTCTCAGTTTGCCTGGGAAGTGGCTGCTTTTTTGGTCCTGAACCAGTCATTTCGAGCAAATCTTGCTTCTTTATTTAAATCTGGTATAGGGAAACTCGGTGGAAACAGCTGCTGCTTTCTGCCAGTGGTACAGACAGTCGTGGTGAAATGACCGTTCTCCCTCTGTCCCTGCGCTCACTGCGAGTGCTGCCCACATATCAGAAGATTGATTTTCGTTCCTAGTTTTTGTGACTGCGAAATGTTCTGTGAGGGAATCTGGGCAAAACTGCTGCTTTAGGGTCTCTCTGTAGTTAATGTGCCTCTAACTGGGCTCTTGAAAGAGACAACGTGAGCCAGGCTGGGCTCGTCCTGCTCTATAATTGTCCCCATTTTATTGTTGGGAGGGGAATTTGTGCCTAGTACGTGCTGTTTGTAGGTGGATTACGTTCTGCAGTCTCTTTCACAGCCAGCGAAACATGACGATGTTTTGCCATCATCATCTCGTACTGTGACACGACATCGCCCCAAACCGTTACCCCTCTGGTGTAGGAGGCTGACTTCCAAAACCCATTTGGGCATCAGTGGTCGGGGAGGGAGAGTGAGGGAAGATGAGTACATGCCGGAGAAGGGAGAGGGTCGTCTTGTCATCATATCAGGTCTGATTTTCTGCCCCGTGATCAGATGGATCTCGCAGAATTGTAGATGGGTGTGTTTGAGCGCTTGGTCTCGCTCAACGGAGCGGTTGTTTTGCAGAGGAGGAACCCAGTCGTTCTGCTGCGATTGGCTGGGAGCTCCCACTTGTAGAATAATTTTATCCATATTAATCTTTGACTTCATTAAATAATGTAGTTTAGATCTTACGGCTGTTTCAGACAAATCTTGATAAAATGCCATCAGCAAATTAAAAACAATTATATTTTAAAGAAGCAATAAATCTCTTACTCTGTCTCCCTATTACCTTCGCTGTGTGTGATCAATCATCTGGACTGTCTGGAGGAAGCACATGGCAAATGCTTCTCCTATAGTTTTAACATTTTTTCCCCTCATGCTCCGTTGTTCATAGCATCCTTTTGGACGCGTAACAAGGAACGATCCAGGGGACTGGGAGCTGCTTTCCCAGCTGCTTTGCTGTGCTTTTGTCAAAACAGCTGTGGCTTTTGTCAAAAAAAAAAGCAATGCCTTCTTTGTCAAAACGGCACGGTGGGAAACACTGTGCGTGCCTGCACCTCATCCCTCTGGGGAACGTGCAGCTTTTCCCGGGCTGTTTTGCAGCCTGGGCTTTGTCACCTCTTCTGTTTTACATTTTGGTGCGTGTCACATCCAACAGCCAACTTCTTCTTTTTAATACCCTTCTGGCTTTAAGCCAGAAGTGTGAAGTTAAAAGGCTGGTGGTGCTGTGGTCAAATGCTGCTCCCAAGCTTGTTTGTAGCTGTGAAATCCAGGTTTTTGGGGCTCCGAAAGTGATGTGCAAAGGTTTTACATGGCCAGTGATCTTCTCAGATTTAATACCGTGCCTTTATAGACTTTCGGCAGCAGCTGTGTTTCTGTCCGTCTTGTGAACTCGCTGTCCCTAAACATGTTTTTGAGATTCCCCCCCTCTCTTTGGGTACGTACGTGGCAGTTTGCAGCAGGAAGCCTTGCTGGGGCATCTGGGGCATTACCCTTGTTGCCAACAAACTCCCCCAAATTATCAGGCGAAGATGAAGACGGATGTGTCCGTGGGAAATGAGTGACGGGGAGAGTCGCTGCAGGTCCGGAGGTACCCGCTGTAATCCCTCGATGATGAGTTGCTTTCTCCCCTTATTGCTGGGTTGCATTAAACTTCGCCCTGCTGCTGACTTTTCTGGAGGCGATAGATGGGAGTATATTTTAAATTAATTTTACTACACTTTTTGTAATATTTTTGTTTTAAATAGATTTATAAGCAACTTGGGGGCTATTTCTCCAAATTTATGAAGATAATTTTCACTCTCTTGATAAGGTTAAATTTACACCTGCTATTTCCATATTAATTCACATTGCTAAGTGGATCTAATTTTCTTCCGTTCTTCTATCTAGTGAGTGTGGCCTTTCCTAATGCAATTTCCCCCTCACTAAATCACTGTGATCGGGAGTCATGATCGAGTTAAATTAACTTAAATTAATTTACTTAATAAGAGCTCCAGATCATTGTGAATGAGGTTAAGATTTATTGATTCTCCTTTTCACTCCTCCCCCTTATCTCTCTCCGCTTTGTAGGAGCGCAGCTCTGAAGGGCTGTGATTTGCTTGCCTTACGTTTCATTTTCTCCTATTGACATTGCGGTTGGTCATCACTTAGAAATCACGCGGGGATGCCTCCTCTGTGGCTGGGAGAGGGCTGAGCCAGTTGACACGGAGGAGTCGCGACGGATGAAGCGATGCGCTGAGTGATGGCGGCGTTTGCAGGTACTGGAAGCGTCTTTCAGCCTTTCTGCGGTGGCTTCTTTGGACAAGGTGCTGCCCCCAGCCTCTTTCCGTGGCTCACGTGGTGGGAGCGGATGTGGCCAGGCTGTGATGCTTTGCCCAGACAGGATGTCCGGACTTGAGATACCATGTCCAGAGGCAGCAGAAGCCTTGCGGATTTGAGGATGCTGTAGGATTGGGGAAACTACTAGAGGAAAAGGTAGGGCGTCTTTGGTTGTGGCTGGGCTACTGCACCCCCACACATCTTGGTTGGAGCTGGCAGATGAAGGTAACGGCAGGAGGATGCTCCTGGCTGTTAGAGATGCTCCCCCTTGCAAATCCACTTGCTCCACTGAAGGGACAGTCTTTTTGCCAACCATCCAAACCCAAATGCCGTTGAGCACCCACTCCAAGGCAGCAGTGGGAAACGTCCATGCTCCCATTTGGGGGATGACATACCTGGCTGGCACATGATGGGCTCAGCCAGGAACTGTCCCCAGAGCAACGGAGAGCATTGGTCAGGAGAAGGAGGCCCCAGCTCACTCACTTGCGGAGAGACAAACCCAATTTAAGACAATTTTTGGGGAGCAGAGTGGCCTGTGCGTAGTGGCTGATGTGTTTATAGATCCTAGTGATGGGCAAGTTAAGCACTGACCCACTTTGAACAGTTTTCTTTTAAAATAATGATGCATGTGTTTAAAAGAAAAGTAGCCTGTCTGCAAATATAGTCTGACACTGGTGGAGAAGCTCAGATATTTCCTTCAGAAAACTTTGCAGCTCCTCTTGAGGCACAAACTTATCCCTCCAGCATTATAAATAAGTAAAGAACAAAATAATAAAACGTTTGTCAGGGAAAGTGCCTGCTCAGTAGAAAAGACTTGTCAGCAGAGGATAAGCTTGCGTATTTTAGTTTTGTTTTCTTCTTTTCTTTCTGTTCCTTGGCCTGGAGCAAGTGTGGATGGACTAAGCTGGGAACAGGAGCCTCATTGGCTCAAGTCAAGCCCTTGCCACGTGTAACGTTTAGGGTTTTACCGTTCAGCGTGACACAGGTGATTAGAGCTGTGAAATGGGCTGGTGCTCAACCTCTGCATTGGGTGCAAATGCTGCTTCCCTGGAGGAAAGGGAAGATTGCTCAGTGCCATGGCTGTTTTGCTGTTGCCTTTTGATCTGCTGGATGCTGCTGTCCTGCCATCATGGTGTGGGTAGTATGGCTGTGGGTGCAAGTACGGTCAGAGAGGAGGAAAACCCACCGTACCTGCCAGTCACTGTCCTTTCAGGAGGTTGGGATGCTGTGCTCCAGGTGGCATGGACTTGCCGACCTCCTTGTCTCATCCCTTCCTTTCCTTCACTGGGGGCGAGTTTTTGGTTTCTGATTTCTCTTTGCTCTCTTAGCCATGATTTTGGATATCCGTCACCAGCTGCTCAACCTAACTCATCGTGCTGTTGAAGCCAGAGAGGCAGCACTGGATCTGCTGACCAGCAAAGGTATTCAGTCGGGGTGTGTGGAGGCCACCAGTCTCCAGCACTGTCCCCACACTTGGTCTCCTCTCTTGTGCAGCATCATCACCTTTTCCCCCCAACTCCCATGTTGGGGTGCTGAGCCCTTTCTGGGGGTGCTATCCCCTGTGCACAGTGCTTTGCTGAAGGATGGGCGATGACGTGAGTCTGGGGTAGAGTCTCACCTATGCTTTGCCCGCTTGGTTCATGCTGTGTAAGGAGCCCAACAACCTCCAAGCCATGGCTGCGCCGCTCCCGTGGTCCTGGAAAACCGGTGCTGAGCTTGTCACGGCTAATTTCACACAGCCCGTGCCATCCCCCTCCCCGGGAATCCGGGCTGCGAGCTGACATTTCCCAGCACTGCCCTGTGCTCATTTGGATCTTGGCAGAGCAGTGTTTTCCTTTCGGATCTTCCTCTCTACTTGATCCTGTTTTGCTGACATTTCTTGAGTCCTGTTACACGCTTCCTCGCAGGAGCCAAACAGGAGTTTTGGCTCCTTGAGACAACATCAGCGCCCTGGTGCTCCGGGTCCGTCACCGCACTGGAGGGCAGCAGGTATCTTCCACTTCGGAGCAGGGTGAGCAGAGCCGCGGGTGCCGGGCTCGGTGTGCCGTTAGCTGTGGCACGTGTGGTAACTCCTCTTGCATCTTCACTCGCTAAACCCCTGGGGAGGGGAGACGCAGGTGGGTTGAAGTCTTGTCTTGTAAGACAGAAGCACACGTACCCCGTGGGTGCGTGCCAGCGTGGCTTTCCCAGACTGACTGCTGTTTCTAGTTCTTGCGGAGTGCAGAACCACATGGTTGTCTTGCCATGAATACTGTCTGCATGGCATAAGTGTTAAAACTCGATATATCCACTCTTTTTTTTTTCTTGGGGAGCATATCCTTGTGACTTCCCAGGGAAGCTGTCTCCTCTTCCCCAGGTACCTCACCTTGTGTTGCAAGTTGGGGCGATACAGAGTAGTTCAGTTGCTTCGGAGCTTTTTGGCTGCACCGTAAGGCTCCCCAGGATGTCTGTCCGCTCTGGAAAAGGGGACAGCTTCACCCAAATTTTGTGACATCTCTGCAAACTGCTGAGAAGTGTTTGAGATATGCTGGTGCTTGCCAGTTGAAGTCATTTGTCCTAAAACCCAGCAGCTCATTAGCTTTGCCCAAGCTTGCAGTTACAGAGTGGCCCCTGTGGGCCTGTTGATTTGGGTGCGACTGGACACAGATTAGTCCTTGTCTCGCCCGTCGGTGTTCAGAGTTATTTTACCAGTTCCCCATACAGTGACAGCTTCTTCTGAAAAGGGATGTGGGGATGGCAGCATATGTCCGAAAAGCCTAACTCCCCTGATAAAACCAGGAGACCCTTAGAATCGCAACCCTGAAGCATTTCAGGCGAGAACCACCTTTGGCAGTCACCACCACAAGGTGTGTAGTTCGCAGGATTTTAAGATATAAGGCTTTGAGAGCAGAGTCTACCTATGATTGTGTTAATTATGTACAGAGACATCTCCCTTGGCTCATTCCGCAGTTTCCCATTCGAGGGATTCGCACCTCTTCTTCAAAAGCATCTGGAGTTGGTGGGTGTAGAAACCAGACTAGTCCGTGAACTGTTAGTTTGGTTAGAGAGGACTTTTTAAAAACTGTTATTCCTAGTATAACTGTGAAAATGCAAACTCCAACAGCGACCCAGTATTATGGGGTGGAGACCAAGAGGTGCATAGGTTTAGCGGGAGAGGCTGTTTGCAAGCCCTGTCTTGGTCTTTGCAGCTTGGCTGCGTTGGCGTTTGGGGTTTTATAAAGCTTTTCTCGCAAAACAAATGCATTTTGTAGCACGAGTTGTGAATGCCGGCGTGCACAGAGGGGTGGGATAGGTAGGGGCGGGCTGGCGAGGCTGCTTTCGTTGCCGGCCCTGCGTGCAGGACCCTGCTCACTCCATTTGTAACCCCACTGTCTCAAAAATATCCAGGAGAAGCCAGAGGCAAATAAATTACACCTAATTATTTCTCCGTGTTGCTAAGCAGGCGCTGCTCTCGTGTATTTGCTCAAACACACCTCCAGGAGAAGTCAGCAAGCGTTTTTTGGAGAGCTGCGCGGGGCGCAGCCTGGCAAATAAATCCTCATCTTTTAGGGCTTCCCCCAATTTAATTTGACACCCTCGTGCTGAGCAAAAGCTTTGGCAGCTCCATCCCAGCTGCACGGAGGTGGGAGGCGGGGAATGGCTGGGAGCATTTTCCTTGGGTTTCTCAACGAAAAAGTGCGCAGTGCCAGGCTCTGTGCGTCTTCAGGATGGTCCAGAGATGCTGGTGCAGCGTGCCGAGAGGAAGGCGCGTTAAATCACGGCACGTTAACGAGCCCGGGGGGCAGCGGTGGGGGTGAGAGCTGCTGCGAGCGAGGTTCGGGGCTGTAATGTACGGGGACAGAGTGAACCCATATTTCTCCGGGGCTGGGACATCTTTGCAAAAGTTGCAGAGAAAACGCAGAAAACTGTTAACGTCGGCTGCTGCCGTTGGTAATTGCTGAGTGCTCTGACGGGGAGAAGCTTTAATTGAAGCCACCATATATTATGAGAAGACAGGGATTGTGGTTTTTTTTTAATTATTTTTTTGATCTCACCGAAGGCTGCCTCTTCTCTGTGGTCCGTGTGTTTTATCCCCTGCTCAGTCTCTTCGCTTTAGCGACCTGGGAGATGCCGAGGTATTTATCTTGGTGCCTTGTCAGATGATGCTCCGGTGAGATTTTGCCTCTGCGGCGCCGATCGCTCCTGGATATACCGGCTCTCCCGTACGGACATGAAGGACTGTGGGCATCGTAACCCGACGGTCAGCAGTCGGGGCCCCAGGAGTTAATTTTCTTTTATCAAGATGAGTGGTCTTGCTCCAGTCCTCCTCCCCGGCTTCCGATGCGTTAATCTGAAAGGGAGTTGAAATGTGACTAATGTCCTTAAAGTTCCTGTCAATTTTTTTCTTCCTAAATTCATTTGACATGAAAGTGAGAAGTAAACAGAAAGCCTGTGTTTAAGCAGATAACTTGGAAAGCCTTTTCCATCACATTTAAAAACGGCCGTGTCATGGATTCTGCGAATTGGCGGGTTCTATTTTGTTTTATTTTTTTTTTGTCTGTGTGGTAAATTTTCTTTTAATAATCTCGACGTGGTTTTACGAGGTTTAGGGATAAGATTTTTTTTGAAGGGATGTTAAACCATTCTCAAAAATGACATCTCATTACAGTGAAATTCATCTGCCGGGATTGGAGACATTACAGGCAGGAGGAAACCAGGGCTTCCGTCTGAAAATGTTTTTTTTTTCTGTAGGAAGTACTTTTAATCTTTTTAATGAGGGTGCTATGAGATACACAACCCTGTATTGTTTCGGAGAAGTCCTGACATCTGGCCTAACATAATCCAGTTTCTGTTAGGGACTAGTTAGAGGCTTTAAAAAACAATGTCGCCTCTTCTCGGCAAAGCTCTGGATTAATCTTTCATATGCTCACTGCTCCCCCCTTGCAGAAAGAAAGACGCTTTATAACACTCAGTCTTCCTTTTTTTTTTTTTTCCCCCTCTTTTTCTGTCTTCTGTTTCCTTCTCCCTAAACGCAGCTGACATCAGGGCACTCGCCTTGACTTTTCCAAGCAGATATCCAAGCCCTGGCCTCTCCCGCGTTGGTTTTGAGACGCGCGGGTTTGCAGCGGTGCCTGCCTGCTCCCCTCCCGGGGACTGTCCCCTCTCGTCCTCCGCCTCGGAGGCGATGCAGACCCCCGGCGCCGCGCCACAGATGTACCCCTTGTCCGGGCGTAATCGAACATCTCGTGCTTTCTCTTCTTCTGTTCGCAGAGCACTTTGTGCTGATGCTCTGCCCGGGGCTGCCGGCTTTGCAGAAATTTGGGGCTGCCAGCGGTGGTGGGGGGAGCACGCGGCTTTCCTCCGTTAAGGGACGGCCACAGTAATTGAGGTCTACTTCGGAGGAACTAATGAAAACAAAATAAAAGTGGGACTCAGAGGTCAACTACCAGCTTTAAATGCATATGGAAATACTTAAGAATAATGGGATTTTCTTTTTTTAATTTTGGTTAATGGAGTAGTAGAGTTTTGAATTGATTCTATTAAAAATAAAAGTGTCACTTCCGAACCTGGGGAGGCAATTATGGGTTATTTACTCAGGATTGTGTTAATCTTGGATCAGCCCCTCTTGCAGATCTTCCCGGAGCCTGCTGCACACAGAAGGGAGTGCTCTGGCTGCCCTGCTAACGGGGCACATCCCTCCCTGTACAGCACACGGCTACCGAAACCGCAATCTGTTCTTGCTGGGAGATCCTGTGGATTCATCGCGTGCTGGATCTGCATTGGTTTATTTTGGTTGTGAACGGAAAAAGGAGATGCTTGACTTATCTGACTTCAAAACTGGAGAATTTCTGCTTTTTCCCTGCCTTCTCTGAGCTGGTGGGGTACAGCCGCTAGTGCTCGCGTTGCGTTATCTGGGGGAAGCGCCTTGTGTTTCCTGAGTAGATACTGAAAATAACCTGTTTTTCCTAAAAGCCAAAAACTCCTGTGGGTTTAAGGCACCTTAGGACACCCAGGCTTCTTATTTGGCTGCTTAAATGTGGCTGTAGATCTGAAGCCCGGAATACTTCTTGCTCTCTGGATTTTGGGAAGGAAAGGCAGAAAGCTGTGTTTTGGCTGTAGGGGAATCTGTAGGGTGCGTACACTGTGAGCCTAGCTGAGAATAAAAGCGGCACCTTCTCATTTAGCATCATTTGGGCACAGTTTTGCTGTTGTAATACTTAACCCAGCAAAACACAGGTGTCTCCTGTAAATTAAAGCTACACAAGAGGCGGTTTCCACCGCCAGGCTCTTTCCCAACTGCTCGTGCGGCCGCTGAGAGCCATCCTCCCTGCGAGCCTCCAGCCTGGTGCTGGCTTTCTGCCGCCGGAGACGTTGAACTCGCTGCACCCCCTGGTCTGAGATGCCCAGGTTGGATGGAAATGAGCTGGAAGCCAACCAGTCCATACCCTGGATAACGTGTAAATGGGGGGTCTTCCCTCTCTTTCATTTTTTTCCCCCCCACAAAGCAGAGTTTGATGCTGCAAACCACTGTAGAAAAGCACGGTGCTGTCCCTCGTGGTGTCCCCAGCAGGATTTTAGGCTGGGTCAGGACAGCATTTTGAAGTTGATCTCCTGTGCTGAGCATCCCCAGGTGCTGAGCTTTGAGCCTCCAAGACTGTTCTGTGAAGCAACCCAAACTCAGCCCCTCGCAGATGAAACTAATCCCAAAGATGCTCTCAAGCTGCTGACGGGCACTGAGACATCACGAGTGACACAAAGCAAATGTTTTAGCTGAAATGAAGTCTGTTTGTGGTGTGGATATTGGGTCTACAAGGCAGAAAGGAGACGAACAGGTTCCCAGGACTGGGCACCTCAAGTGACTTCAGCTGTAAGTGTTCACCCAAATCCCAGTTCCCAGAGAGCTGAGCAGCTTGCAACTGGGGCATCGTTCTGCACAAATGGGAAGTCACGGTACATGTGCGATGCTCGTTTGACCAACCAGTCATGTAGAAAAGGATAAAACAAATGGATAACCAAGCTAAAATGAGAGAAGTACTCTGAATTTCAGTCAGGCTGCAAGCAGTGCTCGTTCTGGGGAAGTGCGTAGGAATAACGAGGGATTTAGGGCTTTCACACCGAGGGCACCATCCTCCGGAGGAACAGCCGGTTGCTTCGTGGCACGGCACAACCTTTCCCAGCTCTCTTCGCCAAGTGAAAAGATGCCTTAGGGACTGGGAACACTGCATAGGGTATCGCCTACGTTGTGTAACACTGCAGCTGTGTCCACAAGTGGTTGCGTTGCTTCTTAATGGGTTACCGCTCATCAGCAAAGTCTTGCTGACTGGGTGCTCCCACCCCGTTGCGTATTAAGCTGAGATGTTTTACTTAGTGTTTGTGATGGGCAGAGAGCACACGCACAGTTACTGGAGGATTTGCTGATGAGTGGTAATTCATTAGCCAGGATTTCTTCGCCCTCTTTTGTGATCACCTCTCGTTGCTTTCAGGCAGCTTTCAGAGTACAGTAGCTATCAAAGAAAAGCAGAATATCCTTAACAAGGAGGTTTACACAGATTAAAAGTTGAGACTTTTGAGCTGCGGATCAGCAGTTTTGAATCGGGGCTCTGTGCTCTGGTGCAGGAGTGCAGGTGGAGAGATGGGAAAGTTTGTGCCCAGGCAGGTGGAGACGTCAGCTCTGATGTTGGGAGCCTGTTTTCAGGTGCTGGAACTCCAGGTCTGAGATGGGCTGAGTGCCTGCATCTTCCCCTTTGATGACTTTTGGGTAGGTTTGCTGTTCCTCCGCAGGGCAGGGTCCTCGGGGTTACATCTGAGGCACCCTAAATGTGACGGTACGTGCGGGAGTCAGGAGGCTGGGGCTTGCCATTGCTCTTCGATTGCTTGGACTCCACGCGTGAGCATCTTGAAACGCAGTGTGGAGGCTGAAGAAGCACTTCAAACTCAAACCATTAACCCCTTCTAAAAAATAAAAACACCCAGGAAAAACTTCAGTGGAAAAATGTTGATTACAGACGCTATGATGTTATCTGTGGATTAGCGCGCAGGTCCTAGGATGGAGCGCTTACCCTGGGCAAGCGGGGCAGATGCGATGCAGGAGATGGCAGAGGGTTAATCCCCTCCTCGTCCGGGCCTGGGGACACGTCCTGCTCGAGGTCACGCGGGGACCGAGCGTGGTGGCACTGGGAAATGAAGCAGGTCTCCGAAGCCCTTTGGCCCCACTCATTGCTGCTCCTTCTGTCCCAAGGCATCTGTTTTTTCCTGCCTGGACGCTCCAGGATAAAATGTCTCATGGGGCCATGAGGTTTCTGTTATTGCTGTTCCTTTTGTTCATCCAAATTCCCCAAATGCCAGCTGTGCCTGTTTAAAAAAAAAAAAAGATATTTCTTGTATGATAGGAGTGTTAGGAGTATTCACCCTTTTAGCCCAGGCTTCAGCAGCAACCGAGCAGTATGGAAAGATGAAATCTGCCTGGGGATATAGTTTGCAAAATTGCACACACTCTGTATTTTAAACTCATTTTGAAGCAGTTCTTAACCTTTGGAAGCGGTTTTTATGGGGCTAGTAATCCCACCTAACAGCAGAGCATTTTGGGAATATTTTTTCTGGCGCTGGGTATTTACAGTGTCACTGATTTTTCACCTGACAGTGACAGCTGCATGAGTGATGTATTTAATTTCTAAATTTCTACCCTCCTAGGAGATTAGTAATGGCAGGGCTTTTTTATTTTTTTTCCTCCCCTTTCCCCAAGTGGTTTTTGCTACAAGCACTTGTAACTTCTCCAGCCTCTAGTAGCTCAGTCCGAGAAGTTTTGCTGTGCCAATTGCTGGCGTGAAAGTTGGCATTTAACAAAAAAAAAACCACACACACAAAAAGCAGAAAAGAGGAAGGCTGTCTCACCAGGGTAAAGCAGCGTGGCTGAATGGCAGATCCGTGCTCTGCAGAAATGACCCTAATCACTTCTTATTAGCTACCGGCGGCTGTAAAACCGCGGTACCTCCGTCTGAGCCTCGCCGCGAGCCGCAGCGCTGAGCCGCGGCCAACTGCTGCCGGCAGCTGGGCTGCCCGTGCCGCGCGGCCGAGCGCCCGGGGAAGCCGCGGGACTCGGAGAAAAAAGAGAGCGAACCGGTTTGTGGGGGCAGAGAGGTCGCTTGGCTTGGCAAGCGCTCGGGCTTCATTTTCAGCTGATTAATTCTTTCCAGGCTAAGCAAACATTTAGCTCTCTTGCAGGCCGAAAGATGGATCCATCTGGTTCTTCTGGCGTGAGAAAAAAAAACACGCTCTAAAAAGAGCTGGAAAAAAACTCCTGGATTGGTGACCGCAGAGGGATGCGCTGCTTCGTGCCGTCACCGGTGCCCCCGGCCGATGCTCCAGGTCTGAGCAAACCCTGTACTGGAAACCAAGGGGCTGCAGAGAGCACAGACTGCGCGAGTATCTCTGCAGCTGCGTTAAGTCCCTTGAAAGTGGAGTTATTTCAGTGTTGAGGTGAGAATTGAGGGTTAAAATGGTTTCACAGAATATGGAAGTCAAGAGCAGAGTGGTGGACAGGACCCAGGACCTCAGGCCTCCTCCCACCTGCGTTCAGGTGGGCTGCAGGATGTGGCCCCTGCTTCTTGAATCCCCATTTGATGCTGGGCTTTCACTTGTGGCTGTTTTGATGCAAGCAGTCGTCAGACGGCTATGAAAAATAACTTTTTTTTTCATCTCAAAGCATTTATGAAGTGGGCTCCGGGCTCCCCTCCTTGGTTGCCGGCTGGGACGATCTGCGTGGACATCCTGGCCAGTGCTCCCGGTGGGTCTGAGCGCAGAATAGAAACGGGGCACATCCAGCTCCCAGTCTGACCATTAAGGCTATCCACGAAGTAGCTCAGGGTGGTGGGGATTGCACTGAAGGGCACACGGGGTTGCAGAGCATCGCCTCCAGGATTTCTGGCAGGGTGCGGTGGATAATGCGTGCTTCAGGCACCCTGGGGACAGGGCGATGGGGGAATGAACGGCGGAGGGAGGTGATGTGCGGCGGGACCCGAGGCAGCAGGCTTGCACAGCGCTCAGCAGGCAGGGCAGGTGCTTTTTGTCCTTCAACTGAATGTTTTCAGTCAAGGTTAAGGCTCGATACGGAGACATACCCAAATACTAAGTTATACTCGTACCTTACCATACACCCAACAGAGCTTTCATGTGAGCTGGCTGGGGAATAAGTCAGATTTCTTATTTTTCTGCTGAGGCGTGCTTGCCTCTTAGTGCCTCTTTTCACCCCAAATTTCATGAGAATGTCAGGGAAGGTGGCATCACTTGGTATCCACGACATGGTGGACATGGGCTGTGTGGCTGCGTCTCCTCTCCCTCTTTCTTGCGTGTGCAAAAACTGTGTAATCGGCTTTCTCAAACCCTGTGTATTTATTTACTTCTGCTGCCTTGGAAATGATCAGAATTAACTTGTTTAGCACCGAGTCCCACCCTGAGGCGTCATCCAGAGTGGCTCAGTCGTTTCGGGAGGTGGCTGCATCCACCCCTTGAGGTTTAATCCCTCCCGAGCAGAGCCCTGTGGTTTCTTCTTTCTAGACCCAAATTCTCTGTCTGATGGAGCAAGCTCCTCTGAAGCACCGGGGTGAAGCTATTGCTGTCCATGGTGTTTCCTCTGAACCTTTTTTTTTTTCGGTAGAGCATTTGTGTTTTTCATATTGGATGATCTTTACTGAGAAAAAGTAGTGGAAGGACTTGTAGGAGGTGCTTTGGATGTCTCTAACCTAAGACCTTCTGTATGAAATTTTTTACCATACGTAGCTACTAGAAATAACATTTTTTTTGTTAACTTGTGGATTTATCTGCCCGGATAACCACCTTGCTTCTAGACGAAGCCAGAAGCACTGCTCACACCGGAGGCTTTGCACAGCACCTTACCCACAGCTGGCCAGAAGCATCCTCTCCGTGGCTCCCCGCGGGGCTGGGGACCAGGTCTGCCCCGCGCCTGACCTTGGCAGCTCCCCGCTTTCGTGGGGCGGACGGCCGAGCTCTCGGAGAAGCAGGGGACCCTCGCGGGCTGCGTGAACATCTGCGGCCGGCACCGTCCCTTCTCCCCGTGCGCTGCCGCCGTCCGTCTGTCCATCCGTCCCCGGCCGTTTGCCGGCCACCGCAGCATCTGCAGCTGGCGCTGCCCGCTGGGCTCCCCTGGAAGGAGGATTTGCAGAAGGACAGGGGGAGGTCAGAGAGGTCACAGCTGTTAAAGCTGGGAAAGTGGGAAAAAATAGGGCCGAGGGGTTCCCGAACTTGGCACGAGTGCCGTAGCCACCTGTCCGGAGGCATCAACGATTTTGCAGCCTGAAGTATGTTTTGATTACAAATAATTTCCTGTGGCTTTAATCCACCCCCGCCGTGAACAAATCTGGATTTAATAATTTTTTTATCAAATTATTTTTGGTGAATTCACGTCTGCGCTGCTGCGGGCAGCACAGGACCGCTGGCGTTTCTGTCGGCCCCTGGAACGAATCCAAATGCGTGAACGGAGGCTGTGAAGGACAAGCCTCTGCCGAAACGCCAGCCTCGTGGCGTTTCATGACATTTTATACGGGAAAACGTTCTACGACTTGGTAAGCGTGAACGGGGTGCGTCACAAGGTGCAGAAGGCAGCATCTCTGCTGGTCATGTAGAGGGAGCTTAAATCTTGCTTTAATTGGCATTTTAAATGGATGAATAAAAGAGGGCAGAGGTGAGATGTTATTTTTGGCGTGGGAAGGAGTGTTCTTGGTGGGAGCTGTGGTTGTGACCGAGATGGCAGGAACGGTTTCCTGTTCCCTCCCGCTAACAAAGTCCCCGTCTCTTCTGCACGTACGATTTCCAGCTGCGCTTCAACCTGACCCGGGGCTCAGCACCGCCACGGGGGCAGATCGGGGCGCGTGGGTACACGGCCTCGGCGGAGTGGGACAGATGGGAAGACGCTGGGAAGCTCCAGCACGGAAGTCCCAAGCAATGAGAGTTGTTTTTTTTTTTGTTGTTTTTGTTTTTTTTTTTCCCCCATTACTGCAAAACTCTGAGTGGGACGGGTGCTGGTTTTGGCAAAGTGAGCTAAGAAGTTTAGTTCGTACGTTTAGAATTTATATTACCTAAAATTACTTCTGCTGTTTTTGTTAATATTTGGCAAGTCTGAAGTTTCCTTTTAAATATGAACAAGAAGGATGGGAATCCAGGCAAGCAGCTTCTTAAACAGAACAGAAACATGACAGGTAAAGAAAGAGAAAGCTGCTTGAAAAGGTAAAATATGAAAATAGACGTGCTTCCAGGTTCCTTCTCAGGGCAACGCAGCTCCCGTGTGCTTCAACGCCTTCCGCAGGAGGGAATATTTTTGCGGCAGGGTTGTTTCTTTGCTATGTGAAGAAGCATAACTGAGTCGCTTTGAGCAGGGAGTCTTTTGGAGGAGGAGATATTGATTCATAAGGTGCTGGTGGGAAGCCCGGGCTCTCGGCTTCTGCAATCGGGGGCATCGGTCACTGAAACGTTCTTTGGGAGGTTGGTTCTCCATAGGAAATGGGTGGATGCTTCTCTCCCCGGCGGCAGTGTTAAAATGCAGCATTTGTACGCGGATCAAGGTGCTATAGGAGCGTGTTTTGTTATAGTTGTACCTCTTGCAGTTACACCGCACTGAATTCCCAGGGCTTTAAGAAGAAAAAGATCGCGCTACCCAGCTTGCAGACGCCCCTCGCTCTCCTCCGAGTAGCAGGGACTTCAAGAAACGCTTCTCCCCAGCTTCAAAACCGGCCGGCCCCGAGTGATGGAGATGGGCAGCAGCCTCTCCTCAGCCCTCCTGCCTGGGAAGCTTTGCTCCTTTCTACGAAGGTTTTTGGCAAGTTTGGGAGGGAGGGCAGGGTTCGTCTTCACCGTGACCGGAGCGTGGCATTGCTCTGCCCGAAATGCACTGGCGGCGGGGTCTGGGTGGGAGGATTTGTGCAGAGCCTCAGCATCGGCGTGAAATCGGGGAGGAAGCGATTCTGTGAGCAGCCAAACGCACTGCTCGCCTGGGGAAAGGGGCTGTGGGCCGCTGGGACCAGCCCTGCCTGCCTTCCTGCAACTCCTGCCTCCTGTTTGGCTTTTTCTGTTGGCGATGCTGAAGCAAGGCTTCCTCCGGCAGGTTTTTTAAAATTTTATTTTATGAGAATAGTCGGTTATGACTCCCCAAGTGCCGTAAAAGTTAATGTGATAGTCTCTCTGCGCCTGTGCTCATTTTTATAATTTTTTATTTTATGAAACAGGACAGGGAGCTTAGTGACTTATTACTATTCATTTCGTTTCAATGCAGTAAATATTGATTCAGTTGGGGGTTTTCAATTTAAACCACTCGGCGATTATATAAAATATTACTAGCCTCTGAAATTATGCTTACCGATCCCTTCGGCTGCTCATTAACGAAGGAGTGCAATTTTTAGATCCCTTTGCTTTCATCATTCTAATAAATGGGCTAAGCTCCCTTTTTTGCGCGGAAGGTGCTGTAGACTCAGCTAGCAGGGGCTTGACAGCCTAGATGCAGCTCTTAATTTGGAGCCAGTTTCAAAGGATTTCGTATTTTTTATTTTGAGGCATGTAGGTCTCTTCCTCCGATTCCTCAGCCTCGGCGGGGTGCGTGAACGACGGCCGGGATGAATTAAGCTGGCTCGCCCCTGCCTAGTTAAAAGCAACGCGTCCCAGGTTCTCCCACCATCGGGTCCCCGGGTGTTGCATGAACTCAAAGGACCCGTTTGCATGCGTTGCGAGGGACAAGAAAGGAGGTGCAGGAAGAGGAGTGGGGGAACGAAGCGCGATTAGGAATGGTGGGAGGGTATCGTTAGCTGCAGAGGGGCTGTTCGCTGCGGGCAGCGTACGGCGATCGGTATTCTCCTGGTGGAGCACTGCACGAACCCTCAAAGTGATGCCTCAGCGTTGCGCGGAGGTGTGAAGCGTATCCTGATGGGGACAGAGTTAAATAAGCCTTCGGGAAACTTCTTCAGTGCTGCCCGGCTGTGGGCTGGGGATGTTTCCCATCCAGAGACGAGTCTGTTTGATTTCCCAGGTGCTTTCCCTTCCTGTCCTTGGACCTCTTCATCCCCACAGCCTCCTGTTGAGTCCTTTTGGAGCGAGGGCTCCTTGCCATGCTCCTGGTGTCTCCTTACTGGAAGGACGTGAGACCATGGTGTCCACATGAACAACCAGAGCATGATTCTTCTCCAGCTTGTCCTGAAGCCGCCTGGGGAACAGAGCTGTGAACCTCTGCCCGGCCGTGGGAAGCGGCCAAGGATGGACTCAGCGTATCGCGGTGGGGATGCTGCGCCTGGGCAGAGTTTTAGAGTTTCTAAAGCGTTCTTGCTGATGCCTTCTTCAGCTGGAAAGGCGCACGCTGCGCTGCGAGCACCAGCACAGCACCGAACTGCACTGTATTTTGCAGTGGGATGTTAATCCATGCTTTTTCCTGGCATTTGGGTTGCTGTGGGTGCAATATGATGATGCACCAACCGGGGACGTTACCAGGGGTGTGAAAGTTTAGCGGCAAAAAGAACTTGGGTCAGGTTTTGGCCCCCTTCACTTGTTTTCGGAAAGGGCTTTAGCAGGATCAGGTGTGTTTTAAAACTGTGTACGTTTTCTGGAGGCTCTGGTGCATTTGAAAGAAACTGAAAAATTCAGACCTAGGGAAGCATCCCCACACCCAGTAGTTGAACATTGTCAAATTTTTGGGTTCACCAGCTTGGCAGAAAAGATGAAAATTGAGGAAGAAACCATTGGCTTGTGGCAAAGTGCCTTGAAGAAGAGAAGAAGGGAAAGCTGAGATAAGTCTCAAGTTCTTGGCTCCTTTTAAATGCAGCCAAGAATATGTGACGGCCAGGAGGAGACTCAGAAATCATCTGGTTTAGCAAGAGCTGCATTAATTGGATCAATGCTAATATGTGATTTAAAATACATTGTCAGTGGAACAGAGCATTTGGCCGAGAAGCTGGTGTGCCACATGAGTTACGATGTTGTATTTCTCGGGGCAGAGACGTTCTTCGCTTTGTGCTTTGCACAGCACTTAACCCTTGGTGGACTTCCCCCAAAATTAGTGATGATGTGGCCAGAAAGAACCTGGATGAGACTTCAAATGGGAGAAGAAAGAACTAAAACTTCACTGCTGTGCACACAGCAATGTAGCCAACTTAGATAATTAAATAGTGTTTTAAACACCACTTCTAGGCCACTTTTAAGGCTAGTAGTAAATACTTTTGCAAAACCTTTGCAATAATCAATAAATTTTTAGACTACTTGTATATTTTAAACTTGCCAGCCTGACTTCCCCAAGTATTTAATGGCTGATCTTACCAATTTGTTGCACTATGATTGAGACCGTTGCAGTGAAGGTGATCGTGAATTGCTTTGCTAGAATGCCTTTGTTTGTGGATTTTTTTTCTGCAAAATTTGAATAGTTCATCTTTTTTTACGTTAGTCCCTTAGAGTAATATGCTTGTCAGGTTTTTGGGTACCTAGTGCTGAAGGTGAGATTGTATTACTTTAATAATAATAATAATAAAAAGATCAGTGTGAGAAGGGGTTTCTGAAGTCCTGCTTGAAGTATTTTTTGCCAATATTTGAAGAACTTGTGTATAACGATGTTTGTGTATAATGTTTCTGTGGTGTCACAGCACATGGCATGCACTGGGAGTTTTGGAGCCAGGCAGACAGCTTCTGCCGGAGACCGACGGAAATTGGGTAGCAGCTTCCCCAGACCCTCTCGCAATCCTCTCTGTGGGCTTTAACCATTTTAGGATTTTTAATTGCTTTGTAAAATATTTTGGACTCTTGCAATGAAGGTAAATAATGTAAGAGTTGATTTGTGTTCTCTTGGTGTGGTTTATCTCACGTGCCGGGGAGCCAGTTGGGGCTTCCCAAAGCACGGCAGCAAAGAGGAGATTTTCCTTTAACGCTGCAAAGCAGGCGGTCGTTCTCATCCGTGCCACCCAGGAACACGATCCTTTTATTGCGATGGAGGCTTGCGAAGTCATTTGTCCTTGTTGATTGAGTATTTATGATGGGAGCTCTGGATGGTGTTTCCCTTAGATTGAATTTCATCAGCTGGCAAGAATTGCTCCAGTCGTCCCCGTAGGTTGCTTTTTGCTTTTGACACATAGCAGCATCTTACCTGTTTGTTCTTGTCCTTGATTTAGTTCCTGGCCGTAGGTACAGCCCGAGCGTGGGGATCGGTGGCATTTCTATAACACCCTATATGTTTGGGCTTTCTCCTCCCCTTTTGTTTTTTAATTTTTTTTAATGCCTGCTCAGTATTCAAGGAACGTAAAACCGTTATGAGCTGTTATCTCAACAACTCTTCACAATTTTTAATAATAGTGCTTAGTTTCATGCATTGCTTTTCATTACAGCTCTTGAGGCAGATAATAGATGCAGGGAAGTATTGCTAATGGTCGGGTCGCAGGCTGGGAAGCAGGAAAGCTGTCATTGCCTCTTCGGGAGAGCAGGGGAGAGGGTTTTGAGGTTCCTGGAGGTCACCTACCGAAAGGGAACCCCATGTCCCTTTGAGTGTGCTCCTCTGCACCACGCCGTGTCCTTCTTGAAGACCATGACTGCACTTGGACACCTGTGAAGATGCTCCAGAGGATCTGCAACAGGTGTTTTGGTACCCTCCCCTTGCTGCGTTTGGGGGAAGAACAGGGTAAATACGAGCAGGTGATGATGTGTCCTCGTGTGGCCAAGCCCCCGGTGGGTGACGCAGCGCGGCTGGTCCCACCAAGGAGCTGGGCAGCCCCAGGACCAGCCAAGCCTTTGGGATGTAAGTCATCTCTCCTTGAGACCCCTGGGCATTGCTGTTGCTGATCGTGGCACATCACATGTTAGGGCACCAGGGGTATTTGAGATTTCACACCAAAATGTAGTTCCAGGTGGGTAGTTGGAGTCACCTACCTGCCGGAGTCACTTACCTGAGATGGCTTCGTCTTGTGCAAGCCCCAGGAGACCTGGAGGTGCTGGTGGGGTCAGAGAGCTCCCGTCTTTGCTCTGCAGAACAGGCGTTTCCAAAACTTGAATCTTCCGCCCCGCGCTCCGCTCCGCTGCCTGATGTTCGTTGCCAGGCAGGGGTTGTCTCGCGCTCGAGTCCCAAACACATTGGGCATCTGAGGGCTTGGGTGACAAACGCCTCCCGAGCGGGCAGTGCCTGCTGTCACCTGCTGCCGGGGACATGAGCCGAAACGACTGCTGACAGGCTCCTGGTCCCCTACCAAGCCACCGCCGTTGCTGGGGGTGAGCTGGGATGGGGCCACTTGGGCTGCTCCGCACCGGTGACAGCGACTGGGAGCATCACCGTCACCTCCCCTGTACCGGGGACAGTTCTTGCGCGGCTGGGGCAGCAGCTTGCCCACTGGGAAAGGCTGCTTTTTCTTCTCTTTTGCAAGTTTAGTGGTTTTCTCTTTGTTTTGGAGGTTGTTTTTATTTTTCCCCAGCTCAGCAAGGTTCAGCGGTCTGGCCTCGCACACTGCAAAGCGTAAGAAACACCCAGTTTAATTTGCGGTTAGATATCTGTTAAGATTGCATCCACTTCCCCAGTCAGCACTTAATTGGCAAGTCGCTTGATTTAACAGCGTGGGAGCCGGCACCGGAAAAATGGCTTGAATAAATCACTGCCTGACGCCAGAAAATAGATATAATCTCAACATTAACTACATTAATAGTAGCAGGAGCCGAATTAAGAAAGCCATAAAGTATAGGCAGGAGAGTATAAATTACAGCCATCTCACTGTGTCTTCTTCAGGCTCTGCTTTGCTTCCTTCCCCGGCCCCGCCGGACCTCTCCCAGCCCGCGGTGGCTCTCGCTGGGGACCGGCCGTGCCGATTTGCAGGGACAAGAACGATGCCCCGAGCCTGCACCTTTCCCAATCCGTGTTGTCCCATCTGGGGCACCACCAGCCTTGCCCTAACCACTTCTAGTGGCTTAATATTGATTTCAAAAGGATCCCGAACGGAAGGTAATTGCTCTGCTGTTGCAGTAACGCATTTCATTTTTTCCCTCCTTGGTCCCGGTCATGGCTGCCTGGACTTTTCTGGCCCTCTGATCGCATACATCTTTAACATGATTATTTTGGGGTGGGCGATTTGGGGCAAGCGAGACGCTTTCTCATGGTGCAGGAGGAAATCTTCATTAGGGTACGGGCTTCGTGCACCCTGCTGGCTGCAAGCGGCGAAGTGTCCGTTCCCCCCCTCCCTAAGCAGAGTTGTTTTTCCTTGATGGATAAATTAAAATAGATGCTGGAATGTGGGAAAATGAAAGAAACACATTCAGTTTCGCCTTAATGGAAATGAATTTGTGTACTGCGAGGGTGCGTAGCTCAGTCTCTCTGTCTCGCACCTCCTTGGTGGTTCATAAGCTGGCGGTGGCTTGGACGTGAGTCCCTGGTTCCTGAGGGACCTGCGGCAGATCCCTCATCGCTTTGCTTTTGGGCGTTTGGTCTGTAAAATGGGTGGTCTAGCTTTCTGATGTAAGTACAGGAGCCAAGAATGAAAGAAGAGCACACAAAAGTCAGAGAGCCCGTGTGAAATTGTAGTGGAGATATGAGAGGAGAGCAGGTGGAGAGGTCTGGACAGAGGTGGTTCCCAAAGTGCCGTTGTTCCCAGGCTGCTTGGGGTAACCTGTGCCTTCATTTCCCATCTGTAAATCGAGGGAAAGCAGCTTGGGTAAGTGCTGTGAGGACTTGTTTTCCCCAGTGCTGTCACTGCTTGTTGGAGTTTCGGGAGAAGGTGGCCCTCACATCCTCTCCTGCTCTTCAGGAAAGCCTGGTGAGGCCTGAGGAAGGTGCCCCTCCAGCTTTTGTGTGCCTTGAGGTGCGAAAAAACAAACATTTCAGCTCTTCCAGCTGCTGCTTTTTCCCTTGCGCTGGATTGAAATGCTCCCCATCCGATTTGGTGAGCGTGGCCCCGGTGCCTTCCCCTGTGGACTGGAGTGAGGGAAACGCAAGAAGCCTTCTGGAGAAGACCTGGGACTGGGGGTAGCACGCGGCATGGCAGAGCATCGCCAAAAACGACTCTCGGCAGTGAATGGTTGGTAACCGCTGAGTTACTGCTTGCGGATGGTCAGCGCTTTGTAAAGTTTGAAGCGCGACTGCTTGGCTGTTTCTTTTTTCCATTCAGTCGGGTGTTAGATCCACCCTTGACTTGAGAAACGATGTTTTTAGATTTGGGTGCAAAGATATCCAAGATATTCGGAGTCCTGGGACAGGGTGGTCGCCAAGCATCCTTGTGAGGAGCAGACCCTGAGCAGTAAAATAGGGCAGGGGTGCTGAGTCCGTAACTGCCCGCTTGCGTGCTGCCGGCACGCCCCGCGTGGGCTTCGGAGCAATTTCATCATTAAAATGATTTTTTTGTCCACTTTCACCACTGCACAGGGGTGGATAATGCAGAGAGGCAGATGCTGCTGCTGTGGAAGTGACCGTGAGTTGCGTCCCACCTTAATGTGTCTGTGGAGGCTTGTGTCAGTGCCGTGAGCCAGTTTTGGGTTCATTTGGGAAGTTTTCCCTCTTTTTTTTGTTCCGGAGCTGTGAGTTGCTCTGGGTCTGATGCCAGCAGAGGGAGACAGCTCTGTACGAGTCCCGTGCAGGGGAGGCTGATGGCTAATTTAGTGGTCATGGGAGAGTAACAGTGAATTTGTTCAGTTTTCACATACATGTTGAACACGCATTGCTTCGCGACGCTGAAACTGGGCACTGGGGGATTTTACACCTTGGCACTGTAGAAATCCTTTATGACCGAGTGGCCTTATTAGAGCTGTCTCTGCATCCTGCATCTAATGTGCTGTATAGGTACAGGCTTTCAGAGCCCTTATCTCCAAATGAACGTCGCAAACGTTGTGCACATCGTTTTGCTTCTGTGCTGGGCCCCCCTTTTCCTAATCTCACCACCAGGCCCCTGATTCAGGGCACCTTGGTGCTGTTCAGAGGCGCGCAGAGGGTGCTCTCGCTGCTGCAGCTTCTCTGGAAACTGTGCACGAGTGACGGCTTCAGCAGACAATCATGCAGACACCTCGGAGATGTATTGAATGCCTGTCCTACCTGGCCTGTACGGTCAACATGTGTGCTTTTTCTCTAGATATCTGCTAAATAGGTGTGAGAGGTGCACAGAAACCACTGTCGGCTGATGCGGACGTCTCAGGCACCTATGAAGTTGTCACTGCACTGAGATTCAGTGTGCTGACAGCGAGGCATAGGAAAGGTTCCCAATCAGGCTGCTAAATGACCGGCGAGGATGAAACGGCCGTTTCTTTTCGGCAGACAGTCTCTGTTTTAAGTGCTCTCACTAGCAGAGAATTCTCCAAATTGGAGAAGATGCTCAGAAACTGGAAATGCTCTGAGCAGAACACGGAGGTTTGCTTGGGATGATGCCTTCAAGCATCAGTTGATTGCAGCGGCCGGATCCAGAGCCCAAGCATGCAATTTTCATACTAATTGGAGTCGGTTGTACTAGTTTTCTGGCCTGATCTAAGGGGACTGTGGGTTTGTAAACGGCAAGCACGCGCATAGAGATACTGAGGGTTGTCAACCAGATGCTGTTACACGTCTGTGTGCAGGCGCTTCTTCCTTATTACTTCCATGAAAACCCGAACGCCGCTCCCTGCAAGAGTGAGGCGGAACAGCAATCCGTGCAAAGCCGAGATAAGAGGGCTCTAGGAATTATCTTTGCCTGGTCTGTAGAAGCAAATAGTAGATATTTAGATTTATGGCTCGTTTCTGAGCCTGGGAGAATTGTTGGGGACCTCGGAGAGTTGCAGTTCAATGGGGGAGGACATGCCCCATCTTTCCGCTGCCAGGCTGAGCCCAGGGCGCGTTCCCGTGCTCGGGAGAAGCCGGCACAGTGCCCTCGCCTTCTGAACTTCTTAACTCTGAGCCAAGAGGAATACCTCTCGGTTTGGTTGCAGCCTGCTTTGCAAAGTACCAGTAGCTCCCCTTGAAATGGATTTTTAAAAGCGTCATTTTACGGAGAATTTTACTTTCCATCTTGTTGTTTATTAGGCTCTTAAAGGGAAAGCTTGTAATGCATCCATTGATCGAAATACCAATTGAATGGATGTGAGCACATAAAATAGTCCCGACCCTTTAATAATGGAGCAATATCATTTGTAATGTAGGCAATGCAATTAGTATTGCTAACCAATACACTGCCCCTTGATGGGTGCCTTTGAATCATTTTTATACGTTACGGTATATACCGAGCCCAAGCAGGCTTTGAGCGTCTGCCCAGCGAGCATCTGATACGCCGGTGCTCTCAGCAAGGCTGCACCTTTTGTACTTTTGCTCCCAAGTGCATCTAAATCCTTTATCTGTGTATATGTGCGTGTTTATTTATAAAATATGCATGCACGCATTTATGAAATATGTATGTATATGTACTTACACAGACATACGCAACACTTGTATTCATGTATTTACTGCCTGGCTCGTTTGATTGTAGGAAATAAAAGAGTTCGTGCTAAGGGGTCAGGAGCAGACAGAGCTGCTCCAGTTGCTTCCTGAGCCTGGTTTTGTGGGTCAGCTTATAACAGGTGCCCAAAAGCCCCAGTGGTACCTACATGCGTCTGTAACAACTGCCTGCTTTGTGTTTAGAGAAATAAGCCTGGAGGAGAAACAGGAGTTTGTTATTTATTTCTTAGGACAATAAGAAGACAGCAGACCCAATCCTCTTGCGGGGCGGGTGGGAATAGAATAAGCATTTATACACTATCCTGTAAGCCCTAGTTGGTAAATTAACTTTAATTTAAAATGTTGCATCACCGTGGCTACATATCTATCCCTAGCAAAAGCAGCCTGCTCTGTGATGTGGGCCCCTTCACACCTGGGACAGCCAGGCGGAGGAATTGCTGGCAGCGCTGTTTCCTGCCACGCAGACACCGAGACGTAGCCGCAGCTCACGGGTAGGAAGAGGAGCCTTGAAGAGGGGCCGGATCCGTTTCTCTCTGCCCAGGTGGGTGGACGAGAGATGCAAACACAGCATCAGGATGCCTGGTTTTGATTTCTGCATTTACCTCTGTCGCCGCGGGCAAGCAGTTCCCTCCAGCGCAGCGCCGTGCAACTCCGTTAACCTCTTCCATGCTGAGTCAGGCCCCGACGCACCGTTTTCCACTGAGCCCTGCTGCCCGACTGAGTTATTAGTTTCCTTTAATTAAAACGTATCAGCTGTTCTTGCTGCTGTTGGTATTGTTATTATTATTTCCTGCATGAGAAAAAGAGCATTTAAAAAGAAGCCGTCTCTGGAAAAAGCAATTATGCTGGGTATTTTTGGAAAGCAGGCAGGAGGGAGAGCCTGGGGTGGGGTTTGGCTGCATGTCTGGCTGAGCATTTTGGAAACTATTTGAAGTTGAGTTTTGAAGGTGATGCAGATGGCTCTGGTCACTTCGGAATTAGCAGTCAGTGCCACCGCACAGCTCCGATTGCCTTGCAGATACGGATGTGGTATCGCAGTGGTTTTGATCCTGCTGTTTAGGATTTCAAAAGGTAGCTTATGCTTTGCACAGCGTGGGCATAACCTGATCGCAGATACACTCAGTAACGCAAGATGTGGGCAACGCCAGCTTCCCACAGAAGCGCAGCGCTGAGCTTGCTTCGATCGGGGCAGTGGGAGTGCTGGGCGTTTGCACAGAGCTTTATACAGGTTTGTGCATTAGAAAGCAGGCAGGAAGGTGCAATATTGCCGTGCTTGGAGCACGTCCAGAGATCTGAAATGCGGTTTGCTACGCTCCGGTAGGAGCAGATGAGTAGGCATCGCTTCTGTGCCTTCGCAGGAGAACGTCTGTGACCTGCTCCTGCTCCCCTTCCTGTTTTAGAGGGCTCCGTAGCTCATCACCAAGGGTGATGCACACTGCCTTGCAAGGATTAAGTGTTAATATCCCATCCCACGTGGACGCGGGACCTGGCGCTGCCCGACCGGTGTCACTCCCGGAGCGGACACAGCACGACTTAGGCGCTAAAGCTGTTAACACCTGCCTGTCTCGTGTGCTGCAAGAGCTCCATTTCAGCTAATCAGAATTAAACCGTAATGAACTTTGTCCAATCGTCTGAGCTAATGGGGGTAAAAGGAATCTAATTAATGGGACAATGGTCCCCTGGTCTTCCTGGTATAATTACTGATCTGCGGCAGCATTAGAGCGGCGGTCTGGAAAGCTGTGTATTAGGGGTTGTCAGCATTTCCATTCTCAATCTTAGCTTAAGCGGTTTAACGGGATGCTGTCATGGGGTTTAGGCTGAAAGTTGACCTACCTTGAAAACAGCTTCATCTGGGCTATCACGTCTTCTAGAACGGTTCTTTTGTCTTTTCTCCAGGCCAATGTTGCAGTGCAGAAGTTTTTACAGTGTTAGGACTTTACTGGAAAACTTGATTAACTTTGCAACATTTCAGAAGATCCTTCAATGACCCTCTGCTAGTGGGATCAGACCTCTTCCTGGAGAGAAGCCAAACAAGGTGGTTTTGAGTTGGGCTTTCAAGTGAGATGAGAACAAGCAGAGCTGCTTTAGGCTGGGGTTGAGCAGACGATGGACTTCTGAAGGATGGGGAGGAGGTATGTAACCACGTGGAGGCTCTGGAGAGGAGGTGTGCAAGAGCCGAAGCACAAGGAACTGAAACAGGCGGGGAGATTTAGGATGAAGGCAGAACAGAAGTTATGTATCAACAAGGCAGCATGTCAAAAATTGTGAAGAAAGGGATATGCAGAGATAGAGGAAGTGATTAAACAGGTGAGAGTAGCCAGCAGAGCAGCAGACCTCAGCAAAAACCTGCCTTTGTCCATACCCGAACAGAAAAGTCCAAACTGTGGGTCACTGGGATAAACATGGTGATGGCCTTGGCCAGCAGCACTGTGTAGAAATCCCTGTGAAACCAAAATCCTGGCAAAAAGGCTGAATGCAGTTGTCTTGGCCGAGACCCTCTGGTCAGGAAGTTGCAAAGTAAACTGAGCTGTTGTCAACCATGGGAAAAGGTTGTGGATGAAGACAGAAAACAAGAGGCCAATGTAATGCCAGCCAGCCTTTAGGAAAGCGAGAGCCACAAGAAGATGAGTGATTGAGACCGCAGCAGCTGTTTGCTTTCAGGAACAATGATGAAACATTAATTACAGGCAGAAGCGGCATCCTGCCGAGAGTGATATTGTCCTACTGGCAGCTCAGCAAAGATGCGTTTAGCTGGCGGAGCCGGGCACCTTTGCATGGGTGAGGTGATGCGATGGGGATGCGGAAAGTGCAGAAGGAAAAGCTGGACGGAAACCTGGTTGCATGGGTCTAGAAAAAGGGTTTATGGCAAGAAATGAGATGGGTAGAATAATATCTCTCACAGGGTACGTATGGTATGAAGGCACCACCAGGATGTTGGGGTGGCTTTGGCCAGTTTCTGGTGCTTTGGAGGTCTAGCGAGTCACAAGACTAGTGAGAGAGGTCAGAAGTGATTTTAAGACTGCTTAATTCAGAGGTATGTCTGCACTCCCGTACTGCTGGCAAATCTTGTAGAGGGTGGATGGAGAACCCCCAGATGATCTTAGCAGGGCGCATCCTCCACCCAGAAAGCCCCAAGGGAATGGGTTGGCTTTGTGGGCAGACCTCTCCCTTCTTCCGTCCTTGCAATCAGGAAGGGAAGAGCCGTAACACTCAGTAAATCTGCTGATGCAGCAGCACACGTTGAGAAAACTCTCCTGGAGTGGAGACACTTGTGTTTGCACGATATGGATGAAATTCGCCCTTGTGCAAAGGCCCAGTGCATCAGTGAAATCTTATTTAGCCTTGTTTTAGGGACAGAGGTTTCGATGCATCCGGTAATGAGTGTGATCTTAAAATAGGTCTGTGCCCGTAACAACCAATGGCTTTTCGCTTGTCCCTCTGTCACCAGCATCTGATTACTCAGTTCCAGTTACATTAGAAAAGGAGATGCCAATTAAACTCTTGGCATTAGCAACGCTTTCAAATTTAACAGGAAAACTCTCTTGTTATCCCCAAGTAATTAAACCCTCAGTCAATATCCGTCTGCAGTAATCCTCTCCGACTGTACCAGGGGGTTTTGCAAGTCAGGAAAGTGCCTGCGGAGAGCGGTGTTTCCTCCGCGGGATCAGCTCTCAGCCACTCCGCGTGTGGTGGGTCGGGAGCCAGGTGATGGCCTGGATTAGCTTCTGAGATATCCCACCACTGGGTGTTGGCACCCCCTGGCCCTTTCCGGCATCGTTAGCTGACCAGCTTTTAATATCTCCTTGTCTGATGCTCTTCTGTGTTTGCCGAGTATGGTAGGAGGCTGTCATGCTTGGACCACCTTCCATCATCATCCCCACTGGTGTTGATGGGTTTTTCTTCTTCTCATCTTGCTATCCCATCCCGTCCTTCAGTTGCAAGCTCTTTAAGGCAGGAATACATCTTTTCTTCTAGCTTGCAAAGAGAAGAAGTAAAACCACTTAAGACTGCTGAGCTCCAATGCTGGGAGTATGGAGACAAGGTGGGTGCAGAAGTGGGAGCAGACACAGTGCCCTGAGCATTTGGGTCGCTTTCAACTCGGGATATTCTGTGATTTATGTAGCGCGGTGTCCTGCTTTGCATAGGTAAAATGTTAAAAATGGTACAAAATAACACACCTGGAGTCCCTCCCAGTCTGTACCCTGGCCTGTCAGCATTGGGAAGGGGCATGCTGCTGGGGAAAGTGTCTTCCAAGAATTTTAACGCATTTATAAATGAGAATGGACCTGAGAATGGACTCCTAAAGGCAGTTAGCAACATTACCATAAATTGCCTAAATACACAGTTCAGGCTGTATGTGACACTGCTGGGAGCGGGAATAACGGCACGAAGATTGCCGATGCGGTAGAAAGCCTGTTGACATGCTGCTGTCTTGCATAATAGTTGAAAATGAAAAGTCTGGAGAGGAAATGCAGTCATTGGGAGGCTGAGCATGTCACGGGACATTAAAGGTTATTTGCTCCTTTCAATTTGTTTTTGCTGCTCAAGCCATTAACCTCTCCGGTGCTCTTTGGCGGTTATTGACCAACAAGTGATACCGTAAGCGGATACAGCCTCGGGGTAGACGTCAGCACTGAACCTATGAGCTCTTTCTTTGCTCTTCCATAGAAAAAGGGGATGAGATGCTGGATGAGGCTTTGCCTGCGGTGAGATAAGGCCCACAGCCAAATCACCTGTCTGAGGCTGGGCTGTGCGGGCAGTTGGGCCAATTCAACCAAAGCTGGATCTTTACCACTCTTTAAATGGGGAGGGGACGTTCCTACGTGGCTTGAAACCTTTGGTTTTGTTGTGGTCTTGTGTGTTCCCTTGCGGAGTCTCCCACTGGTCTCTCAAAGCAGGATTGATGGCAAGGGTGCAGGATGCCCTCATTTGGTTTCCTTGATTAGTTAAGCAGAAAACCTTTACCCTGTGTTTACTAAATCCCTCTTTTCTGCCCTGGGTTTCATCTAGATCATAGTTTGCTCTTACAGGAAGATGTTTGCAAAAAAGATGGCCATGCGTGGACCTATTCCTGGCCCAGGGCTCTCATTTTTCGTTTGCTCCCTGCTGCCTGGCACGTAGCTCAAGTGAAGCTGTGGGAACAAACCTCCTCATGAGGACCCGTGCTGCCCTTTTCGGCGCTGTGACCCCTCCACTTTCACCCTCCTCTGAACAAGCATCCCACCACGCTGCTTGCCCGGAGGAGCGAGGGAACAGCCAATGCTTTGGATAACTGGAATATGGATAAAAAGGGAGCGAGGACTCAGCCCACTGGGATGACAAAGAGGATTTTGAACTCCCCCTCGAGTGAAACAGGCTGCGTGGTTGCACCCTTTGCTGGTGCTCTCCAGGCTGCCCTCCCGGCACTCCAGCCCAACCCTCCCTGACCGCGACGCGACCGAAGTGCAGTGAACTGCCCTGCAAGGGCCTGATCCATTCCTGCTTTCCCTGCCGGTCCTTAAACACAGCAGCTCACGAGGCAGATGCTTTCCTCCTTGTGTGGAGCTGGTTTAGCAGCCAGGCTCTTTATCTTTCTTGCAGGAATGAATGGGATTGCAAACAATAGCAGCCATTTAGCAAACAGGAGTGATTTGGGGCAGGAAGAAGAACTATCTCCGTAACACCACGATAAGCTCCTTGAGGTGATAACCGTATCTGCTCTGTGTTTTGTGAGGTCCTGGTGTGATTTAAGTGCTTTCCTTGGCTCGCGGCTTTGCCCTTGCCACGCGGCCAGGACAGTGTGCCCAGTGCGCCGTGGGGCTGCCAAGCGCGAAGCTTCGCCTGTGATTTTTCTCAGGAGCCGTAGAGAAATGAAAGGGAACGTGGAGCTGAAAGGCGTTCAAGAGGGAAATGGGAATAAATCCAGTGGGATTACGGTGCGTGGCCAGCAAAGGCCCCAGAGAAAGGGCAGCGCAGGACTTCCCTCTGCTCCTGCTTGGAGCTCCTGGGGAAGGGAGGGCACGAGCCAGCTCCTGGATCACGTGGAGCCTAAACTCTATCTTCTTCTGCAGGCTTAATTAGGCCTTTTTACAGGCCTAATGCTCCAATTTTTAATCCCTAGCTTGGAGCAGGATTTATGATGTTGGGCACGTTTCTGCCTCTGCCTCTTTTCCCAAGCTGTGTGGGTGGTGAGGGAAGACCAACGTGGCTCTTGTGTGCAGCGAAAACATGATATATTTAAAATACTGGCTGAAATGTGAGGTTTTGAATGAGTTTTGCAGCCCAGAGAGAGCAGCTGCTGAGTGCTTGGGGTGATTTTGGGTTTGGAGTGGAGGGAGCTTGCGTTGGCTGCTCATCAGGGTCTGGGTCTATCCCCAGACTGACCACAGGGTGAGCCCATGGGCTTGGCTGTGAACCTTAGGTATGAGCGTCCACCTCGCGGGACCCTACCCTGGAGAGGTGGCCCCGACAGCTGGGGTGACAGGCTTGGAACCCACAGAGAGCTGTCAAAACCCAAAGACATGGCTTATGGAGGTGGGTTCTTCTGCGTCGTGGATACATGGATCCTGCACAGATCTCATCCCGTTCCTGGATTTTCAGCTTCAAAGGAGGAAAACGGTCCAGAGGAAAGGATGAGAGAAACTGGGGACAAAAATAAGCGGAGGCTGATGCTGGAAACAGGAGAGGAACTCCGGATACATCTGCTGCTTCTTCCCTTCTCCCGTCAGCCATTACCAGTCCATTCCTTGGTTCACACCATCGTTGTCTCTCTCTGGAGCTGCTCTCCAGTTACCAACTGGCTTCTGGGGATGGAGGCTTCAGCGCTCGGCTTTGCCTCCCACCTCCTTTCTCAAAGCTTTTAAATGTTGAAGCGTTGGATATTGCCAGTGCTGCCCCAGCGCCTGCGCTCCTGCTGCTGGCTCAGAAACGTCCTCTTTTCATAGAGTCCTAGAATCACAGAATATCCTGAGTTGGAAGGGACCCACAAGGATCATCGAGTCCAATTCCCAGCTCCACACAGGATCATCCAAAAATCAGACCGTATGTCGGATTTTTGGGTGATCCTGTCTTTTGCTTGGTCCTGTCCTTGCAGTAAGGGTCAATGCAGTTGCTCCAGTCTTAACTACATTTTGGGTGAAAAACTGAGAAAGATTCAACGCTTACAAATATTCCCCATCAGTTTAGCGCAAGCTTGGCTCTAAGTTTTACGGCCTGTTGGGAAGATACTACAAGAAGGTTGGGATAATATTTTCATACCTAGGTCTTTCTGGGTGTAATTTTTTGAGGAGGGAGCTTCTCCAGCCTGTGTGAGGACTGGGAGAAGATGGGGAAACCACACACACACACAAAAAAAAATCAACAGCCCTGCATTGCAGGTATAATCAAATGTTTCTTCTACACCATGCAGCCATAAAAGTGACTGCGATGGTTTTGATTGCAGGATTAAGTAATGGGTTGAACTGTGAAAAAGAAATCCATTTAGATAGCTTTGATAATAGTATTGGCAACAGCACGCGGTGGAAGCCAAAAGCTTTTAAATATATGGAGAAAATATTAAACAATTGTATTGTTTGCAGATGGTCCTGGTGGTTTGCAGAGAGCTGCTGGCAGCCCCGTTATGTCAGCCCTTCGCGTGTGGCTGCGTGGCACCGTCGCAACTGACACTGATTTAATTGCTGAGGTTAATCAGGATTTAAATCCACAAGATGGAAGCCCTTGATTTAAATCATCAGGTCTAGTCTTGTTCCATGTCTTTATGCATCAGCTGTGTTTCTGGAGGAATCTTTATTCTTGTGGTTGATAACCGTTATAATATACTTGCAACTATTTTTCCTTCACAAGTCAGGAGGATTTATTAGGTAGGTACATCTTTATTTAGGCAATTATGTGGCTTAATAGGCACTCGTTGAGGTTCATAATTTTTCTCAGGTTTTGAAAATGGTAAATGAGATCAGTGCTAGGTTATTTTTTCTTGAGATTAGCATCGAACTGCATTTGAATGGAAATTCAGATTCAGTTCGGCTAACTCAAGTAGTTTTTTGAAGTGTTTGTTGGGTTATCCAAAATGTGCTGGATGCACAGGAAGCAAACCTGAGCTTCTGAGCACAAATTTCATAATTAGAACTGATTATTAAAAATAGAGAATTGTTTACAGATACATTAGATTATTGCCAGTAACCATGCTTTGAAACCTAGTGGATCCCCTGTAATTATTATGTTTGTATATTGGAAGAAGACACATGCTTTTCTACTTTCCATTTTCCAATCACTTTTTCCACCTCGAATATCAGTCATTGAACTGAATTATCTGAATAACCAAATTCAGGTTCTTTTTATAAAAAAGTTAGGTCTTGAAGAAGGAGGTGTTTATTTGAGTATTCAAATTTTTACTTTTAAGAAGAAAGCAATAATTTGCATATATATTCCGAAAATCAAACATTTTATGGAATTGCGTGTTTTCCCCTGCAGATTTGGGCATGAACAGGTACTCGAGCAGCGGGCAGCTGGGGATAGAGACATTGCAGGAGATTGGGGCGGCTTCCAAAGGGGAACGCCACAGGAGCTCGGAGGGCTGCTGCCGTGTTTGAAGAGCACTTTGAGCCCAAATCCTGTGTTTTGTTCTGTTACGTGCTAGGGAAGAAGGATCTGTGTTTTTTCCACTGCTTCTCCCAAATCTGTGCTTTGCATTGCCACCTGCGGGGCTGGGGTGGCGGGGCCCCTCCTGCCTCGCCTGGCCCTGGAACGTGCCCGGGCCCCGTGGGATCTGCTCTTTCCTTGGGAGTTAAATGCCAGCATGCAAATGCGATTTCTTACTATGTAAGGATTACTTAAATAAATAAATAAGTAAAAATAAGCTAAGCCTAAAGAAGATATCCAGAAGTAAAAGAAAGCCTATCCTTTAAGAGCCGCTTGTATTGCCGTTAGCTCCAAGAAATCCTCTCCGTTTCAGCTGGCTGAAATGCCATCGGGATGCTCTTATCCCGCTCTCACTTTTGTGTTAAATTTATATACATCAGGTGTTTTAGTACGTCAAATATAGGTGTGTTTATGTGTGCTCGTGTGGGTTTCGATGAGATGTTCTCATCCCTGCACGCGTGTTGAGCGCGCACTCGTGTGCGTAGCACGTGGCTGTTAAATCCGAGCATCCGCTGCGCTCCGGGGTGAGTCGTCCTTTTAGCTAACCCTCACTTCCCAACTTCTTAGCTGGGAAATCTCCCTTTTTTTCTTTTTATTGGCATTTGTTTAAGAGGGAGCGCATTTCAGTAGTGTTCTGTGCTGGCTCCTGGCTGAAGTTTTGGTGGTTTTGTTCCATTTTCAGCCATTTTGCTGTGTTCGGAAGCGAGGAGGGCACGTGGAGCTGCACAGCTGCTGACCGTTGACTCCCCATTGCCTTGCTGAGCCCTTTTCTCCCTCATTCGGTCCAGTTCTCGCTTGGGGCTTACTGCTCCATTGGAAGAAATGGCACATTTGCACTTTCCAAGTTCTGTGAAGTCGGTCTTGCAGAAGAGATGCGAAGAAGCAGCTCAGTGTTTAACCACAGGAAAGAAGAAGAAAATCAACACTTGGTCAGGATGGGCATTTAGGAAGTGGTTGCGTGAAATCGCTGGACTCGGACAAAGTTACTGCTGCTTCGAGGGATGTATGGGAAGAGCCCAGATCTCCAGCTGCGGCGTGTTTTATTAGCCCAGGACCTGCACCCGGAACGTTTTTAGTGCAGACGCTGAGATTTTGCCATCGAGCCTGGCCCCGGTTTTGGCGCTGGATCTCCAACAGCTGCTACGCTGTTTTTAAACATTTTTATAGTGTCCGTCTACACCTTTTTATTAAAAATTTTTATTCCCCTATCCACCCCAAGGTGGGGGAAAGACAACCCTCAACCTTGTGTAGTCAAGGTTATGGCGATAAATTCTGTAGCATTGTCACTTCTATTCGGAGTAAATTGGCTGGCCGCTTTCGGGCTGAAGGGAAGATAATTTGCTGTAGTATTTCAAATGGATTAGAAATGGATTTGAAGGGAAGGTTCATGCCTCCCATTACAAAGGCTAGAAAGAAGACTATCTTAAGGCACTGTTCACACTCTGGCCTTCATTATCCACGCTTAATACCTTTCCTATTTTCCAGCGTTAATGAAATTTCCTGCCGGAGCGGGTCTTCTGGATGGACGGGAGAACTCTTTAGATCCGAGGGCTTGTGCTGCAGAAAGGGAATTACAAGCCCCTCGTGTCGAGGGCCGGCATATTCTTCAGGTCCTTGGCCTGGCTATTATCTCATTAATTTTATCCTCTCTTCTCAATACAGTTCATTTCCAAAGGCCGTTCTTTCCATTAGGGTAACAATTCAGTGGAGTGCCGTGACACCACCGGGGATGAAAAGCGACAAGGGATTTTGCGAGGCTCCGTGCTCTCCGTTGGAGATGTCCTCCCCTTCTCCTGGCCTGGCGGTGGCCATCCCTGGGTTGGGTGTCAACGCAGACGGGCGAAGGTGACGCTGGTGGAGTGAGGCTGTTGGGGCTACAGGACCGCATGGGAGCAACAGCCGAAACGGTTGGCTTTTCGCATGGCTGGACAACTAAATTTCCCCATTCTTGGACTCAGGTTACACCGAGAGTTTTCTATATAGAACATATTTTACCTTTGATTTTGAATCTCGTAGGGCTTCTGGAAGTAAATAACAGAAGTGGCCAGTGCTCAACCTAACGCATGCGTTCAGCAGCCAAAATTCCCCACGAAACATCTCCTCTCCCATACGTTTGCATCTCCTCTCCCATGCGTTTGCATGGTATGAACGCGGCCGGGTGTGGGGGGATTTCGGGCGGACAACGTACCCAGCCCGGGGTGCCGCGGGGGACTGGGAGCACTTCCCACGAAGGACTGGGCTGTATCTTTTGCAAGCAGGGTGAAGACGGATAATAAAACTGCTGAAGCAGTAATGCAACCTCCTGGCGCCTTTCCCTCCGTCTGTCTGTCTCCAGCAGGGAAAACAGCTGTAAAGGTTATTGGAGCAGATTACAACTCCTTTTGAGAGGTGTTTTTTTCTTTTTTTTTTTTCCCTTCTTCCCCCCATTAACTTTGACTTTTTAGAAGTGAGTTTCCAGGTGAGGAACCGGGCAGATGGGTGCCAGGGATGTCCCCACACCGGTGGAAACGGAGGCCGGTGGGTTCAGGTTTCGGTCCGGCGGGGCTTGCAGAGGCTTTGCACTTAGGCCACTGGATAGTCAGTTTTCTACCTCAAAAATGCAAATTGGAGGAGGTTGAACCCTGCTCCCTTTGCTGGGTGCAATGCCTTTAGCTGCAGAAATCCTTGAAAAGTCTCTGCGGGGTGCATCCCTAACGGGAGATATGGGACCCATGGTCCTGCTGTGCATGTTGCTGCTCTGCTTCCCTTGTACTGGCTTTTTATTTTTTTCTTTTTTCTTTTTTAATATTGATTTCTAAAAGTATAAAATGTTTTATAATCTGCAGCTCTTGCTGCTTGGTGTTCGCCGGCAGCTGCTACCTGCTTGCTCTCTGCTCACATACAAGGGGTCAGATGCCACCGGGTAATAACTCTTGATAAATGGTGACTTTCTAACAAGGGCCGCTGTAGTGTGCAGCCACTTCAGCGGTTTGAGTGAGCACAGAAAAGTGAGAAAATAAATATCCGGAGGATCTGGGAGGACAGCGGGAACCATGGCTGATGTTGTACGGCTGCAACCGCTCGGGCTCTGAGCTGCTGCTTAAAGCAGCGCTGCTTAGGTTCAGCTTCACCAGCCTGCATCAGCAGCCCTCGGGGCTGCGCACGGCACAGGTTTTGTTGGTCTAAATCCATATCAGAGCCATAGGAAGGTTTTTTCCCAGCCTTTTTCTTGTTTTGCACCCCGCTGACACTTTTTTGGGCAGGCACACCGAGTGTAGGAGCATTTCTCTAAGTTATCTTCTGCAGATCCTCAGGCAGAAAACTGTGCAGGAAATACAACCGGAGAGAGGTACCGAGTGATGGGCAGGGACGTGTGCCCGTGACGCTGCCCTGATGTAGTGGGGCTTTGAGCAGGACAGGGCAGTTTTCCAGACAGCAAAGCACAGCGCAGCCAAATGCTTGTGGATCTCATGGATGTGAGATACAAACTCAGCAAAATCTGCACGCCCTGGGCACTGCGTCAGCCGCGTGAAATTCCTGCCTCGCTCCTGCAAAGCGGAGATGGGAATGGGGATGAGCGCGTGGCTTTTTGCCTCCCCTATAAAGAGCTCAAAGAAAATGTTGGATGCTCCAGGTCTGGAGCAATATTATAATACCCAGACCTTGTATCTCAATCAGTAGTGTTTTCTAGGTGTCGTGCTGTGTTTTCTAGGTTGAAATCGGAGTGAATAAATCTCATGTCACTAACCGTTCCCCTAACGCCGCGTGTGTGCAGGGATTATGGATACAGCCAGATCTCTCTGAGCAAGCAAATGCTCTGTTTCTACCCAAATCCAGGCTTGCAGCGCACCCGTAAGTCACGGCGATGGTCTGCGAAGGGTCACGCTTGTGCCATCTTCAGTGTTTTCTAGATAAATCTTTTTGTGTGGAATCTCCTTAGCAGTTTTGGTGTTTCTGTAATGCAGACTGGGGGAAGGAGGCTGAATCTGGCTGGGATGTGTTAGTTCACAGTGGATTTTACCAGGGGTTTTGCTGCTGCTTGTGCGATGGTTCCCCCTCTTTTGGTTAAAATGTGGTTCTGCCTGTGCTCTTTAATTTTAATCATCAGTGTAGTGTGTCTGGTTGTAGCAGATGGAGCTACAACGCAAAATGCACCTTCTAGCAGACTTTAAATAAAGTAACTGCAGGCTTTTCTCCAGCGATGTTCACAGAAGAAGGCTTTGCAGAGCCTCTGCGTTGTGGCCGTGGTTTAAACACCCGTACGTGGTGCCTGATCCCACTGGATTTCAAAAACGAAACAAACCCTGGCAATGCAATGCAAATAAACGCCAAGCGCGCCCCGCAGAGCCGCGTGCCCGCGTTGCGTGGTGCTAAAGGGGCCCACCGGCAGCTTTGAGCTTCGTTGCGTAGAAAGGTTTCCAGTTTTGTCTTATTACAGATGGAGGAAATTGAGGAAGAGGATTAAATGGCAGAAGCAGGAATCAGACCTCGATGTGTCCCTGTTCCCTTTGACACCCCTGTCCCCAAATCCCTCGTCTCCACCTCCAGACCTTCCCTCGAACTCTGAATTTCCGGTACTTTGTGTGCAAGGTACCCAACGTGGGAGATGCTCTGGTTGTCTGCAGTGTCTCCCTGCACACGAGACCTTTGAACACACCCTGCTTGCGGACTGCAGAGAGCTGAAATACATTCTTTTACAAGTCAGGGAGCTGATACTGAAACGGGCTTGCCAGGACCCGACGTACACGTGTCAGCGGTACAAGGATGCAGATCTTTAGGGGACTGATGCTTGTAGCTCAATGCCGGGTTGCAAGGTTAGAAGTTGTCCAGGGACTGAGCCCTGAGGAAACTGCACCCGGTGCAGCAGAGCCCTTCTCTGTGAAGTCCCCATCCCCTCCGCGAAAACTGGCAGTAATTCTCCGAGGTTGGTAGCCAGTGGCAACAGCCCCATTAAATGAATAGGCTGTCACACTAAGCACTAAGAAATGTAACTATTACATTTTACAATTCTCTTTTTCTTTGCAGCACATGTTCATTTAAAGGTAATGCTCTCCAGGGTTTGCATTCTGCTGATAGGATAGCAGGCCTTAATTTACAGATATTCTTCAGTAATGCGCGGTTTATATACGTTCCGCTAATAGCATTATGAGCATAGTTTGTACTAATACAAAATTAGAGCTCTAATTTGCATAAACAAATTACTGTTTGGATTAGTGCTAAATGGTTAAGACGACTGATATTTGAGTAGATTTGATTTGGCTGCAACAGCTCTGTTTGCATAACAGCATATGTACAAAAATGAGCTGGGGGGCTTCACGCGCACTGGGCTGGAGGCAGCACCATGCGGGGAACCGGGCTGTGAACTGGATGGGTTGTCGGGGGCAAATGAGCCCATTCAGGAGGGATTTGTCCCCAGAGTGTTACTTGAGAGCTTCCAAAAGCTGAGCTTTGCCTGTTGGAGCAAAGAGGAGTTGGGGAACAACCCTGATCACGTCCTGGTGATGCTGCTGTGTGTGACGGCAGCACAGCTCCCGACCCATTGCTGTCTGTGCTGTGGAGGTGGGAGGAGGAATGTGTCCCCTTGGTGGGTGTAGCAGAGAGATGGGGAACTGGAGAAGGGTCCCAGTGCTGCTGGGGACCAGTTTGGGTCCCAGCATCTGCTCCAGGCATTAGGCAGGGGCTGGCAGCACTCTTGGGCAGCTCATCCCGTGCAAGGACATAGGAAAAAGAGCCAGGGTTAGGGTGAGGCTGCAAAAATATCCAAGCCTGTAGAGCTCCATAAAGCTTGGCTAAGCTCAGGGAAGGTCCCACGTTGCCAATTCCCTCGTGGGACTGCAAACGCACCTTTCTTTGTCTTTTCTGTTTGCTGCTGGAGCCGCGGGCCAGGATATCTCCACGTAGTGGGATGGGGCATCAGCCCTGGCTGCGTGCGCATCCCCAGCACCATGGGAGACGGGAGGTGATTTCTGAAAACAAGTGACCGCTCCCCTGGCTCTGCTTTGTGTAGCTGTCATCGGGACGGGCCGTTCTAGCCCGTCAGTCAGCCGAGCACCGTTGTGCTGAATAACGCAATATTCTCGCGCAGGATGACCGCGCGCCCACCTGGATCCGCGTTCGGCTGCGCCACGCTGTCCATTAAGACGACATATGCCAGCAGCCGAGCTGGCAGCGCAGAGCAAAGCCAGCTTTGTGTGAGGCCTCGGGGTCGATAGGAAATATCTGCAGAGTTTCGGGACAAGCTCCTGTGCTGTATGCTGGCATGCTGCGGCTGGGACCTGATCCTTAGCATGTGGTCTCTTCCCCTGTGGCGCTGCTTTGGGCAAACTGGGGGAAAAAAGTGGCTATTTGTGTCAAGAGGGAAGAGGTACCATGTGCAGAGAGCTGGGGGAGAGTCCTCGAGGTTATTTTCAGTGTAAACTGAAAATAAGGACTCGGGAATCGGGCCTTTTTCACCCTCCAAAGCAAGAGCATCCCTGATTGCTGTCTGTATCGCCTCCATTATCAAGCAACCCTGGGTTTGCTCGTGTAGCAGCAGCTCCTTGCGATATCTTCCTGCATTGGTGCTTACCTTGACTTTATCATTTTCTTACAGGTCCCTGCTATTAAACCAAGCGCGCCCGTCGCCTCAGGGCAGCAAGTCCCAGCACATGCAGCAGAGGTGGAGGAGCAAAGGCTATCGCTGCATCGGAGGGGTGATGTACCGGGTGTCGGCGAACAAGCTCTCCAAGACTTCCAGCACCCCCAGCCGGGGCAGAGACCTGAGCACCAAGAGCCCCGGCAGAGCAGGTGAGCTGCAAGAATTCATCCTGGTCTGCATCAAAAAGCCAGCGATGCCCCAGCTTCGGTGCTGAGGTCGGCTTTTAGCTGCTTGTTCCCAGCCTGCGTGCTGCGGCTCATCGCCTCCTTTGGTTTGCTGCAACACCTGTGAGAGGATCCACCTCTAAACGAGGTCCCTGAGAAGTTTGTGGGGAAAAAAACAACCTTTTCAGAAACAGAAATTCTGAGTTTGCTTTCTGTGAGTTCTCTCAGCATCTGGCTTGCTGAGCACGGCCGGGTGGCGGAGCGGAGTGGAAGCTGCGGGAGCAGGGGAAGGTGGAGGCTTTTGAAGGCGGGAGCCTCGCAGGAGCGCAGACACAAAGGCGCTGGGCATCTCATCATTGCCAAAGGGCGTCCCCCAGCTGTTCTTGATTAATGGTAGAACTGAAGGGAAAATAGTGTAAAAGAAACAAAAGATTTAAGAAAGAAAGAAAGAGTTAAGAAAATTTAGTTTTTCTTAACCCAGGGTGCACCAGATCAAACCTATAGAGACACTCTGTTAAACTGTTTTCTGTTTTTAACCATAGTGAGTATTGCTAAGTCTTGGGCAGCTTCAAATGGCACCACAAGGTTAATATATTTGATATGCTCATCAAATTACATTCAATATTGACCCAGAAAGCTGGGAGGATCATTCTGTGGATAGCTATGAAACAGGCATTTCGGTGCAGTTACTGGCTTTACGTTTAGCTTCAATTAAATTTCTGTTTTAGCTCCTCCGGTACTTGACACCTCAAGTGCAGCTCTCAGGCAGGACCAGGTTTTTAACTGTGCCTAAAGCGTTTGAGTTTCTACCTGGAGTCGAATGTTTTTTGCTCCCTAACTGCTTATGGACAACCTTAGGACAGTTAAGCGGGGAGAGGCAAAGCCAACGGCCTTGTGCTATTGTTTTTCGTGGTTGGAAGGATGAAGGTGGCAGAGATGAGCGTGGTCATGAATGATGCTATAAATGAGGCAATTTAACGCCAAAGTCACTTTATATACAGTGGAAAAGCCTGTCCCATCTCCCTTCTCTTGCCCCTTCCCATTGCAGCCCACCCCAGTGGGAGCCGGTGGAGATATTCCCGGCATCCACTGGGAACGGGTTCCATTAAACAAACCCACAAAGGACAGGATTAGGGAGCGCGGGAGGGAGGGAAAGAGCTTTGAGCAGGCACAAAAATGCCGGCAGCAGGGGAACTTAGCAGCTCCGGGAAGTTTGAAAACCATCAGGAAAATTAGGAGCAAACAGCAACAGCACAACAAAGAGTAAATAACTCCCCCCTGATGCTCACATGTGGCCGGTAAGTGGTATGGGAGAGAAAATGGAGCGAGGGAAATTAGGGGCAGGCAGGAGAGGCCGCGCCGGTGATGATAAATGCTTACTGCACATCGTCGCTGCTGGGAGAAGGGCAGAGATTTAGCTTAAACCGCGGATTAGCTGCCTGGGCCCTGGGGATGGGAAATGAAGACACATGCAGATGCTGGCAGAGATGAGGTGCTGCAAGGGTCAGGGGGCGCGGAGCCGATGGAGCATCGCTCGCAGGTAATCTGCCTTCTGGGAGCATTAAAGGGATGCTCAGCAGAGGTTTGGGGACGGAGCTGTGGTTAGCATTTTCACGACTCAGCCCTGTTCAGGACAGATTTTCAGCAGCTGAGCAGCCGGGCGCGTAGCGTGCAACATCCTCCTCGCTGCTGGCTCTGCAGATAGGTGCGGGCATGGTGCTGCGCGCCTTCCCATGTGGAGTATTCCGAAATCGGCGATCCTACCTGTGAGCTTGGCTTTGGTGCTGCATCTGGAGGAGGATTGGCAAGGATCAGCCTTTGGAGGCTTGGAAAAGCAACTCCGTAAAGCTAGCTCAGGGGGTTGTAGACCAAGCAAAGCCTAGTGTCAGTGATACCTGTTTTTTTCAAGAGCTTTGGGATGGGATTTTCCAAAGTGTCCAAATCCCTGATGAACTCCTGCTGCCTTTCCATGGCACCAGGCACTCCTGAGCTCTTCTGGAGACTCTGCTACGTGCTGCCAGGAAAAGTGTTAAATTCAAAGGAATTGTAAGAAATAGGGGAAACGGCATGAAAAAATGGAATGCCTTTTAACGGAGATGAGACCATCATGCCACCCCTGGGACGGGGATGGCTACACAGAAATGATGAGGAAGAACCAACTCGAGGGCAGATCTGAAATTAAGGACCGTCCCCAGGCACTGAACCTGTCAGGTGCTGCGATGAGGACAGCAAACATTTTACTGGAGCAGCAAAACGTGGGTGAAACCCTCAAGACATGGGCAGGGAAGGTGGTCAGTGGAGCAGGGCCAGGTGCATCAACAGAGCTGGGCCAGTCGGAAGGGTCCAGGGGGAAGGTGATGGCTGGAAGGACTGCAGAAGTGGAGGACCTGGGTCTGTGCCATCTGAAGAGCAGGAGATGGAGGGGCTGTGAGTCCACAAATTCATGAAGAGCTGCTGAGCAAAGGAAGGGAATAATGTTTCCTCCATGGCCAGGTGGAGCAGCCAAAACCCAAGGGTCTTAAACTGTAGCAAGAGGGGTGCAGGGAGAGCTTTTGGAGGATGAGGATTACGAAGTGCTGGAATAAGTTGGCTGGGTTGACCAAGAAGTCCCTGTTATTGGGATTTTTTCAAGGACAGGTTGCAAGAACTTCTGTTTGGGTAGGACACAGGTGGAGTTGGTCCTGCCACTGCAGCAAGGAGATGGGCTTGACTCAAGCTGCTGCCTGATTTTGAGTTGATACACTGGCGGGTTTAATTTGGGTGCTGGGAGATGGTGGGGAGCACCTGACTGCGCACCACCATGCTTAAATCACTGCCTCTGCTGCTGTTTGGAGCTCCGGCGTTTTCTAAGCCTTTCCCAAACACAGATCTTGCACGTCCCACATTTAAAACCTTGTTCCAGACCACTTTTTTCATTTATCTGAGTGCAGGAAAGTCTCTGAATTTGTCTAGCCACTGGGAAACAGCAAAGACTGATGGATTCAGGCTGTCCGTGAATATCCAGTGCTGGGCTGGGACCAAGCAGAGAAACACCAGCCCAGAATACAATTTTTGGGAGAGGGTGGGAGCCAAAGGAATGACGGGAGGATTTTGGCATCAGCATTGCTCTTGGGGTTTTGCTGGGGCATTTTCGGGTGCACTGGTATGGGGAAAACCATGGGGCTTGAGCCTTACAAGGAAACAGCAGTGATATCCAAGGGGTTTAGTTTGCACAGGTGACCTAAAGCAGCTTTAAAAAAAAAAAAAAAAAGAGCAGTAAGAGGCATGGGGTGAGAGTGCACCAGCAAGCTTAGGAGGTGCTGGAGTCCTGCAAATACTTTCCCCCTTTTTAATCTCAGTTTTGAAATAAGGAGGCTTTCACGGAGACGTGCAAGTCTCCTTACCCCTGCCGTGTGGAGCATTCGCTTTGTAACCCTAAAGCTCCGGTAACTGGCGTGTGTCAGTATTTTCATTTCATCTTTCAGCTGTAGGCATCATTCATCCTTTTTTGCAAGGAGGGATTCAACAGATGCCAGCGTCTCTTGCGTTACGATGACTTGGGTGGCAGGGTGGAAGACGTGTATGCACCATCGTGTACGAGTCTTCATATGTTGACTGAACGGTCTGTGTTTTAAACACTTGACTAAGTTTATTTAAAAGAAGAAAAAACAGCTTTTCCTCTCCCCTCCAGTGCCGGGCGCCTTGTGTTGGGGTAGCAGAGAGGTGGGAAACGCTCCTGACGGTTTAAAAGCTTGGAGTTTGCTTACAATGGGTTATAATTCTGCTGTTCACCTGAGTTTATTGGGTTGGTATTTTGTCTCTTTGTGCCCCGACTACAATCAGAAATGCGATAAAACTCCTAAACTGGTAGCCAGGGCTGATCCATCCGTGCCGTTGTGCCACCTCTGCTGGGCAAGCGGGACGGGTGGTTGTTTTGGCCGCGGTGGCAAGTTAAAACTTGGTCCTGTATCGGGGTTCATCATGGGCTTGCTAGACGAGATAAAGCAACTCATCCGTATCCCCGAGCGAGGGGCAGAGCAGATCCTGTGCCGTGGCTCGGTTGCAACCAGCTTCATTACACCTGCGGTGCAGCACAGGGGATGTCCGGGGCAGAGGAAGTGGCATGGCAAGCGTGAGAAAAATTTTTCTGAACTGTTTTCAGCGTAAAACATGAAGTGGTGTTTTTTTCCGTGCGTCACAGTGGTCTGTGCAGCTGCTGAGAACTGTGCTTTCATCACACGTGTGGCTCTGCTCCCAGAAGGCCTGTTGCAGGTTCTGTGTTTAGTTCCCAAGCACTGGAGATTAAATATAGAAATGAAAAGGCTTTTTGCCTTTCCTGCTGGCCCACGGGATGTAGGATTGCTGCTGGGGTCCGGCCTGGGTAGCACCAGCCCCTTGAGACATCATCTGACAAAGCCTTTTACTGCTGGAGTGGCGTTGGCAATAACTAATATTTTTGCAAAGATATGTTTTTCACTTTGCAGAAATATTAGGAAATTTGACAGCAGGGCAGTGTGGAAAGCGTTTGATACATTGCAATTAGATGTGGCTTTAATTAAGCAAATGTAATAAGCGGATTTTTCTGCTCACAACAAACCTTTCCTTCATTTCTTTCTACAATCGCTAAGACATTATTCAGACACTTGAGGAATTTCCATGAAATTGGGGAAACAAGCAAAAGGTCCTGGCAACACAGCATTTCAAAAATAAATTCGAAAGGGGAAATAAAAAATGAGCAGCCCTGTACAAGATTGAAAGCAGCAGAAACAAAATTAAGGTTTGACATTGTCCGGAAAGCAGCCCTGACCCCAATCTAGGCACAAGCTGCTGCCAGTCGTGGCAGAGCTATTGCAGCCCGTGATGTGGGCTCGCTCCAGAGGGGTTTAAGTGGCATCCAGGCTGCTTCCCATGGGGAAATCTTCCCCTGCGTGACTTTGACGGATGCCCGGGGAAGCCAGCAGCTTGTGTCTGTGGTGCTTGTGGCTGTCAGCCAGAGCTCGGCAGCTCCTCCGGTGGTAAGATTTTTCTTATTGGTGGTTTTCAATTTTTTGGATTTTTTTTTTTTTTTTTTAACCCAGAAGGCTTAAAGATCCCTGTCTGCTCCCATGACCGCTGAGCTCCCAGTGTTGGAGGTTCAAGAGGAGCTTTAGGTTCTCCAAGTCACCACATGTCTCCTATTGCAGCCGTGATGGTTTCACGACGGCACCTCTGACAGTGGGAAGGAGAGTGAATAATTTCTTGAATACATGGTAGAGTTCAACCCTCTGGGGCTGGAGGCCTTTCCCCAAATCTTGACATGCTCCCTCCCTCCATCTTGCTGCCTAACAGCCACTCCTGCCTCAGTTTCCCCATCCATGCACAAAGATGCTGTCGTGGCAGGGTGAGGAGCTCGGCGAGCATCCCCACTGCTGCATCATGCCGAAGAAGGATGGCTGACGTTAGTAAAGGTGATTTCAGGTGCAATAGGGGATCTTGGTAAAAGGAAGGGGAAAGCAGCCTTGCACAGGGCTGCCAGGCTCTGATGCAGGGAGGCACGTGTCTGAAAAAAGTACACTCTTGGCTCCTTGTTTACCAACTAATTTTAGAAGTGCTGAGCGCCGCAGAAATGCGCTTTCCACATTTGCACGGCTGACAAAGTGCTCAGTGCCGCCGTCGAGCCGGCGACGGTGCCGAGGGCTTGCCCTCCGTGTCGTGTTCAGTTGGGTCTCTTTTCAAAAAGGAGGAGAAAGATTTAAAACTGGAATGTTTCCACCTCCCGTCATCTGTCTCTTTTTATGAAGGAGCTTGGTGGCTACTGCAGGTGTTCAAATAGGAATTAGGGGATGTTCACCCCGGTGTGCTGGGCTTTGGCTTTGCCCTGTGCTGGGAACGTGGCCATGGCCATTGCGGCAGCTCTGCTGGTGTGTGGTGGGAACGTCCCAAGCTCCAGTAGCTTGTTCACCCATCCGTGGCCTCAGCCTTCCTGCCTTCTTTCTGCGAAACTTGTTGGGATGATGTGGTGGAGGAGCCCAACCTAATGCACAAAGGTGTGAGAACAGCTCAAGTGGGAGCACTGCTTTCCTCAGGCTCCGGCTGGTTGTGGTGTTGCTTGTGCAGGGACCCACCTGAGCTCAGCCTCTTTGAGCTCAGTCCTTTGGGTCTGGGAACGCTCGATCCCTTGGTCCCTTCAAGCTCAGTCCCTTGAGTCTAGGATTGCTCGATCCCTTGGTCCCTTCAAGCTCAGTCCCTTGGGTCTAGGATTGCTCGATCCCTTGGTCCCTTCAAGCTCAATCCCTTGGGTCTAGGATTGCTCGATCCCTTGGTTTGAGCTCAATCCCTTATGTCTAGGATTGCTCAATCCCTTGGGTCTAGGATTGCTCAATCCCTTGATTTGTTTGAGCTCAGTCCCTTGGGTTTGGGATTGCTCAGTCCCTTGGGCCCTTCTGAGCTCAGTTGCATAGCTTTGGGATTGCTCGATCCCATGTCCCCTTTGAGCTCAATCGCTTGGGTCTGGGATTGCTCGATCCCTTGGTCCCTTCGAGCTCAGTCACTTGGGTTTGGGATTGCTCAGTCCTTTGTCCCTTTTGAGCTTGATCTCTTGGTTTTGGGATTCATTAATCCCTTGGGCCCTTTTGAGCTCGATCACTTGACTTTGGGATTGTTCAATCCCCTAGCTCCTTCAAGCTCAATCCCTCGAGTTTGGGATTGCTCAACTCCTCAGCCCCTTTTAGGTCAATTCCTTGTTTTTGGCATTGCTCAATCCCTTGGCTCGTTCAAGCTCAAACCGTCAGGTTTGGGATTGCTCAATCCCTCAGATCATTTTGAGCTCAATCCCTTGGCTTTAGGATTGCTCAGTCCCTTGGCCCCTTTTGAGCTCAATCCCCTCAATTTTGGGGTCGCTCAATCCCTTATCCTCTTAGAGCTCAATTCCTTGGGTATGGGACCTGGTCTCCTCGAAGAGCACCACTGGATCCAGTGCTGGTGAGGACCAGGGCGTGCAGAGCTCGGGAGATGCTCCAGGCTCCTTGCAGGCATCTGTAGAGCTGGTTGTGCAACAGCGTTGAAACCAGAGCACGCTTCGTTAATTGAGCGTGCTTTGCTAATAACAAAATGCCTGTGAGTGCCTGAAGCAGGGACGTGCATGTTCCTGTTCGGAGCCGGGGTGCAGCCAGGCAGGGAAGCGTGCAAAGCTGCTTTAACGCAGCGGCAGCTCATCCCTAGTTTTGTTGTTACCTTCTAGAGAGTGAGGGCTTCTGCTGTCCAGTGAGTAAAATAAATTACCCCCAGCAGCTGCTAGTGCTGATCGTCTGAAACAGTGGAAGCCACTTAAATGAATAATAATTAAAGAAATAAATTTCCTGAGTGCCAGCCTCAAAACTTTTTGTTCAGCAATAAAGGCAGGAGAGCCTCGCAAAATGAATGGCTGGCTGTTTCAGAAGTAGGCTGCCTGCGCCGCAGAAGGCGAAGCGCAATTATAACGTGACCTATTAAAGCAGCCGGCGTGGTTAAAAGAAGCCTTTTCCTGGGTGCCAAGGTCGTGCACGGAGCGGGTTTAGGAGAAGCAAGGGATGGCAGCAGTGCGGTGGGGCGGGTGCCCAGCGAAGCCTTTCCCTTGGTCAGCAAGACAAAATATTGGGATGCTGGGAAAAACCCATTACGGTGATCCCCGCATCGGAGCAGCGTCCCGTGCGGTTGGAGCGGAGCCTGTTTCCCTCCCTGCGCAAGATTTCGATAAATTCTCGCTGATCGGGGGCTGTTGAAAGGAACTGGTGGTAATGAGCTCGGAGGTCCCTTTGTCCCAAGGAGGGTGACCTGCACGGTTGGCGATGCTCTGACACGATGCTCTTGGCCTCTTGAGCGTCCCTTTACCCAGCTGTGCCACACGGCCCCAGCGCATCCCCCTGTCACCCCGGCGCTGCGGCTTCTCCTTCCTTTCAGGCTGTTTCAGTTGTTGCACAGTATTAAAAAAAAAAAAAATGACTACATCAGATGCACAAACAGCTCTTTCCGCATTTCCACCACGGCTGTGATGAGGTCCCGGTCCTTGGCTGTGCCCTAGGAGCAATAAAGTCCTTCCTAAATAATTAAGCAGGTAATAATTAACCGCACTCCCTCCATGTGATATTTGTAGCTGATCTGAACGCAAAGGAAAACGTTAAGCGCCCTTCTCAGCGTGCATTTGTTGCATTAAAAGCCCTGGGGCGAGGGGGAGCTGCGCAGGGGGTGTGAGCTGGATGCGTCCTGCATCCCACGCCCCGTCCTGGGAAGCGCCGAGCTTTGCTGCTGCGGTTCCTGGGCTGCAAGGGAAATCTCTGCCAGCCTTTCCCTGGAGGAGAGGGACCGGGGGTACCAGGGGACGGAACCCACGACCTCCGAGCTGCGTTCGTGTTCCAGGGAAAAACATCAGGATTAACGCATGGCTGCTGGCAGAGGGGCACAGCCTGCAACCCGCTCATTTTAAGCACGTTTGGTGGTTGGGGAGCTCCTTTGGCAGGGCCAGCTTGTTCCTCTTCACCATTTTTTGATCCAAAACCCAAGTTTCAAGCGGGATGGGCTGGCTGAGTGGAGGCGGGCGCTGCAGAAAGCTCCGCACCGAGGGACCGTCGGAGCCAGGCTATTGTGCTGCTCAGCTGAGGATTCATTCAGAGTGGAGAGGAGAAAAAAAAAAAAAAAAAAAAAAGGAGTTAGGCTGTAGCCCCTGCTATTAATCATAGCTGTAATCATGCATTTAATGAACATGACAGCTCCCGTTCCCTCCGGAGAGACGCGCCGAGTCTCACGGCTGGGTTAGGTACAACAATCACTTTTCAGCGCTCGCGCTTGATAACACCGAGAGCTGCCGGAGCAGCCAGCGTCAGGTTCGGATGATGCATTAAGAGAAACAGCCCCGTTTGCATGGGCTGTGTATTTCCTTACAGATGATGCGCCTCAACCCGACTAAATCATTAAGAAAAAAAAAGGCGGAGAGAGAAAAACACCTGTCCCTTATGCAGGATATAAAATATCAAGCCTGACGCCGCCGTGCTGTGTGTAATCAGTTAAAAAGCCCTTAATGTGCAGTTCCTTGATGCTCTCCCCAGCAGCTTTTCTTCTTTTTTTCTTTTTCTTTTTTTTTTTCCCTGTTGTTCCCACTGCCTTCTGAATGTGCACACGGGAGGAACTTGCCATGCCACTTATTTAAATCTCTGCAGCAAGGGACTTTTGCGTTGTAGAGGAAGGCATAACATGGGATGTGCAGTTTGCTGTCCTGCTCCAACAGCAGCACTTGGTCCTGATGCCAATGCTCTCCCCAGCGTGCTGAATTTCTCGTGCAAATTCCAAGTGTGTTACATCTGGAGAAGGGACCAAATGAGACTCCCCAAGATCAGAGTCGATCCCAGGGGCATCATTTCGGCATTTTGTTTAATTTAATCGGGAGCCTGTTGCCGTGCTCCCTGTGGGATTGCACACCAGCACATTTCAGTTCCTATTTTTAAATTTAACCCTTATCCAGTCTTCAGTGTCTTTGCTCAGCCCCAGTTTCACAGTGCGTGGGTTTCTTTGGTAATGCAGAGAGACCACACATCTCCACTTTGCTTCTGTCCTGCTCTGAGCTTCATCACTTAGAATTCTGTTGCATTGCTTGGAAGAGAATAAAACTTGGGCTTCTTGGACCCCCTTATAGGTGTGAGATGATAAATCCCCTTGCCTGCATCCACTCACTCGTTGCTTTGAGGTTTGCAGAGCATCGCTTGCATTTTAACTTCTTTTTGCATGATGGAGAGGCTTCTAGAAAGAGCATCATGCTGGAGCCCACATTTGCTCCATAAATCCCTGTAGATGTAAGAGAGAAATGAGGCTTTGCCCCTTTCCAGGCTGCTGCATGTTAAAAGGCTAAACGCGTAATTACGGAGCTTCTGAAGCAGCAGCATTATGCAGCCAATGGGCTGTCTCCTCCTGGGTAAATATTTAGGCAGTTTTCTATTAGTTGGGTGAGTATTTCCACTCTGGGTGAGTAATTAGGCGGTTTGACAGCGTGGAAGCACATAGGAAAGGTTTCTTTGCCAGCTGCAAGGCTGCTGCCTTGCTGGATGTGGTCGGCACGCCGGCCGGGCACCTCTGCCCCTGATTTTGCGATGGATGGGAGCGAATCCTGGGTGTTCAAACTGCCTGGAGGCTGCAAATTAATTCACAGTAAGAACCCGTAATGGGAGATAAGCATCGCCCGTCCAGCGTGGCACACGTTCAGTCCTCCCAGCAATTTCAAATGTTTTTAGTCTCTGTCTAATCGCATGTCTTCTTGCCAGAAGTTAAAAGCTGTGCAAAAAAACATTCGGCCATGGATGTATTTTGGATATATATACATTTAAAACCAGCTGCATGAGGCTGTTGCACCCTTTATTTATTTATCTATTTATTTATTTAGTGGTTCCTCTTCTCTGGCAAGGATGTGGTTGTCAGGCTGTTTTAACTAAAAGGATGGCACACAAGCACAGGAACGCACTCGTACCTGGGAGTCTGCTTTTATGCCCTTGTATTAAATATTTACAGAGATTGTCTGCTGCCCTGGGGAGCACACTCCTGGGATAGTTTGTCCTGCTGAGCTTGCTTTAAAGAGCATTAAACATAATTGCCGAGGGCTGAGGGATGCTCTGTCCCTACCCTAACGACTGGCTTTAATTTGGGTCTCTCTCCCTTTATCATTTGGGAGGTCAGCCTTGCTCAAATGGGATGGTCTCGTCGTCCTCGCCAGGAGACGCTCTGCGGCATCTCCTGGGGAGGCAGGACCCTAGCTGAAAGCAAAAAAAAAAAAAAAAAAAAAAGAAAAATTCAGCTGTGGCTCAAGTGCCCAGTTAATACTTGGCGATCTTGCAGCAAGCTTGAACGCTCTTGCCGTACAACGTCTGCCGTGACCAAAGACTTTCGCTTGCGTCCTGCAGCAGGGCTGCTCGATGCCTCTGAGCGACAGGCATGTGCCGCCCGCGCCGGCATCGCGCCTGCGCCGGTGCTTTTTATTTGCAGAGGGAACAGATGGGGTTTTGCCAGCGCCAGCAGCCAGAGTGACAGCTCGAGCGCGGGGAGAGCACGCTGCCGCGCTATCAAATTCCACTCACTCACTCCCCAGCACACCCAGGCTGGCAGGTGAGTGACTGAGCCGCGCTCGCACCACCTGGAAAGCCGCGATATGGGCCTTTATTTTCAATTCACTCTTTCCTACGCCAGTCAAGGACAATTTAATTATGTGCGCGCACGTACTGGAGGCAGCCACTGGGCTTCCCCGGGCTGCTGCAGGGAGCGTGGGCTGCCTCAGATTTTGCTCCACCACCACTGCGTGCGTATGAGTTCCCTGGGGGGGTTTCCCAGCAGGTTTGAGCACTGAGGGGAGGGCCCCTGCTGCGTTTGAGGCCGACGAGGAGCCTTTTTTGGCAGGGCTCACCCCTTCTCGCTGCGGCTGGTCCGGAGGTGCCAGCAGCATGCAGGTCCACGGAGAGCATCCTCACCCACCTGCAGCTCTTGGAGCTGCGGCTCTGTGTTAAGCAATAAGATAGCACGGCCCACGCGAGTTCCTGCAAAATTTCCTGATTCTGAGCAAATTGTCATGAACATGTCTGTGTTTCTTTCTCTGTTTCGAACAGCAAGGTTGAGCTGCACGCCCAGCACTCCTGGCTTCTCTCCATCTGGCTGCCTGAACCGATCAGCTACGAGCCGATACATTGCAAGGTCTGTACTCGCGGGGAGGAGCGGCGTGCTTCCCCTCCGGATGCTGCACGTGATTTATGCTCAGGATGGTGTCAGAAGGTTGATACACAGCTGTTTCACTGGCTGTTAGTTCGGTGAAGCTCTGACTGGAGGACCACTGGTTTTCCCCCATCCTCTGCTATGAGGTTGTTGTAAACTCAGCAGAAAGGCGCTGGTTTCTGCTTTGAAAGGTTCTCTTGAAAGGGTTTGAAAGGTTAGTAATGGATATCAACACCTTTCTGCGGGCAAAGAACACCAAATCCTGCTCCAGTCCTCTCTGAAAGTCCCTTTTTAAAACAACCATATTGTTCTCGAGGGCAGCAATGTCACTGTCACCCGTATTGCAGCAGTTTGTTGTTTTTCCCCTGACTCAGAGAAGTCCATCCTGATTCAGCCTGGTAAACTTGCAGGTTTTCCTTCTCGCTGCCTCTTCTGAGCTTTTCCAACCCGGGAAGAGCACAGCTGAGTGCTGCTGCTCCTGCAAACTGGGAACCTGCCACGTGGCAACTGGGAACCTGCCATTTGGCAACTGGGAAGCGCCAGGAGTGGGAAAGCAACGGCACATTGCCGCTGCTCAACACCCTACTGACTTTCTCGTTGCCTTTCTTCTGTGCTACAGATGTGCCGCATATCGTTGCGTCCTTAAGTAAGAGCTTCTGCAGACAAGTCCCTCTTAATTGTAGTAGACTAAAATTTATTCCTGAAGCGTGTTGGTTCCAGATGTCTGTACGCAGACATAGTGCCAGATTCTAGCTGTATTTTATTATACCCTATCACTAATACCAACTAATTTAAGATCTGCCATCGGAGTTAGTTGGTGGTAGAGTCCATCCTGCAAACAATTTCAGTGCTGGTCACAGAGGTCCATGTGCTGGTGGCCTGGCTGAGTGTCTCATGTAGTCACGGTGTTGACTATGGGAGAGCACTTTATCAGTACTGTAATTTCAGCAAAGAAATATTCTTTTTCTAAATGCTTATCATGCCATATAATGGCTTGCCTTGCGTTAGCCTTGGAAACACCACAGGTACCAAAGGCAGGCTGTGGCAGAGCTTGCTGTCCCCACAAACTATTCATAATGAAAGAGGTGGTGGCACTGCTGATGCTGAAGCAGAGAGCGGGCTGGGGAGCAGTTTTCGTATTCAGCATTTTGGCTGTATGAAGTTGTCTTTTTCTTAGTACCTTTTAACTCGAGAGTTGCAGACAGTCAATAGTTACAGGGGTAAAAATGTGCATTCCCCCCTAAAGTAGTTTCCTTGAGCGAGCTTTTATCATGGGTAATGCTACTGTGACTCTTAGGCCTGTGGCTCTCGCACCAGGAGGATTAAGTCTGTGGAAATAAATATTGTATAATATTGATCTATTGTATTATAGCTACAGAATAATCATATATTTATATAATTATTCTTAGTCTCTGAGGAAGCAATGCATACAACTACCCAGAGAATCTAAAGCAAGTGACTTTGTGTGCCCCCATCCAGAGTATCATGTCCTCTGCAAACTCGAGCTGACTGTGCTCTACCACCTAATTATCTGCTCAGAGAGATCAAATGTGCCCTCCGTGTTGTGTGAGCCCAGATCTCAATGCTTCTCCTCTTCCCCCTGGTCCCGTACAGCACTATAGCTGCTGGGTAATTACCTCTTCAAGTGCAAGCTCATGGAAAATGTGTGCTAAGCAACTTTTGATATCCTTAAGTAACTTCTAGTGGTACCAGGCAATTAACACAGAGTTCTTCTGATATTTGGTGGTACCTTGTGTTCCTGTGGCCATCACATAGGCCCTCATTCATTGAGGTCCACAAGCAGGTGCTCGCTTGAAGCCCTTGAATAGCCTTGGGGAGTGCAGTGGGCCAGCTGGCAGTGACTTGTGCTGATGTACCCTCTGAGATGCTTGGTGTTTGCAGCCTGTGCTGCACGAGCCCAGCACAGGAGAGAGAATATTTTCAGTTCCTAAAACCTGCAGGGAGCTCATTCCATGCTCACAAAGTCGTCGGAGACGATCACGTTCATGGAGGGATCTGTGAAGGTCCGTGTATGGGCTCTTGCACCAAGGGGTCTCTCATCCTTACACTGTATCTCTGGGAAAGTCTGGTTCCATGTTCCCTATACCATCCCATTAAACAGGCACAGAGGACAATAAGATCCCCCTTTGCCTTCTCCTGGGTGAGCAAATCAGCTCATGGCCTCTGCTCAGATGTCCTGTGCTCCAGCTCCAACTGTCTTGGTGTCCTTTTACTGGGCTCACTGCCATCCTCCGCTGTCTGTGTTGTGCTGGGAGCCCCAGAGTGGACCTTGTATGCCACTGTGGTCTCGTAAGTACCAAACAGAGGGGATGGATCCCTTCCCTTGTCCTTCCAGCTGTATTCTTCCTCGTACAGCCCAGGATGTGATTGGCTTCATGACCTCTCCTCTGAGGAAAGGCTGAGGACACTTGGCTTGTCTAGTTTGGAGAAAAGGAGGCCAAGAGGAGACCTCCTTGCTCTGTAGAACTTCCTGAGGAGGGGAAGTGGAGAGGGAAGTGCTGGTCTTGTCTCCTAGGTGGCCAAGGATAGGACGCGTGGGAACGGCACAAAGCTGCACCAGAGGAAGTCCAGGACATTAGGAAAAATTTCTTTACCTGAGGGTGGTCAAACACTGAAACAGGCTTCCTAGAGAGGTGATTGGTACTCCATGCCTGTCAGTGTTCAAGAGGCATTTGGATAATGCCCTCAATGCTTTAACTTTTGGTTAGCCCTGAAGTGGTCAGGCAGTTGGACTAGATGGTCTTTGAAGGTCTCTTCCAACTGAACTATTTTATTCTATTCTATTCTATTCTATTCTATTCTATTCTATTCTATTCTATTCTACCACAAGGGTGGCTGGCTGCCTACTGGATGCCCTGGTGTTCCTCAGGGTCCCCAGGTTGTCTTCTGCAGAGGTGCTTTCCAGCATGAGTTGGAAAGGACCCTTGAAGATCATCTAGTTCAACACTCCTGCCATGGGCAGGGACATCTTACTAGACCAGGTTGCTCAAAGCGTGGGGCTATTCTATACCAAATGCAGAAGTTTCCTAGGAAATGGGCCTCATTTTTAAAGTTTCAGGGTGCAGTTGTCCAAAAATCAACAAGACCTTATGAGCTTATGGCCCAGTACAAATTTTCTGAATGTCTCTCTCTTCAAAGTGGAAATTGGGTTTCCCTGTGATTTTGGGTGCTGTTTACCTGTTTTCTCTATGTCATTTTGTGACATTGCTGGAAAATGTTACCTGAACCTGTCTATCTCGCTCTGTTTAGCCGTGCTGTTCAGCGGAGTTTGGCCATCATTCGTCAAGCCAAGCAGAAGAAAGAGAAGAAGAAGGAATACTGTATGTACTACAACCGCTTTGGCAAGTGTAATCGTGGGGAGAACTGCCCCTACATCCATGATCCAGAGAAGGTGGCCGTCTGCACCAGGTATGGATGGATGTAGTAACCTCATGCTCTGACCCATCACTGGGCCATTGGTTGGCTTTGGTGCTTGCTCGTGTGATGTTCTGCAGGGAAACATCCCAATAATGGAGATGTAAGAACGTGAGAGCTTGCTTTTGGCTGGGACCTCTCAGTTTCTGGCAGTGAAGCCCTGGTGCTTGGTAGGGTTTTCAGTTGCTAGAGGTTGCCACCAAACCATCTTGTAATAGCCAGCAGTTCTCTTCTTTTGTGAACGTATTCCATCCTTTCTTTAACGCATGATATTTATGGCAATGGGTTACTTAACTGAATTTTGCACTTTGTGCAAAATGCTTCCTCAACTGGCTGCTTCACTACGGGGTTAGGCACCTCCGTGTTCATGGTTCGTGAGAAGGATAGGATAATAATTTCCTGACCACCTTCTAGGCACCATTTATAACTCTATATAGTCTTCCCTTTCCATCCAAACTTGCCAGACAGGAGAATCTTGATCTATTTAATCTCTTCTGGTAATTTTTTTCTGAATTTACATGACATTGTACACCTATTCATGCTAATTAAGCATTGCGCAACCAGCCTCCAAGCTTATACATGCTTTGATGTTCTGTGCAGCCTATAGGAACTACAGAAGTATTTACTTCACATTTTGGAGGTGGATACCATCAACAGTACGCTTATGTCTGCTAAGTAACCTTCCATATTGTAGTATAGAAACTCTAAAAAGATAAAAAAATTAAAGTAGGTATACTGTTTTGTCTTTTAAGAATTTGTAATAAAATCAAATCAACATTTCTTGAATATTATCAGAATAACAATCCTTAGCCATTAGTTACTACTGTCAGGTTGGGAACGCCATCAGAGTTTGCAAGGTGGAATTTGAGGCTAAAATACTTAGGCAGGCCCTGAAAAGACCATCCAACTCGAACAAACTGTTCTGCGGGTTCTGGGTAATACTCGTTGGAGCTGAACAGGGCAGGTGGTGTGGATGTCAGAGCAGCCTGGATTTCGGCTGAGTGATCTAAGAGCCTGCCCTCACCGTGCACCAGGCAATTTCTGTCTAGCAGCATTTCTCAGAGACCAGTTGTGTTGTTTGGAGCTGAGGCGTGCACAGACCGGCTCAGATCTGTGCAACAGGTTTGAATCCTTCAGCCTGTGACGCCATGCAGCTAAGAGACCTGGTAATTTATTACAGGAGAACTGATTAATGTAGCCAGCTCATTATACCTGCCCAACAGTTGATTAAACTATATTATTAGTCATTTAAAAAGCATAGAAAAGCCAACTCCACTGATGAACTCTTAGAGTAATTTCTCCTTAAAATTGCTGCTGTGCTAGAAATCATTGGTAAGTTGCACAAAGCTCAGTGGGAGACCATATAGGACGGAAAGGCAGTTTTTTTTTTTTTTTAAGTGATTTCACTTGCTTGCACTCAGTTTCTCATAACGCATCTTTAGGAGTACTGAGACATATGTGTCCAAGGAGTCAGGATTACTTCTGGTGACACAGAGGATAAGGGATGCTGGCTCCTGAGTCCTCATTTTGCCTCCTTCGTTCTTCTTATTCTGGGGACTAAATCTGGTTTTTGGCTGTGCTACTTGCACACTTTAGGAATCGCTACAGCTTGTGCTGTTTTGAGTCTCCATCCAACCCCACTTCTGTGAATCCCTAGACAACGGCGCTGGTTTACGCCTGGTCTTGTGCCTCCTTACCCTGGTGCCTCATAGCTCCAATCCCATTCTTTATCTTTCTCTCATCATCCCTTAATTTTCTCAGTCTGCTTTTGTTTTAGGGTGTCCTTTAAGGAGGAGCTGCATATAGCTACGCTGTGGTTGCAATGATCTGCAGATCTAGCTGCAGATTGCATACAGATTCACATCTGTATGTTCCATTTATACCTCATTCATACCAATCAGATTTTTTTTATGAATTTCTCCATGCTCAGCTCTACATGTACCCAAGTTTTATAAATGAATCCAAGAGCATGTTCTGTGCTCCAACACTCCCCTGCAAGGCTGTGCAGCTCAGACCATGTACACCTGGAGTCTGCTTTCGGGGGTTCACAGCTCTCCCGATGTGTATTTTATTAATCTGCTGTCACTGTGGTAGCTCCTAGGAATACTTCTGTAGGAATACTTCTAGGAATACTTCTAGGAATACTGTGTTCAATTTTGGGCCCCTCACTACAAGAAAGACATCAACACCCTGGAACGTGTCCAGAGAAGGGCAACAAAACTGGTGAGGGGTATGGAACACAAGTCTTATGAGGAGCGGCTGAGGGAGCTGGGATTGTTTAGTCTGGAGAAGAGGAGGCTCAGGGGAGACCTCATTGCACTCTAAACTTCCTGAAGGGAGGTTGTGATGAGGAGGGGGTCGGCCTCTTCTTCCAGGTAACTAATGATAGGACTCGAGCGAATGGCCACAAGTTGCGCCTGGGGAAATTTACATTAGATATCAGGAAAAACTTTTTCTCTCAGAGAGTGGTCAGGCACAGGAACGGCCTGACCAGGGAGGTGGTGGAGTCACTGACCCTCGCGGTGTTCAAGAAGCACCTGGACAAGGTGCTACAAGACATGATTTAGTAGCTTAGTGGGTAGTATTGGTGATAGGATGACAGTTGGACTAGATGATCTTGTAGGTCCTTTCCAACCTTGTGATTCTGTGATTCTATGATTCCGAATGCCTTCATGTGCTTTGGTTTTTTGGTTCTCTCTTCCCACCTCAGCCATTCTGTGATTCTGTATCTTGCTCTGCCTACTAATAAGCAGCCAAATTCAGTGAAAGAGCAAAATCTGTCGGGAAGCATCGGCTGCTCTTCCAACGGGAAGGACACATATGGGTTTGGGGTGTTACGGTCTTTAACAGTGAGCTCTGCAGCGGTTGCATGTATTTGTGTGTGTGTTGGGCAAGGAAGACACTCAGTGCTGAAAAATTGCATTTTGTGACCCAGCTGATCTCACACTCAACCCTTTCCCTCTGGTGTATTGGCAGGTTTCTCCGTGGCACGTGCAAGAAGACGGATGGGAAGTGCCCGTTTTCCCACAAAGTTTCCAAAGACAAGGTCTGTATGGCTTCCTAACGAGCTCGCCGCAGCTTTATTAGAGAGCTGACCTACGGAGGCAGCGTTTATGATGGTTGTAGGGAAGTCTACGTTATAGAGTGCTTCAAATAGAGTTCATTTGTCGTTTGCTTGCCAAGCTGTTCAGGCTCATTACGAGGTCAGAGCTTATAATGGGAGCAGAGTGTGCCTCTTAAAGCAGTGTGGTGAATCAGTAGATTAGTGTGTTAAGCAGCGGATTGGAAACCGGAGCACCTGGGGCTGCTGGAAGTATCAATAACATGTGTTGGGTTAAGGAGTACTTAAACTCCAGTCATCAGAGAGAAAGAGCATGGGAGCAGTGTTTACTACATCTAATCCGTAGTTACCTCTGTAAGATCACCCTTCCTTCCAAATCACCCCATGCTGGGGTCGGACAAGGACGGTGTTACAGCATCCGGGAGCTTTGAGGCGTAAATTAACCTTTCTAAAAAACCAGGCAGTGAAACTCTCTGGCAGAACGGCTTTTGATTTCATCATCGTTTTCATCCTGCTTCGTATATTTGGGGCTCTGTGGTTTTATTACACAGAGTCAGGTGGAAAAATAATTAGGTTTTCTTTTAGTGATTATCAGTTGACAATTTAGCAGGTTAACCTCTGTTCGGTGACTAGGATTTCCAGTCGGACGTAGCTTTGGAGACCTCAAGCTTTTCAGCTGAGGTGAAGTTGGCGCTGAAGGTTAAGTGTGGCTGCGGGTCCTTCACCGAGCTGGGCTGTGCGTCAAGCACATATTTACACTGCAGCTCTGAAAGGATTCGCAGGAGCACTTCTCTACTACAGCCAAAGCATCACCCAGAAAACAGCAGGAAGGTTAATCCCACTGGGGCGTTAAAACTACAACCAGAGCAGGGTCGCTGCGTGGAGAGCGGTTTGTGACCCGCTTCGCTGTTTGGGTGGAGATGCCAGAAGGCGGGATGGGAACGAGAACTGGTTTTCCTGGGGAAGCCCATGAGGCTCAGTCCTTCCTCGTGGTACGCGATGAGCCTGTGGCCCCATTGGCTGTGTTTTTGGCACGTCGTTTGTTGAAAGTGGCTTTGTCAAAGCTTTCACAGTTGTGCCTGGGGCACGGCAGGGACTGGAGCTTGCACAAGCTGCAGGAGACCTCGAAGCGCTGCTTTTAACTACTCAGGCTTTGGTTATTTAGCTCGTGCCCTGTGAACTGCCCTTGTAGCACCTTCTTCTCTCCACTCCCTTCCAGTTGAGTGTCACTGGAAAGGGAAGGTGCATCCCCTGCAGGGAGGTGCGGAGAGGATGGGGCCGGGCTCTGGGCATTGGTGCCTGGGGCCAGGACCGGAGGCCCTGGGCACAACCCGGAGCCCGGGAGGCTCCCCCGGGACACCGGGCAGCACTTCTGTGCCGTGCGGGTGCCGCAGCCCTGGCGCAGGTCTCCAGAGAGGTGCTGGGGTCTCCTCCGTGGAGATCTTCAAGAGCCTCCTGGACGTGGAGCTGGGCAAGCAGTTTTGGGTGTCCCTGCTGGAGCAGGGCTTGGACCAGATGACCTGCAGAGGTCCCTGCCAACCTCAACCACTCTGATTCTGTGATCACCGTCCTCCATCCCCCGTCCACGGCATCATGTGGGTAAACCACATTGCAATTACTGCCTGTGAAGGATTTAACCCATGGGGCACTGGCTCTCATCACCATCTGAAACAGGACCTTTCCCTACGGCGTCTGCCTTTGGGCGCGCAGTTTTCTTGTCTCCTTTTCCTCCTGTCTGCGTACAGCATGCTCATTGTCAGTGAGGAGCTCATAAGTTATGCTGGTGGTGAGCAGAGTCGCTCTGAGCGAGACACAAAGCACCATATGTTTTTTACATGTCTCTCTCTTCAGAGTCACTTAATCATGAGTATATAAAGTAGAGAAGATAGACTGGGGACAGCTGCACTCCCTGTCTCATGGCACGACGAGGAGGGATGGGGACAAGAACTGACAGAAGGGAGGAGGGCTGTTTGAAGTTGTTTTTTTCCCTTTAACATGTAGTGTGACTTCAGAAATAACGAAGCCAAGAAAGAAGAAAGGTTTGCAAAGGGACTGGCTGTTTGTATGGCTGTTGGCGTATCCAGAATTCTTAACACAAATTAATTAACACAAATTTGGAGTGGATGTTGGGCTAAGATGGTTTTAAAAAGTGCTGCTGGTTCCAGTGTCGTCTTTATACTGGAATAACTGATGTGCAAGCACAGCCAGCAGCACGCGACCCATTGCCCTTGCCTCAGAGCCAAAGGATCGATACTGATCCAGACTGCATGGGATGACCAGCTTCCATTTATACCAGTGAGTTAAGTGGTCCTGGGTATTTCAGCAGGCGTTGGAGCCTAGTTTTGGTCCCAGGGCAAAAACCTGTGCGAAACTTGGGAGTTAGAGATAACCGAAGGGGTCCCATGTGGCCTCTGCCCATCTCGCCTTTCTCCTTAGCAGGCACGCGTGGTCCACAGCTCCCGAAAGCATCGCCTAAACGCAGGCTGAGTGGTTACATCAGCAAGCCTACGTATGAAGCAGGCAGGTGCCAGCCTTCTGATCCAACTCGGAAACAAATATTTTCGGAGCAGGTGTTTCTAGCCACGCACATTGCGCTCTGTAGGGAAGGAGGATTATTTTTCGCAGGATTAGGCACCCCGGAGCGGTTCAGAGGCCTCCGCTTGCCCCGTGCTTGTCGACAGCGCGGGCTGGAAGAGAAACAAGCTCCTCTGCGGAGTTCAAGCCTGCTCAGGGTGATTTATAGCCGCAGGGAGCCGGCTGCCCGAAGCGAGAGGCGACTCTGCTATTCAACTCCTGTAGCTCCCTGTTAACCCGGGTGATTACTAGCAGAGGTGGTGGTAGCCTCATTTATCAACCGGCAGAGCCGGGGAGGAAGACAGGTGAAGTCGTTCGGCAGAGGACGGCAGCGTTTTCCCCGCTCGCAGGTTTTACCGGGCAGATCCTCGGGTGCAGGATGAGCAGGTGGCTTATTTTTAGCTATTTGAGTTGGGGTTTTAACAGGGTTATTGTCTTCTGGTGCTTAATGAGGTGTTGGCTGGGGGTTCCCGAGCGGTGCCCAAGGTTTTGCTGATGGCCCCATTAGTTTGTTCTCAATTTCACTTTTGTGGTTTTGGGGGCACCCCGACGTTCAGGGTGCCATCGGGGGAGCTTTGGGGTGTTGTCATTGTGTGTCCCACCTCGGTGGGAAGTCACCAGGATGGGGCCCTGCGCCTGGCCCAGGAGGAGAAGGAGCGGGGCTTGCGGGGCTGAGCTGTTAATTTGAGGACAAATCTCTTGCTGAACCTGTGTGCGTGTGTCCTGTGCCTCAGTTTCTCCTTTGAGAATTGGGGACAGTCCCTGTGTTTTATACATGGAGGCTGTGTGGATTCAGCTGTTACATCGGAGCCATCGGAGAGCTTTTTCCCTTTCTAAACAGCCAAATCCTTTCCTTCCCCTGTGTGTTCTGTAGCCGTGGTCCCGCTCCAAGGATGCTCTCCGCTGGCTGTCCCGGAGCAGAGCGCTGCTCCAGATGGGCACCATGCCTTGCAGATGGCTTCAAAAGCAAAACTGCCCCTCCGGCAGTGGAAAAAGTGTAGGGACCTTGCCGGGAGGACAGGGGAACTTGGAGCTTTGGGATTTTCACCCCATGGGGGACTTTGCGCAAAGCCCTCGGCTGAGGAGCAGCCGCAGAAGCGCTGCGCGGGGTTTTCTGTGCGGCTGGGCAGAGCCACCGGCGCATCCCCGTGATTTAGAGGAACCGGTAAATCTGAATGAATGGGTTTGTGACTGAAGGTTAGCGAGAGGCTAGGACTCAGGCAGCCGCCTGCTGCTGCTACAACAGCTTTTCCCCTTGAGGAACTCGAAAAGAATCAGCATTTTTCTCCCTAATAGAGCTTCAAAACTCTGTTGTGAGCAATTTGGAAATTCACGTTGAGTTTCGGGTTCATTAGCTGCTGGCTCCAAAGCGTGTACATAGTCAAAGCTGTCTAATGTGGACGCACCGCACCAGTGCCTTGAATTAATGTTATTGTTATTTGTGTGGACGTAGTGGGGTGCAAACAAGGTTAATTGAAATGAGAGTGCTGCTTCCTCTTGATAATGGCTCAGGCTTGACAGCTAGGAGGAGTTTCTTTTTGTGTAAGAGCTGGCTTTATTATCCCTTTTTATTAGAGCTAATTTGGGCTCTATATCAAAAACTACATTAAGGGAATCATTTACGGTCACACCACCACCAACAAAAAAGATAGCCCCAGAGCCCTGTCCTTTATGTTAATGTCTGCAGTTAAAAGACAATTAAAAATAAACTCTTCTCTTTTAAAGCACCCTTTGTTTTCTTTCTTCTCTGCTTCCTCCACCCCTCCCTCCCTCTATTTCTCCCTCTCTCTTTTCCTCAAGTGAGCCAATTTAGTTAAAACCCTAACGTGCCCTTCAGGGAAAGGGACTTTTCCGTATAGCATCGGCTGTGGTTATTGCAGAATGGTAAATATTGGTTTGGGGATGCTCGAACTGGCAGGACTGGCATGAGACGGGTGAGCAGAGGGATCGATACTGCACCGAGCAGTAAGTAAATTTTGCATTTAGGGGACTAAGCAGCAGGAGCCGGGCGCGGGGATGAGCCGACCGCGGCGGCTGCGTTGCAAAGCACCCGCTCCCGTCGGCGAGCGGCTGCTCGGGTCGGGAATTTGCACGCAGTAGCCGGTGAGTTAAGGATGGTGAAATATTGCAGCAGGCTGGTAATTTGTTTTTAATTATAACAGCTGGCAGAAGGTGAAGTTTGTGGTTTGAGGCGGAGAACGAGGAGGATCCTTGCTCTCTTGCTTTTCTCCGCTGGCTGTAGCGATGCTAAAGCTGGGGAGCAGCGAGCGGGGTTGTACCCCATGCATCCGACCGCTCGTGTGCTGGGACAGAAGGAGCCAGAGCTCTCCTCCTTCTTTCCCTCTCTCCTGGAGCATCCCTCCTCCAGCGCGCAGGGACCCCCCCATAGCTCACAGCCCTGGGGGCTGCCGGGCCGATGCCTTTATGTGACGCAACCCCCACAGAAAAACTCTTGCAAAGCAGCAAGCACGTTTCCCCCCTAGCCAAATGGCGGGGGCACCCCCATGCTGCTATTTTGGCTCTTGGGGTGCTGGAAACCCCCCACGGGAGAGGGTGGCGGGCTGGGGCGAGCCCTGCGCTGTCGTTCTGGCTACAGCTGCCGCATCGCCCCTTGGGACCGGTGTTTGGGGTCCCCGGCAGCGCGGTGGTGCGCTCGGGTTGGCATCATCTGCGAGTGAGAAGCCTTCTCTCCTCTCCAAGGTTAGTCAGGAGCATCGGCAGCTTTGCAGGGAAGACGAATCTGCCCCGTGCCGGCAAAGACCCCCAGTGACAGCTGAGTTTATTACGGTTCCCCCATCCCTTCCCCGTGCTATACAATGTTTTCTCTCTGAGGGCAGTTTCGTGCTTTCCACCCGCACCCAGGCATCCTGCAGGATGCCACGGCAGCATGTTCACCCCCGTGCATATATACAGAGGGACCGCCTGATGTCAGGGAGCTGTGCTGCAAGAGACCAATAGAAGAGCTAAAAATACCTCGGGGATCAGCGGCTGGCAAAAGGCATATATTTATTTTACGTGTGTCACGGTTTTATTTCAGTTCTGGGCGTTGGAATGGTTCCTAATCACCACGAGTGGGGGATGCGCTAACGGGTTTATCATCCTCTGCCCTTGCAGATGCCGGTGTGCTCCTACTTCCTGAAGGGGATCTGCAGCAACAGCAACTGCCCCTACAGCCACGTCTATGTGTCCAGGAAGGCAGAAGTGTGCCAGGATTTCCTCAAAGGCTATTGCCCCATGGGAGAAAAGGTAAAAAGGCCACCGGCCCTTGGTGCCTCTCTGCCTGCGGCGACGGATACGGAATTTTTGCCGAAGTGCCGCCTGTTTGGCGTGCCGGTGAGCCACAAGCTGTTTTTCACGCGAGCTACAGCACCAAAGGGAGCTGTAGAGCTGGAAGCTGCTGAACACCTGCGATGAGCCGCAATCCTGTGCGTTTCCAAAGGTTTATGGGCAAAGTGGCTTTGTTTCTTTACAGGCAGGAAAAAAAAAAAAAGGAAACAAATGAAAGAGGCTGTGGCTTGCAGTCGTGCCAGTCTTCTGCTTCTCTGTGCGTCTCCTGCTTCTCTGTGCTTGTCGGTGTGTTACTGGAGCCCCGTGCATGAGCAGATAGCACCAGCCCCAGGCACTGCTCGGTTAAATAGATGAGAAGCAAAGGAAAAGGCTTATGAGCCCTGTTTTACGCAGAGCGAACACAGAGGTTAATGGTTATTTGCAGTCACACTGGCTCCGTGATGGATTAAAACTGAGCGCGAGCTCTCGCGGCTCCATTTTAGCAGCAGGAGCACCCTTCCTCAGGTAGCCTGCAGCACTTGAGCCTCGAGCTGTGCCCGGGTATGTTCCTGGGGGTTTTCTGGGGTCTGGCTCCCATCCCTGCGTCCCTCTGCTTTAGATCAACGTGGTGAAGTCCTGCAGGGACTTGATGTGCACTCAGGGTAGACCTGTAACGCATCCCCAAGCTTATGGCACCGTACGTAACACGCAGAGCCCGAGAGAGTGCAGCCTTCCTGGGGCAGGACCTGGAGCCAGCTGACAGCTGCTGGTTTGCAAGGAAATTTTGGGGCTGTTGCATACCAAAAAAAAAAAAAAAAAAAGAAATTTGGGGGTTATCTGACAACTTGCATGTTCCCCCTGCTTTGTAAATGCTGCAGGGTCTCCCCTTGACTCGCTTCGCAGTGTGGCCGAGCGAAGGGAGAGGGCTGGCCACGTGGGTGCTTCCATGGGCATCGCGGCCGCGTGCCCTCGGTGCGCTTGGCCCTTCCCTCGCTCTGCCGCTGTCCTGCTGTTCCTTCCACTGCTTTGCGTAAAAGCCAAAGTCTTTTCCAATTAATTCCTTGCTGTTACCAGGTTTATTTAAACATAGTTAGGGGTGATTTAAGTTAGGATGCTTTGTTTCATGGCTAGGGGTGCCGGGTACACATGGGAGATGATTGAGGACAAAAGGGATGAGAAGAAACTTGTGATACTGCTTTGGCTCTTGTGAAGACATCGTTAGCCTCGTGCAGAGGATGGGCTGCCATTGCTGGATTGGAGAAGGTTCCTGGTACCTCCTGGATGTACCTGACCTTCCTGATTCATCTTTGCTGTTTTCTGTTTCATCTAATGATTTGTTCAGCCTCGTAGTGTAAACCGCTTTTGTCTTTCTGTTAGTATAGCATGTGGTTTTCTTTTGGGTCCCATGGACAAGGTGTGGACCACATTTATTCCACCTTCATTCCACCAGATGCCGTCTCAAACTCATGAGACCAATGATACTATCACAACAGGGTCCCCATGTTCTGCAGTGGGCAGCTGTAATTCAGAAGGGGTAGCCACTAAATTTGCCAGCAGGTTGAATACGCAAAGGTGGACTCTGAGATTTATGGAGATGATACTTTCGGCTGTGGCTGAGAGCTGCTGGGCTTTTCTGTACAGAGGCAGTTACGCGGTGGGATTTCTGTCCATCCTTTGACCTTTTTCTGTGCAGCATTGTCCCGTCCCTATGTACCCAGCGCTGATCTAGCTGGAGGATGGAAGCCATCCTCTTCTCTCTGGGGCGTTTGCCTGTAACCTCTAGGATGCGTTTGCTTTACGTGGAAGAAAACATCACGTAAATGTCCTGGCTTGGTTCAGCCACTTCCGTGAGTCAACAGCAAGCAAGCAGGATGAGACACAAACTTCAGCAAACATCTCCTCCTTGAGCTGGAGCCTCCAGGTACCACATTCGAAACATGCCAGGAGTTTTCCAAACACTGCTTTAAATCGGCTCTTCAGCCGAAAAAAATGAGGCACTAATGAAACAATAATTTTGTTTACGTAAAGTCTGCCAGATCACAGGGCACCATCCCAAAAACACCCCAGCGGGCCTGTAGAGCGATATTATTTTATTGCATTTAGTAGATACGCATGGATAAGTGTCTGCCTAAGCATGGTTTTGCAGACTGGCTGCTCCTAGAGAGTTCTTACCCCTTCGTGATTTGGGCTGCTTTTCACCAGGGAAGTTGCCGGGATGAAGTGTCAGATGCTCAGATCTGGGCTGGACCCCGAAGGGGCTTCTCTCCTCCTTCCCTCCACCCCAGGAGCTCTCGTTGACAGAGATACCACCCAGCGAGGTGCTGGGAGATCTCAGCATCATCCTTGGGCGCAGATGGGATTTGGAGAGCCAAGAGGAGACAAAGACGCTCGAAGGCTGGCTGGCAGGAGATGCCCAAAATGCAGCTTTGCCCAAAGAGAAGGAAGGCGAAGCTGTGGCGTGTTTGGGTGGATGGGCAGGGGCGAGCTGTGGGTGCTCGGAGAGTTCCTGTCACCTCTGTCATCGTGCGAAGCCACCAGGCGCACCCCGAGCTGTCCCAGCACCCAAAAAAAAAAAAACAACAACTGAGGACAGTGCCTTTGGCGTGGCAAACCCGTCCCTTCTGGGTGAAAAACAGCTACAGAGCAAAATCCAGGCAAATGGGAGGAAGAAAAGCCAAAAGTAAGAGCTGTAAGAAAACCGGGACATCAGCAGGAGTAGAGGGAAATGCTAATAAATTAGCCTTTGCCTAATTACTTTTTGTGGTGGTTCGCGGAGGGGACTGCGTGCAGGATAAACATCTCCTGCAAAGGAAAACATAGTCGTCCTGCCGCCTCCCTCCAGCACAGCACTAGCCACGCGGGCAGCGTCCCTACAATTATTTTAAAATATTCCAATTTAAATGAAAATATAAAAGAGATATTTAGAATATTTATTCTATTAGTAAAAGTGCTTACCGCGTCACTTTTAGAGTGTCAGAAAAGCATTCTCCTACAGATGATGGATAGCAGCCTGTAATTATATATGGGGAGAAATTGCTGAGCGGGCCATATTTAACTGGGGAGGAGAAATACCAGCTTGGGCCATTAAGGGTTAATTTTATTCTCTAAATAATATAAAAAGTGCTGAGTCTGTTCCTTTGCTCAAAGTAGAAAGTCCTCAAATGGACCCCGGAGAGTTTATAATATTCTACTGAATCAAGTAAAAATGTTAACCTTGCTTCATAAAACGATGCCTTGTTAAAGATGCGCAGTCCCTTTTCTTTTGAATAATTTAGGCCAGGAGTAAATCTTCTCTCGTTCTGCGTTGCTGTGTCCGAGAAGCGGCGAGAGCCGTCTGCCCGCAGCCTGAGCCGCCAAGGGCAAGCATGGCGAAGGCGCTCGATGTTGGTGTAGCATCCTCTGAGGATAAACTCGAAGGAGGATGCCCAGGAATTAGGAATTGAGGTCCTTTGGTGCTGGGGTTTGGCATGCTTTGCACTGGGCTCTTCTCCTTGCAGTATTTTTCTCTCTGCGCTCCACCAAAGAAACTGTTTTTTATCGGACCTTCATAAAAAATGTCCATTATTATTCATAATTTATGGCATGCTGTTGGCGTTGTCACATCTTGAGTATTTTCTAGAATTTTTTGCAGGATGCTCCAGCTGAGATGATTGGGCTTTGCCCATCCCATGGGCTCTAGTTCCGACCACGCACGCTTTTTGTACAAACGATGCCAGTCCTTCTGCGGGCCTGGCCTGCTCTGCCTTCATCAGGAACTCAGAATAAGTGAGAAAGCTTTAGTTTTGCATTCCCAAGTCCCGTTTTCAGGGATATAGACTAATGGGGAGAGGTCCTGGTGCCCCTGGGGAGAGGGGACAACTCCTGTACGAGTGCGTGGCCACGTCCTTTGTTAAAGGGAGTGTTCCACCCAATATTAATCATTTCCAGGAGAGAGCTGGTAGCAAAGCCAGAACCTCGATTTCCAGCATCATTACCCATTCCTGGGTCACGGGTTGGGAAGTTGCTCCAGCGTGTGTGCGTGCACGCAGCTCTACAGCTTCCTAAAGGGAGCGGAGGGACCGGCGACTTCAGGTTGCTGAAGCAGTCGGTAAAATACAACTCCGAATAGCTCTCCAGCGCAAATCATCTCTAAAGACAACATCATCTGTCTTAGCTAACACCGCTGGGCACTTCTGCAGACCACTGTGTGCGAGTAGCAGGTGAAATACAAGGCTTAGGCTGCGTGGCTGGTGTTTCCCCTGCCAGCATCAGGAGGCTGTGAGCGACGTGCTCAGGCTGCTGGCATGAGGCGATGCCAGCCATGGAAATCTCCCTGCCACATTGCCCGGAGCTCCCTGATCTTCTCCAGCACCACAGAGTGGTCCCGTTGGGTGAAGCTGCTACCCCCAGCCCAGTCACCTGCACCGGAGGAAGCCCAAGGGGGAAGTGGGGAGAGAGGGAAGGAGAAACGGGGCGGCTTGCAGGTGCTCCCCAGGGTTTTCCGATGACGGCCGTGCTGTGGTACTTTCTGCCCCAGTTCGGGCTCTTGCTGTTTTAACTAGTTTTAGCTGTTAAAACGACATTTTAATGAGCTGCTCTACGGTAAAAGCTACTCTAGTTCCCCATCCCTCCTTTCATACGGGTCCTCTTACCTTGGTTTGAGGCACGGGTTCAGCTGGGGAGGACGGGGTGAGGCTGGTGGGTGCAAGGGATGACATTCCACCAGCAAGCAAAGCCATGGTGGCATGTCCCCGAGGGCGAGGGACAAACGGGGGACACGGTGCCAGCTCCGTGTGCTGGTACCTCCGGCAGGACCCTCCTGCCCCGCCTTTGGCAGCCACCCTGGAGAGTCCGTCCATGAAAAGGCTGCCGCGGGATCTGATTTAACTGAGCGGATTTAATTTTCACAACTCTCTGGATAAGTTGTTTAAGCACAGTAGCAGTTTGTACGACCGATGTGGAGCACAGGGTCCAGATGGACAGTTTAGCACTCCTGGTAGCAGGTGTCCACCATGCATTAGAGCCTTCCCTAAATTAATTTTCCACGTAAGGTTTTGCTGCAGTTGCCGAAGGGATCCTGTGGCTGTGAGCAGGCTGCGTGGCAGAGGACTGCTCAGTCTGGTGGGCGCAAGGTTGTCCGAGAGGTGATTTCTCTGCCAAGCTGCTCTGCTGGCTGTGCCCACACGTGGCTCCCAAAGTAGCACACAATGTGAAGGTGCTTGGAGGGTGATAACGTGCATTGCACATTGCGCTGCTGCTTTCATATTTAATTGCACGGCTGAGAGCTTGCCCCTAGGAGTTACAGCAAGTGCTTGCCTTAGTTCTGGTGATGTCCCTGTGGAGCAGGTACCTTGCAATTTGCTTTATGGATGCAAAACTTGGCTTATTGGGGAATAAACTGTCTTTTTGTCGTGGCTTGGGCAGGTTTTGGTGTGGCTGCCCAGCAGCAGTGTTCTCCAGCACCCGCAGCATGTCACAGCAAAGGCAAGCGAGTCAGTCTGGTCCCCTCTAACTGCTGCATCTGTAAAATTATTCGATATTAAATAAGCTTTTCCCCCATGGTGTACATTAGCAAACGTGCTGCATTAAATACCGATCTTCATATTGTTTCCATCAGCTGCTGTGAAGCCTGTGGGTAAATTGTTCCCCCGCGGGAACTGTTAAGCAGTAAGACACGGTGAGATTAAACAACGAGGCTACTGTGGAAACGCGTGGGGAAATGTAGTGGAATAAATCAGGGGGAAGCGGGGTCTGTGCGCTCTGCCAGCAGCCCAGCCCTCCTGGGGACCGGCTTGACCAGCCCGGTCCCTCCTGGCCAAGCCGTCACAGCGGGGATGCTCGTCATTGAGCTGCACTGCGACTGCCCAGCGATTTCCCAAAATCTTTTTGGTTCTGGTGAGCAGCTCGGCTGACAGCCCTTCAGCAGAGCTCTGACCCGATTTGCACCTTATCCATGCAAAATATCAGCAATGCTCATACTAGCAGGGACAGGTCTGGGTGGCAAATGCTACCCGAGGAAGTGCCGCTTCCTTGGGAAAAATCCAGCTCCAGGTGGAGCGTGTTGTTTTTCACAGTGGCAGCTGCTTGATTTTCTATAGAAAACTCCAATTCAGGGACTTTTTCTTAGCTGACGATTTGTTCCTGTTTGTGTTTCTCTGGTCTCGTGACGTGTCAGGTTGGTTCTTTTCTCCTTTTCTGGTGGAAGTTTAACAGGTTCCTTCTGTAACGTTTTTTCATTTCATGTATCTGATACATTAAATTTTACACATTTCTAATCTTTAGGAAAAGCCACATTAGCTGTATTAGCAGCAGCTGCCAATTAAATGTCTTTGGGGTTTTCTTTTAGTTATCCAGTGCTTGGTTTGTGATGGAGAGCAGCAGCCTCGCGTTCTTGCTGCCCTTAGCCTGTTATCACAGAAAGGTGAAGTTCAATATTGCATATTTTCACCTGGTTTGTATTGTCTGCTGGGTAAAACAGCCATTTTCTTCCCACCACCAACAGCCATCAGATGTTGGTCTTTCCGGGTCTTTCTTCACCCTCCTTTGGTCCCAGGTTGACCCCAGCCAGCTTGCCTTTTCCTTGAGACGTGGAGCACGTGCAGTTGTTGAGGCACCCATGCACGTTCATCTAGGTATCCGCTGCTGACTCCCAGCTCAGTAGTTACTCTCCACCTCCCGGCTTTCATCCTGCGCTTCTGCCCCAGGTGGCCGTGGTGGCCACCATGGTGCCTGTCACATACGGCGTGGAGGTGAAGGATGCTGGTTCTCCTCTTCCCACGTCATGAGACTTAGTGACAGCAAAACGCTCGGAGGTGCTTAATGGGTGTAGGAAGCTTTCTCAGGTATAGGAAATGTGAGAATCACAGGAAGTTATTAAGCTGTGTATAAACCCTGTAAGAACAATGTCTTGCTTTTCCATTTTGCCGTTAAGCTGGGCTGTGCTCCTTCTCCCTGAGGTCTTGCCATTCCTCGAGGTCCCCACTGCCGTGTTTGGGCTCGTGGTGGGACAGGAGCTGTTCCATGCGCTGCTCGCTTCAGAGCTTGAACCTGCTTCATTAGAGAAGCACATGGACAGATCATCTCTGGATGAAAAAAATCCATCGAGGGTTGTTAAACGTCTTCTGGCTGTGGAAATCTCAAAGACTCAGACTACTCCTTCATCTCATCTCTTCAAAACCGGTCCTGACCATGGCCAGATTGGAGCTGGGAGAGCTTTTGGATGTGCTGGGGGTTGCAAAGGAAAGCACTGCGACTTCGTGAACAGGAGAGCTTCCTGCAAGCCTTCCTCTTTCCATCTGGATGTGCTAGCATCGAGAGAGGCAGTATTCTGGGGCTGTTTCCTGATCAGTTTTCTGAGTGGCATATTTGTGCCTGAGGGTCTTCAGCATTGCATCAGTGAGTGAACAAAGGTTTGCTCCTCTCTCGGAGGCCCTTCAAATACTCCACGAGACCTTAAGCAGATGCTTCACGTGTGGATTATTTGGCCTGTACTGTTAGTTTGGGAAAGACTAACTTTTTTTTTTAACAGGCTTCAAATTTAGATGATTTTTCTTTCAAATCGCCCTGCTGCTGATGCCTGGAGAGAACCAGCCACAGCAGGAGCAGATTTCCTGGCTCGAAGCGCTCATCTCCAAACTCCATGATGCTGTTATGCTGAATTAGACCCAATCAAGCTGAGAAGCTCCTCCATGCCCAGCTACCAGGGGGGCTGTTTGAAGTGCAAGAAGCCTTAATATAAAACCTCTGTGCTCAGTGTGAGCGTGGGGAGGGGTACGGGGAAGGCTAAGCTTTGAGCCATCCCAAATTTTCTCTATCTTGGCCGCACCTCCATCTTACTTCTTTTATGATCCTGTCACAGCTGCTTCCAATTTCCAGTCCCCTTTGGTTCAGAGGGAGATGCTGGTGGCAGGATGCACTCGCAGCGACGGGTGGGGAAGAGCAGGATCTCGTACATGTGCAGGATGTGGCCAGACCTGAGCAGAGGGAAACGGTGATGCGATGGATGGACCTCTCATCGTGACAAGGGGCTGCACAGGAGACAGCTGGGGGTGATGGTCATTAAAACTGTAAATCAGTGAAATGGGTGAGCTGGTCAAAGGGTGGGGGAGGGAAGAGGAGAAAGGCTTCCACTATTCAGCTGGTCACGGACATCTCCCTTTTTCTCTTCCATCTTGGTCAAATCTTTAAGGACTACCCAAGCAAGGATGCGTTTGCTGAGCCCCACTGCCCTGCTCTGTACCTTGTCACCAAACAAGTCTCACAAACTTATTCTGCGCTGAGTATAAAACTCACTTGGGCTCCTATTAGAAGAATAAAACCTCAAACAGATTAACCGTCTGCATTCATGAAGCTTGGACATTTAGGGCCCTGGATATCAGCAAATTGCTTCTTCTAAAGAGCTGATCCATTTTATACACTTGTAACAGGAGAGGGAGCGATGAGAAGGTGTCGCATTAAAGCATCTTGGAAACCTCTCTTCTCCCCTCTCTCTCATGCGAGGGAAAGAGCCATTTAAGATTTAAATTTATCTCCGTCTTGCATGCAGCTGTTTTGGGCTCAGCTGGAGGACAGGTGGTAGAAACGCCAAGTCTTAGCTATAGAAATGCTGTTTATGTGCATGAAACAAATCACGGGGTGTTTTGTCCTCCCCACCCCTCCGCTTTCACTGTGTGTGGGGTGCACAAGGGAGGCAGGGCTGGGTTTTGAGGTTATGAGTCCTCTCCAGGCTTGCTCATGTTCACCAAGGGCTAAGTCTTATAGCATTGGTTTTCATAGAATCATGGAATATCCTGACTTGGAAGGGACCCATGAGGATCATCGCGTCCAACTCCTGGCTTAGGAGCTTTGAGGTTTCATGCTATGAATTTCAGAGCTCAAAGTCATGCCCAGGTCATGTCCAAGAGCCTCTGGACTGCTGTCCTTGCAGCTCCTGGATCATCCTTTATCCATTCTCACTGGTGATGGTTTTCTGATTTTACCTCCAATTCTCACCCATTTTTACTTCCCTCACCTTCATTTTGACCTGGATCGCCTTGGGTCTGTTCACCAGGAGTTTTTAGTGATATTTGAGGCATATCCGTAGACAGTAGCCATGTTCCAGCTTTGGGTTCATGGTGTGCCGAGTGGACCTCAACCTTCCTGCCAATTTTCAGTGCTTGCTGGCATGCCCACGCATTATCAGAGTGAGATCACTCCAGCCCCTTCTTTGGGATACTGCAGGAGGTTTGTGGCTCACCTTCTCCTGTTGTTCAGAATTAGCTGATGGGTAGCGTTGCTTTTGATAGCTCTTTTATAGTCCACTGCAGCTGTATGAAAATCATCTGCAAAGGCAACTTCATTTCATTTATCTTTAATTTTGGCTTTGGTTAACAGATGTTTTCTGTGTGCTACAGTTGCCCATTTAGGTTTTTTTTTTTTTCCTATAAAGTGTGGCAGAAATCTTCAGTCAACAAACTGATTAGTAAGTAAGTTCTTTATTGAAAATAAAAAGTGGTCGGGCTTAGTAATGATTGTGAATGTGCCTGCTCTTGAGATCATGAACAGCAGCCAGGCTGGGTTTGAGTGGGCAGGGATCTGGGTGCATCCCCTTGGCTCGCTGGGGATGCTGAGTCCTTGTGGGAGAGGTAGAAAGAGGAAAGGCCCAGCTCATCTCCTCTGGAAGTGTGGAGTGAAGCCCTCGCACAGGACTCAGCCAATGGACCCAAGCCCACAAACGTATTTCTGTACGTGGTGCCCAGTTGTGTCAGCTGGAGCAAGGGACTGACTGTGCCTTGCTGTGGAAATGGGTTTAAGAAGAGCAAGTGCGTCGTGCCAGTTCTGGGCCCCCAGTACCAGAGAGGCCCGGGCATACTGGGGAGAGTCCAGTGAAGGGCCGTGAAGATACTGGAGGGCCTGGAGCCCCTCTGCTGCGAGGATGCTGCGAGAGCTGGGGCTGCTCAGCCTGGAGAGGAGGAGGCTCCGGGGGATCCCCCCCGTGTCCGTCAGCACCCGCAGGGAAGTGCGGGGAGGACGGGGCCGGGCTCTGGGCAGGGGTGCCCGGGGCCAGGAGCGGAGGCCCTGGGCACAACCCGGAGCCCGGGAGGCTCCCCCGGGACACCGGGCAGCACTTCTGTGCCGTGCGGGTGCCGCAGCCCTGGCGCAGGTCCCCAGAGAGGTGCTGGGGTCTCCTCCGTGGAGATCTCCAGCCCCGCCTGGCCGTGGGGCTGGGCACCAGCTCGGGGGCCCTGCTGGGGCTGGGGCTGGAGGGACCCGGGGAGCCTCCAACTTCAGCCACGCTGCGATCCTGTGACTCTGATTCTCTGCCTACAGTGTTTTGCAATTTAAGACCATGCTGAGCTGCTTGTAGAGGCTAAACAGCGATTTGGAGAAACGTTTAGGGCCAGGAGCAGGGATTCACCAGAGCTGTCCCAGGGTGGAGGCAGAGGACTGTTCCATGGCTCTGCACCGAGATGTGCGGAGCTTGCTGGAGAGAAATGCCTGGGGTGATCTGCACTCGCTGGGCTTCGGCCTGAAGTTGGTCACTTCGTTTTGCACGCCAGAGTGATTCTTGGCTGAAATTAAAACAGCAACGAGGGCTGTGCTACTGATAGTAAGTGATAAATCTGAGTGCTGGTGGTGGCAGCTTTCTGTTTAAAAAGCTCTGAAACCTGCAGCGGAGGTTTAAAACTAATCAGGTTTCTTCCGCGCCCAGTCCTACCCATGTATCTCTGCAGAAATCTTTGCGGGTTTCCAGTTGCATCTTATTTACCGTACTCTGTAATGGCATAATGAGGGTTCTTATTGCAACTTTAATTTAACTGTAGTATCTCCAACAGCATTCAGATGCTTACATTAAAGATGTTGCTTATCAGGGCAAACTTGAACTGCTTAATAGCCTGGACTAGTTGATAATAGTACCTAGATAAATACTGGCCTGTGATTTTTTTCTCTTGCACTTTAATATCTTTGAAGAAGAAGATGCATCAGAAAACTTGAAAATTAGGAAGTCTGGGGCAAAGCAGTCACTGAATCACTGCTAATGACTGGGAATATACTGATGAGGCAGAGAGTTCTTGATTTCAGCCTGAACTTCTGTAGAGGCAGACACAAAGCAGAGCAGATTTCGTCTTTGCTTCCCACACTGGAATTCCCCTTCGTTCCCACTTGTTCTCTGGTGTCGGGTGATCTCTGTGCCCCATGAGCGCCGGTGGCAGCTTCCTCGGGCCACCTGGAAGCCTGTGCATGGTGGTGGAGCCCCTGTCACTGATGAAGACCCCGTTGTAGGGGATGTACGGTGGCTGTCTAGCTTGCTACGTCCCCAACAGTAATGATTTGGGGTTGGTAGTTACCACGGATGGGTTCTCCATGTGAAACATTGATGTGTTCTCCGTATGAAACCGGCTCCATCATGGCTTTGAGGTGTGATGGATGAGATTGTCAGTGAGCTCTGATGGAAATGGCATTCCTGAACAGGTTCAGCAAAGCAATGAGGAAACGATTAAATGCTGAAGGCATTCCCATGTGGGTGTCCTTGATGGTCCTCAGCAGGTCTTTGCTCTTCAGTTGGGATTCACCTTCCACCTTACATCCATGGCTTTGCTTTCACCATGTCTCCACCAGTCCTCGGTGCTTTGGGGTAGGAGCAGGGCCAAGGTGCTCGCTGTTGCTGGCTGGTCTTCCTCTATCCTCTCGGCTTGCTGTTTCTTTTATTTATATTTGGGCTTTTAGTGTCAGAGAGCGTCATCAGAGCTGTGTGGCTGTCCTCCAGGTTGATCCAGAACATGGACAAAAGCCAAGCCTGGAAAATCCAGCCTCTGCTTGCTGCGATTCCAAGCAGAGCCCTCATCAGTCTGCACGGAGCTAGGGGCAAGTGGAGGGACCAGGCAGGCAGCAATTCCCAAATAAAGAGAGAATTAAATAAAAAAAGCATTGGAAGTGCTCAATTACAGTACTTGAGCTCCTGCTCGGAGCTGTCGCATGCACTCACCCCGTGGAGGTTAAATGCTCTTTGACATCATTTTGCTACATGGAAAATTCCAATTACATGGAGTTTGCCAAGGGCCATGGCGCAAACAGCTGCTCCGGGCTGCAGTAGTTCTTGGGGCAGTTTATCAAGTGCTGTTGGCACTCTTTGAGTGGTGGCACCGAGCAGCTTTCCGTTTGCTGCACATTTTGAGCTTTTGCTTCCTTTTTTCCAAAACAAGGACCAAAACCGTGTTTTTCCAAAACAAGGACCATTGGCTTGGAAACTGCGAGCTCAAGTGTCCGCTTCTGCTAACAGACACCGTGATGCTTTGCCTCGCTGATCACAGCTCCTGCCAGCTCGTGTGCTGTTTCCGTCTCTACTGCCCGACGTTAATTGGGATCGCAGCGCTGCTGTTGGCCACCGTGGGAGGGGAATTCTGCAGCTTTTCAAGTTTCTTGAGTGAATTCTTTTCTTCCCACATTTTGGAGTTCTTTCATTCGTTGCGTTTCCCATTTGGGCTTTGGCAGAAGGAGGGATCTGGCCGGTAACAAGACCTGTCTGCCGAAAAAGTCCCTGTGCTGGGCAAGCCTGAACAGAAGCAGAGGAGAGAGCGTCGGGGAGTGATGGCAGCAAGGGGGAAGATGCTGCAGGACAGCCTGCCCTGCAGGTGCTGTGTGAGCCCAAATGCCACGTGGAGGAGTCAGCAGAACAATACCCCCCAGCCAGGGAGGAGCAAGACGAGAAGAAACAGTTGACAGTGATTGAGAGGGAGCTGTCAGGAGGCTGTGGAGAACGGGTGCGGGACAGAGCCCCATCCCTTAGGTCATTTATATCTGGGCTGGACCACGCCAGGGGAGTGCACACTGCAGGGATGAGTCTTTTCCTTGCCCCCTTCAATCCATCCCAGCTATTTTGCTGCCTCTTATATCTGACGTTCCGTGTGATTTTAGAAATGCTGTCCCATTCTTGCTCCAGCTCTGAAGGTGTTTTTGCTCCTGCAAATACCGAGGGGAGGGTTCAGCAGCTTGGCTTTGGGTCGTATGTGCCTCTGTGCAGCTATTTGTGCTGTGCTTGCGTGGATGTTAGCGATCTATATCCATAGTCATGATTATATTGCAGTAGGTCCTAGAGAACGTTTGGTAGACCCAAAATCCTAGAGAGCGTTTGGGTGAGACCATCAGAAGGGATCGAAAGAAAGGACGTGGTTTGGGCTGCTCTGCTCAGCCCAGTTCTCTCTGTTCCCTTTGTTTTGACACGAGAGCTTCCTCCTGAAGTCACCGCAGGACCGCTTGCTTCCATCTGCTCTGCTCCTCGGCATCAATCGCTGTCAACCTCTGTCTGCAGGAATTCACTGCTTCCCTGCCAGCGTTTTTCTGGGGCACAAAACTCTGTTTTGGGGGCAGAAACCCATTTTGGAGAAAAATCCTTAGAGGAGGGTTTTAAAATGAAATGCAGAGTCTGCAGGCTTTGCGTGAGCATCGGGTGTAGTTGGCTGTAAATAATTGGGGGTATTAGCATGGTCTTGCTGCTTTGGTGCTGAGGGGGGAGCGGGCAGGGGGCTGTGACAGCCAGCACTCAGCATCTTCCCGGCCGCTTCCTCAGCTCCACGTCAGGAAGAAACTATAAAGCAGCATCAAAAAGCCTGGGTTTCGGCTGTTTGCAGCTTGAAGACAAAAAGGCGCAAGCAATGCTCCATGTGTTGGCTAAATTTCTCCCATTATTATTCCACAGCACATATGATGTTTGGATGTATTGTCCTCCAGGTTTTAACGACAGGGAGCTGGAATTTTTAAGGCTGCCTCCATCTGCACCCAATTATAAAAAAAGCCATCAAAAAAAGCTATTTACTGGCTGTCAGCTCCGAGCGGCGTCAGAAAGCAGCCCCGCCACCTCCAGCGATAGCTTCCCAACAGCCACTTAGCGCTGAGAAGTCGCGGGTAAGAGGTACATTAAAACAGCCTGACATCAATCCAGCCAGTTAATCCCGCGGCTCGGAGACGGGGCTACCTGTAATAGCTCCGGCAGAGCTGCAGGGATGTGCATCAGGCTTTAAAAAAGAAGGCACCCAAGTCGAGATGCTTGGGTTTTCGGGCTTAGCTTGTGCTTTTAAGGCTCCCCTTCCCGAGAAGGGGTGCTTGGTGCAGTTCCCAGTTAGCACAGCAGTGCTTTGGGTTTCCAGGTAGGAGTTGGACTCTCTTGTGCTGGTCGCGGTGTCCAGAGAGAAGGATGCAAGCCCAAGGAGATGGGAAGCACAGGGCAAGGGTACGCCTGTGGTTTGCTTTCTCTTGTTCATCCACCGTTCCTGTGTCACCTGCTGTCCCCTGGCACTGCAATAGAAGGGATCAAGCAGGGTGTGAGACAAGCCTGGAGATATTTGAGAAGTTCAACCTGGGCAAACTGCTGGTGGAGCGGAGCCGGGAATGCCAGGCTGGACGGGACCACTGCTCCCCCCGTGGGGTCAGTGGGCGGTTGCTGGTCGGCCCAGTAACCCAGCTTCACCTTCCTCCTGCCCTCAGCAGCCTCCTGCCAACATTGTTGATGGAAAATGTTAATTAATGTCGTTCCCGGGGCTGAGCTGGGACCTTCCACCGGCCCTGCCAGTTGCTGCCTCCTCCTTTGCTAGGTCTGGGCTAAAGAAGGCTGTGCTGTGCAAATACCCTTGTCTCTGACCTCTTCCCAGTGCGTGATGGGTCTGGGGGCCATTTAAGGCTTTTTGGGTGCTGAGCAGCACCTTGAATTTCACCCAGGGCTCCCTGGCAGCCAGGGAGGAGTCCCGGCCATGGGGCTGCCAGCGGGCACCGTCCCAGGGTTGGGCACCGCTGCTGCTCTGCTCTGGGTAGGCTGCAGGAGGAACCCCAGAGTGGGGAGATGAAGAGGGGGCTGCGGCAGAAGGAGCCCCCCCTGGGGCTCATCCCCATCCCCGCTCTGGGGGTTGACCCCGCTCCAGGGGGTGTCCCCACCATGGTGGCAGTGCACGGCCACCCGCCGCAGCTGGTGGCTTTCTCCCCGCGGCGTTTTGGGGGTGCTCTGGCTTTTCTCTCGTCTCTGCTGGAAGGAGCCAGATGCTTTTTCTCTTTTTATGGTACAACCTGCTGGTTGGCGGGGGTACCACGGGGTATAATTAGCTGCCCCGACAGGTGGAAGGGATCGGGTGGCCCCAAGCGTGAGGTCGCCCCTGCCTCCTGCAGCCCAGCGCTGCTTCACCCCGGCTGACACGCGGCGGGCAGCAAGCAGCTTTACAGTAGCCCCAGCCCTCTGCTTCATCTGGCTTTAGGGCACGGGGGCAAGAGGAAAAGAGCTGCCCCCTCCCTCCCTCCCTCCAGTAAATAAATAGAAGGGGCTTTTCCATCCACCGCTCACCGCTCTGAGCCTGGAGCAGAGGAGCTGCCATCCCGGCCAGGACACATCGAGCCGTGAGCAGATCCCTGCCTCTCTGTGCAGCCTTCCCAGCCCCGACACGGCGGTGATGGACGGACGAGCAGACAGCAGGGCTGGGGCATGCGGGGCATTATGGGAGAAGGGCCAAGCGTTGTTGTCACAGCAAGCGGCGCGGAAAAGTCATTAGAAAGCTGAGCCGGGGACACAGCGCTGGAATTAGTCACATGCTGTTTGTTTTCTTAATATTAAGTGTATATTTGCCAGGGAGCCAGTGATGAGCTGGGGATGCGGTGAGTCCTGCTCCCACTGCAAGGCTCGGTGGGGATGGGGACGCACATGTCACCCATCCAGGGACGTGGCACAGTCCCTTGGTCTCTCCCAGCTGATGTGCTGGGACAAAAGAACCGCGTTTCTTGGCTTTTCCCAAAAACAGCACCGTTCTCCATTGTTCCTTGGCATTGCCAACTGCAAGGGTGATGCATCCACGTGGCTGTTTGAGGTGAGGACTCTTTTCCTGCTCTTCTCCTTTCCATGTGTTTTTGCATTGGCAGTTGCTGTATGGGAGAGAATTTCACATCCTTGGGCAGAGGCTTTGCAGAGCTGCTGCCCTGCCAATCATTAGCAGTAATCAACTTCAGACGCGTTCGTAAATAATAGGGGAGACTTCTGCGTTGCTTCAGAAACAAAGAAATCGATAGAAGGAGTTATTTGACAAATATTTGGTGAACTGCCACGGGGGCATCTCTGCCGGGCTTTTTTACAGCTTTTGGGAAGCCAGAGCAAAGCTGCGGACAAAACACCATGGGGGACGAACCTGACCCAACTGAGAAGCCACCATTTCTGATAACGTGATTCCTCCGGGTAGAAAACATCCCCGGGGTGCTGGTTTCACACACGAGCGATACGGCAGAGCCCCAAGGCTCGGCGAGCGGCAGATGCTCCGTGGGAGTTTGGACAGGTACCGCCCTGAGCAGGAATCTCCTGGCTCCCTGCGCTCTTCTGGGAAAAGCTGTTGCATCCTTGAAGGTCCTCGGGTGAGAAACGTGAGACCTGCCCTGTCCTGTCTTCCTGGCCGTGTGTGAGTAGGGAGTGTGGTCTGAGAGCCGCATGCGTGAGGGCACGCGGCCGAATGAAGCCAGGATGTGAGAGCAGCCTCTGGGCAGGAATTCTCTCTTGGAAGCAAAGGAGAGGCAAGGGAGGTCCTCAGGACGTCAGCGTCATTGCAAGGATGGAGAGCTGGAGGTTGGCTATGGACCTTCTGCAGAATCACAGAATGGTTGAGGTTGGAAGGGACCTCTGGAGGTCATCTGGTCCAATCCCTGCTCCAGTAGGGACACCTACAGCAGGTTGCCCAGGACCATCTCCAGGTGGGTTCGAAGATCTCCAAGGAGGAGGCTCCACAACCTCTCTAGGCAACCTGTGCCGGTGCTCCTGCAGCACGCAGTAGGTCTGATCACCGTATTTTGTCTTGATGCTGGTTGGAAAGGTGGTTGCAAAGCCTGAGAGTCTATTCCTCCTTGCTTTGCTGTTTGATTTTTTTGTATGAAACATGAAATCCTGCTCCTGAGGCTTTGCTCTTGCTCAAGAGCGGGAACCTTACGCTGTTTACAGCCTTGGTGATTGCACCTTTCCCCTCTCCTGACCGCAGCAGGTTTGCTTTGCTCAGACGTAGCATGGAGCCATTGGAGATGCACTGCTCTCCACCATAAAACTGCATCCTTTTAGTGGGTAAAATGATCTTTGTGCATGCTGCCTTTCTTTGATGTATTTCCTGGAGTGTTGTAATTCTGAGTGCATGCAAATCTCTGCAGCACCCCTTTCTGAAGGGGATCAGCATCAAGGATGCTGTCCAGGAACATTCAGCATCCTTGGCTACTCCAGATAATGGGATGCTCCCTTCATTCTGCTCATCTTGGCTTTCCACCTCTACCATTACCTCATCCCTCTGGACCAGTGGAGCATAGACAGAACCACTCCCTGGGGTGAGCCTGGGTGCTGCTCACAGCAAGGATTTACACCACAGATGGGGTTTGGTCCTCCTCATGGAACTACTTGCCCCCATGGCAGGCTCAGCAGCTCTGCCCATGCGAGCCCCCAAGGGTCCTTGTGCCACCGGTGCCATGCAATTTGTGTGCGGGCATCATATCCCATCACCATCCATCCAACTAAAGAACCACTGTGAGCAAAGTGTGTGGGGAGAAGGAGCACGAGAAGATAAACCACGCAGGTTTGCAGGTCTTCTCCGTGCGGGTGATCTCTGAGCTCGCCCCGCACAGTTTCGCTTTCATTCTCCCCAGCTATTCCTTGTTCCTTCCCCTCTCCAGCTAACTTTGTTGCACTTATCTTTAAAGCGATTATCAGGTTGAGGGGTTTGTTCTCCCGCTTGCTAACCTTTTGGGAAAAAAAAAAGAAATTACTTTAAAGCTGTCCCATTGCTGTCTTTTCCGAGCGCTTACTGTTGGTCCATATCTTCAGCAACCGGAGGTGGCTGAAGCATTACAAGTTGAGAAGAAGGTAGGGAAAAAAGGAAAGCTGTTTTCCCAAACTTCTGCTCGATCGAAGTGTGTGTTTTCTAGATTTTCTAAGATGACGGCTGCTTAAACAGGGTGAGAAAAGCTTTGTGTGCTGAAGGGGATGGTTTTCACATACTCGCTCTTGAATGGCTTACTGAAGATAAGACTTAATGTTCCTACCAGCTCCACCATGCGGAGAGGGGATTGTCTCCAGTGATGCTTTTCCGGCACCTGTGCATGGGTGGGATAGAGCAAAAGTAAGATTTCAGAGTAATGGCAAACCCTGGGCACTGTTCGGAGATGCTCTACTTCCAGGTTATGCATTGGGTTATAGATTTACTTGCTATAACCATATCGAAACTCATTGAAATAGAGGGGGATAGTGCTGGGAGCTGGTTTTTACGAATTTTCAGTGTCTGGCCTGGGAAGCGGTGCTGTTGCTGTGCTGGTCCCTGCTGGGCTTTCCTCCTGGTTTTCTCACTGTCTCCCCTGCAGAGCTGGTGTCTGTGTGTCTGTCCGGATCCCCAGCCCTCCTGCCGCGTTTGTGACCTCCCCAGCCTCCAGCTGACGAGCTCCTTGCTCTGCTGCCGATGTTGGCAATTGCCCCTGGGCAGCTGAGCTGCCGGACCCCGCTGCCCTTTCGAGCAGAGACCCCTCGGGCTGCCACCGCTCCGGCGGCTCAGCGGGGCTGCCGTTTCATCCGAAAGGTCACCATGGGGGGCTGCTCCCATACAACTTGACTTTGGGGTTATTAAAAGGGCAGGAGCTCGCCTGCATCCCATCATCCCCTGCTGTTGGGGAGACACATTTTTATAAACGCATGAGAACTGGCACGCTGGAAGCCCGCACTGCGTTTCTCTTTCCGTGGATTTGTCCGCTTTCGCCCAAACCCGTGCAAAATGTTAGCATCTGTGCTGCCCTGGAGCAAGGAGTTTTGCAGTGTGGGCATTCAAGTGAGACAGGATCCAAGCAGAGAAACTCGTGGCTGCATCTTTGCTCGTGGAAAAGATGGACCGGTCAGTGTTTGCTGGTGTTGTGAGCCCTTTGCTGCAGCACGTGAGTTGGGTTGTCTCGCCGTGGTGTCACCGCATGTGTGACGGCGTGGTGCATGCCTGTGCTACCCTGCAGGAGCCAGTGGGCTCGTTGGGTAGGGTAGAAGGGAGCAACCCTGGTGGGACTGGGTTCCCCTGGGCCTCACAGGGCTGAGCAGGGCCCTGGGACCAGTTCCCACCCTGAGTCCCTCGCACTACATTGGGATGAGCTCTCTGGGTCACTGGGTGGTGTCTCACGGTGTTGGAGATCAAAAAGGGTGACCTTTTTCCCTTAATCCAGCCAGTTTTCCCAGCCATCCCATTAGAAATCATATCCAAAGGTCTCTCTTCTGCCCTGCTGGCATCTCTTCCTGCCTTTCCCCCTGCCAAAAAGTGCCATTTCCCAGCAGAAAGCCCGTGCAGGGCATCCTGGGGAGCGCCTCAGACTTCTCCTTCCCACTGGCTCCCACTGTGAGCATTGCTTCTGGAAACTGCGGGCTGAGCTCCAGCCCTTGGCCACAACCACCTTTGGCAGGAGGGTGGTCCAGGCAGCAGTCCCAAAATGGGTGCGTTTTGCAGCAAAAAATGAATGTGCTTCATTCCTGCTCTTCCCATGCTCATCCCCAAGTGTCTGCAGGAGGGAGAGGTCACCGACCCCGAGTGGAAAATGTTGTAATCCAATGTCCTCCCTGAAACCAGCTTCTCCACCCCATTTAACCTGTTCGGGACCTTCCACTACCATCACCTCTGGGGCAGATCATTGCTGTCAAGATTTTGTCATTTGGGTTCTGCTAAGTCCGTGGAAAGCAAGGAGTGAGTGTGTAGCATCTCCTGGAAGAGAGTAATATTTTGTAATAATATTTTGATGTGGGATAATGTTTTGGTATTGAGGAGGAAGCACCAGCACATCCTTCTCTGCCTTTAGCAATGAGTTGGTGCCACCTGAAGGAGCCCAGCTCTGGGAACTCATGCTCCTCGCGGGGACGTCGGGAGGGACAAGTCGCTGCGTTTCCCAGTGTCGCTCTCTTTTTTCCTCGCAGTGCAAGAAGAAGCACACGCTGGTTTGCCCGGACTTTGCCAAGAAAGGCATCTGCCCCAAGGGTGCCCGCTGCAAGCTGCTGCACCCGCAGAAGAAGCGACACCCACGAGGGGACAGTGCTGCTGACGATGGGGACCGGGGTGACGCCCCCTGCAAGTGGAGACGGCTCTCGGAGGAGATGAGCAGGTAGGAAAGAGCAGAAGAAACTCACTTAGCTGCTCTTAAACGGTTTTCTTTCCAGCCTGCTCTGAATGCTTCCTCTTCCAGGCACGTATCTGTGTGCGTGCTGGTTTATTTTAGGATGTCGCTGATGTGCGTCACTGCAGCGCCTTCTTGATAGAACCCCTATGGGCAGTAGGGTCGGGCAGGCTCTTTGCTCAAGGGAGAGGTCTCCAAACAGAGCTGATGGAGAGCAACCATGGGGGTTGCTTGCATCTCGATACCCTATGAGTTGCATGTCTTTCTGGCGTGTGGGTGTCTTTGCACTTAGAAATGTGCCGTCCAGGTCTTTGGCACCTCCAGGTATCTCTGAGGCTTTTGTAGACCTTCGTCCTGGGAGATGGAGGAGCCCTGATGGAGACTCCATTGCAGAAAGTGCCTACAGCTTATCTGTACCTCGGTGGGGAACTGGAAGCCAGCATCCCTCTCCCTCTCTCTTCCTTGCCTCCACAGTGGTGAGCAGAGCCAGTTCCCTGCTCCCTGGAGCAGGGCTGAGCCCCTGACCCTTGGCATGGCACAGACGGACTCACTGTCAGGGCTGGACTCGCTGCCCGAGGAAGCCGAGGTGGGGACTGATGCGGAGATATAACTGGCTTTGTAAAGCCTTTTGATGCTGGCTTGGGTCCTTGGTTAATCATGGCAGCAACTATGAGTGTAAAGCAGCTCTCCAAGCCTTTTGGAGGTCACTGTCCCCTCTGCCGTGGGGTGTTGGTTATTTGTTGTGCTCTAAACTGCCCAGCATGCCCCGCACTGCAGGCTTTATCCTGTGCTATCGCTGCCAAGGCAGCATGGGGCAACCCCTACCATTCCCTGCAGGACCACGGAGCAGGGATCACCCAGACACAGAGTTTGGCCCTGATCTGATTGCTGCTAACTCAGCGGTGGCATCTTCTGCTCTTCCTGTGGTTTCCTCCGCTGGAGCATCTTCTGGGCAAAGCTGAAGTTCTGTTCTTGGGTGCTGAGACAGAGCCCGCAGGCTGATGGACACGTCAGTCCTTGTCCCTGCAGGGAGACCGATTTTTCTGAGCTTGGCACATCCCTGGCTTCTTCCATCCTCACTCCCGAGCAGAACGAATCTATCCAGCGGAACAGGGACAGGAGGAGGGCAGGGGTGGTGCTAATTCCTCGCAGCCCTTCGGCAGGTCTCGCGCTATCGATCACTGTCACCACGGGCTCTCTCGGTGGCTGTGGGAGGTTTTGGCCGGAGGGAGCGGCAGCCGCAGCTGGGGCACAGAAAGGAGCATCGGCCACCCTCCAGCTGGGCACCGCCAGCAGCCCAGCTGAGCTCCGCCCCGTGTTTTGCTCTTTGAATTGAAGTGCTTTAAGTGTAATAAAAATTAAAGCCAAACTAAAACTGGGTTTTAAAAGCTCCCACTTGTCTAAAAGTCCTGGTTAGCAGGAGGAGAAAATACCAGGTCGGGTGCTTTGCTCCTCCACAGCTCTTTGCAGCAGGATGGGGGTGAAGGTGGAATGGAAGTGGGGTTCCCTGCGAGTGACCCCCGGCCACTGTGCTGCTCTGGTCCACAGCTCGCCTGGTCCTGGTCCCCATCCCAGCCCTGCCTTGTATGGTAGCAGAGGGGACAAGCTCTCGGCAGGCTCTCTGGCCTAATCCTGGGTGACAGAAGAGCCTTGGAATGACACCCAGCTCACGTCCCCCGTGTGAATGAGGTGTAAAATAGCTCCTTGCTCTTTTTAGGTAAGGAGGCATGAGTGCAGGGCATCCTGCACCCCCTCCTGTCCCAAGGGTCGACTCCTGGCATCCCCCGCGGGGAAGGGAGCACGCCTGTGGCCAGCTCACAGCGCTTGAAAGCTGCTCGGGAGGTTTTTCCTTTATTAGCACCGTCATCAGAGATGTCAAACGAGCTGAACTGTCACGTTAGCTGGGCTCACAAGAAATCAGAGACAAGGGGCAGCCTGGGATGGAGCCCAGAGAGCCTCCACATATGGCTCCGGTGGTTCACCTCAGCTTCTTCTCCTGAACATGAAACCAACATTGCCAAGAGATCACTTTATTTTTTTTATTATTTTTTGCATGTGCCTCCTCTAGGAAAGACCCAGCCCAGCTCTGCGATGATGGGGAAGTGCCCGGACCCTCCAGTGCGGAGCAGGACGTGAAGTTTTGGAAAGATGCAGATGCCTCGCAAAGCAACTGGCTGCAGAAATTGCCGTCCTTCATCTCCCTCCAGTCCTCGGCCTCCCCTGGTGACGAGGGCTGCAAAGTGGAGAGGGATGAGGACGAGCCAAGGGATGAGCCAGGTAGGAAGTGCTTGGACTGGTTTTGCTTTGGACTGCCCTGATTCACCACCGAGGCTGAGTGGGAGAGTTATTCCCTGCTGGTATCCATGTGTTTTTGTGGGATAGGTGGTCCTCTTGAGTCACCAAAGCAGTTATGCTGGGAGCCCAAACTGGGGTGACAACTGGGACTCGCATCTCTGTGATGCAGGGGCACCAGCCCTTAATACTGACCAATGCGTGCACTCTGCTCCTGAAACCGCGCGGTAGGATTTTGTCCCCATCTTTTATCTTCAGCTTCTTCTTCCTTATCCTATAAATTACACAATGATGGACCCAGTCTTGTTCCCATGACGGAGCCCCAGCGGTCCCTGGCAGGAGGGTGAGTGTTTCCGAGGGATGCAGTGATGCCGTGCCTTATCACTGGACCCGCAGAAGGCTCCGGTCTCTGGACCTCCATGAGAAAATACAGTTTTAGGATGAGCAAAACTTCTTATACGTGAGAAGAAACAGCTTCTGCCTTGACATTTTTTATTTTTGGAAAAACTCAGGCAGATGTTTGAGCTGTTTGACCTGACTGTGAAAAAACCAGGAGAGAATTGCTGAAGCAATGGGAAGAAATGTCTTTGTGTCTCTGCAAACTCCCTGCAGAGGTTTGCTGTATTTCTGCTTCTCCAGTACGTTTCTTGGTTCCTGCTCTCCTCATTCAGCCCCTACACTGGAAAATCCCTTAATGCTGGCTCCAACAGCAGCTCCGTGGGAAGGTGGGGGACTTTGGGGTGCTTTGGGGAGATCCGGATGTGTCCACAGGTGCAGAGGTGATGGAGATGCAGTGCAGGGCAAAGCAGAGGCCAATATCCTCGTTCCGTGCCTTTGACCGCTCTGTTAGGAACCTGCTTGGTCCTTTCCAGTGCTGGGTGGGAGGTTTTGGCTGGATGTTGCTTTATGTTTTGCGTTGTGTCTCCCATCCTCTGCTGGAGGGATATGCAGTGGTTGCATCTCATGAGCGCAATCTCAGATAGCAGAGGGGGGGATGGCATCTGGCTCAAAAATTAAAACATTTAGTGGCAGTAACTTGTCATTTCAGCTTGAGCTGAGATCCAAGAGGATTTGATGGGAAAGAGAACAGCTTCAAAAATTTTAATTTTTTTTCTCCAACTATGGACAAAACAGGGAAGGCCTACTGAGTTGGAGAGCCCTGTCTCCTGCTCTGGCAGCGGAGAGGTGCGATGAAATCCATACCGCCTCCGCCAGCTCGGCCGGCACATGACGTGGCTTAGTGTGAACGGAAAGGCTGGAGAAACCGACTGAGCTTCTCTCCCCGTCCTTGATCTTGTGCCTCCTCCAACCTAGCGTGCAGCCGGAGCTGGATCCTGCTAGGACAAGGGATGAAATCGGTACTGGGGCATCTGCACGTTCCTCTGTAAGTGGAGGCTGAGTTGCTGCAGGCTGTGCCTGGCTCGGCAGTGAAGTGCAAACCCCGGTTCAAGCCAGGGAGGTCTGAGAAGTCTTGATGCTGTCGGGAAGAAAATTCCCAGGATTAGCAACATATTCCTGAAGTCACAGCTGAGCGTGCGCTTGCAGAGGTGGCTGCTCAGCCGTGCGGCGCGGTGGGGATGCAGCCTTTCAGCAGGGACCGTTTCTGCTGGGAAGGCTCATCTTCGTGTGACGCAAAGTGCTCGGCTTCCCTTCCGAGGCACAGGGAGTTCTCCCCCCGCATGCCTCCCTCTTTCCCCTCCTTGGTCCTGGTTCAATTCCTTTTTGATCTCAGCTCCGGGCCCCTGCTGCTCTCCCGGGGAAGTGCTCCTGAAGCAGCGGGTTAATCGGGCTGTTTTATCTCTGCGATGAAGATGGAGCAATTAATCCACAGACAAGAAAGCTGTTGAAATGCCCTGAATTGCACTTGGCAGCCTGGAGAAACTCAGTGCAAGGCGGTCGAGAGAGCAGCTGGAGGGCAGAAACACTCCGGCAACAAGGGCATCTGCAAGCAGCTTATCCACTAACTCCAGTTTGCACATCGCAGGGTGATGGATGCCAGTTGTTTTGGGTGGGAAGATGGGCAAAAGCAACTGGTTCAGTCCAGGGATGTTGACAGGAGGGCTGGGGGCTCTGCAGGGCTGACAGATAGGTGATTTGGGCATGCATCCCTCCATGCTGGTTCAGCTGGGCCGGGCATGCCTTTGCCCCAGGAGAGGGGAGAGCATGAGGCATTGGGAAAGCGGAGACTGGAGAATCCAAAGGAAAGAAAAGCAGGGAAGGAGTTGCAGATGCCTGTAAAATAATCTGATGATGAAGCAGTTTCGCTGCCAAGGGGATGCAGTGACTGTGCATGGTTGGTCCAGGAGCGGGCGTGAGGGTGCTGTTGGGTGCCCAGGTTTGCCTGTGGCCGGTGCTGGGATGCATTTGGTGATTAAAGGCTCATCCCAACACACATGAAGGGACCCAGGGGCACAGTGACAACCATAACCTAACGGGAGAAAAGGAGCCCTGGCCACCAACAGGCTTTCATCCTGATCATCCTAAGAGGCTGCAAGATGAGGCCGCTGCTGCTGCTAAAGGATCCAAATGTTTAACAGTGCCCAAGTCACCTATGAAGCCAGGACTGAACCTTGAGGTGCTGTTTGGGTCGGTCAGGACGGGTCCTCGTGTGGCTCTAGGTAGTAGCGGGTGTCTGTGATGCGGTTTCGGGTTCTGTGCCGTCCCCACGGCGCTCAGCCAGAGAGGCAGAGCCAGGCAGCTCTGCCCGTAACAGGGAGCGCGGTGATAATATTCAGTTTCTGCTTGCAAACCCTGAAGGTGACGCGCAAATTGGTGGGGTAGTAAATAAGGAGGAGGACAGGTTATTATTACGGAGTGATCTGAATTGCTTGGTTAAACGGTCACAATTTGAGAAAATGCCCTTTTAATACTGGCAAATACAGGAGGAAGGGAGAAAAGTACTGTGCGTGTGCAGGAGGGAAGGTGCCGGTGGAGCGGGTCTTTGGGGATGACTTTTAGGGACCAGCATTGGGCAACAGGCTCAGCATGGTCTTGTGGGGTCTCGGTGCGCATCTGTAGCCTTGGAGTATATAAAAAGGGGATTGGAAAGGAGGGACGTGGTGCTGAGCTCGATGCTGTCCTCACATGGGGAGAGACCCACCGTGGGTCTGCAGATGGAGACCCCAGTGCCTGGGACAAGCGCTTGGACGTTGCTTGGTGCCTTCCCATCCTTCTGCGTGTTTTGTTCTCTGCCCAGGAGGGCAGAGCCAGAGGGAGCACGAGCATCCCTGCCCCTCTGGCACACGCGTGCAGGTAATGGGCTTTTCCATATTTCACCTTCCAGTTAAATAGCCTGCGCTGGAGCCTAACTGGCCTCCTCGCGCTAATTGTAAGCAAGCGCACCAATGCAAACCATTCCAATCGAGTGCTAATTTAATTAGAAAGCACCCATTTTAGTTAATTTGTTCGAGAAGATCACTGAAAACTCCTGGAGAGAACAGATGTTCCCCTCTCCCCCGATGAACATTCAGGGGTTTGTAAATGGCTCCACTCAGCCTTGTTTAGGAGAGAAAAGAGGATTTTATAGCTGCAAACGACCCTTTCTGTAAACATTTTACAGCTCTCTGCACGTTTGAGTGACGATAAACCCCTAGCAACTCGGCGGGCTGCAAATTTGCGACCATACGGCTATCATTTTATTGTCATATTTCACAGTCGTAACGTTAATGGAAGATGCTCGCTACAGTCTTTTTTAACGGCTCCGCTGAGCACGCTCAAACACTTTTGCTTTGGAGGAATTCATTGAGGTGCAGCGCTTCTATTTTTGTTTACAGCTTTCACTTCTGGAGGAATAACTTTGAAAACGCAAATCCCCCCTGGCCTCCCTCCCTGCCCAAATCCGCGCCGTGCTCCCTGCTGCCGAGGGTGAACCCGCTCCTCCTTCGCTGTGCCGGGGCCCCGGGGCTGCAGGGGATGGGCAACCCCGTGGCGCTGGACCCTGGCCCAAACATCTCCTGCTCTGCTGCTCCCAGCCCACTGCATGGCTGTGGCTGGTCCCCCCCCATGTGAATCCCCTTGGTGGGCTGCCGCGTGGAGGGTCCCGTGGGTCTCCATGACCTACAGCATCCCCTGCAACATTGCTTCTGCCACAGGCTCTTTGCTCCAAAACTCTTTATTTTGGCAACTGGATGAGGCAGATGAAAACCAGCCCTTTGGAATGATGAGCCAGTGGCAGAAGATGCTCTGAAGCCTTACAGGAAGCACCTGCGTGGTAGGTGATGGAAGGCTTGGTTGCAAGGGGGCTGTCCCAGGGTAACAGGAGCCAGCATCCACTGTCAGCGTTGACCCCAGCAGGACCAAGCTGCTGCAGTTTGCTCCCCTTGGTAGGTCTAGGAGGAAGCGTTATCATGGATAAAATACAGGGATTTGGTTTTTTAGTGTTTTCACAAGCATCTCCTCATGTTCCAACCCCAACCATCTTGGTGGTCTCCACTGGACTCACTCCAGTATGTCCATGTCTTTCTGTACTGGGGAGCCTGCAGGGCTCCAGGTGTGGTCTCGCAAGTGTCAGGTAGATATGAGAGAGATATTTACAGCACTAGCAAAATCCTGAAAAGCGCTGCTAATGAAACATTTATTGCAAACCTTAGCACTGAACTTGGACTTCTTCATGATAAAGCTGAAGTCTTTTGTTTATCTAGGGAAACAATTTTTATATGGTTTCTTATATTGATCCGTTATTCCTTGTGAACTTCCACAAAGAGTCTGGCTCCATCTTCCACTACCTTTAGGTAACTGAAGACAGCAATTATTCGAAGACAGGTAGTTGAAGACAGCAATTCCCCATTAACCTTCTCTTCTTCAGCCAGAAAACCCCAATCCTGTCTCTTCCATCCCAGTTACCTTCTGGAGGCGTCTGAGCCGCCTTGGACTTTTCTGAGGATCTGAGTCCTGGCTGGTGGTGGAGCAGAGGTCTTGGCCCTCCTGGTGGGAGTCATTGCCCTTTTTGGAAAGGACCTTGGCCGTAGTGAAGTCATGAGGCAATGGCTGCACCTACAGCTGGTCTACCTCTGTGTCCTCTTCTTTGGTTGGGGCCACCTCCATGACCTCTTCTTTGGGGGAGATCACCCCCCAGAATGGGCTCTCTCTCCCGTGCAACCTAACGTAGGGAAGCTCCTCTGTCCCGCAGTCTTGCCAGTTCTTGTTCCTGCTCTATATATCCCTCCTCCAAACTCCTTACGTTACCAGTAACCCCTTTCTGAGCAGGATTGGGTCCTGGTAAGTCTCCCCCACTGTTGGTGGGGATGTTATGGCCAACTGTTGTCAGTCCTGTCTTGGAGACTCAGCTGCTGGAGTGGACCTCTCTTCCCTGAAGTCTGGTCCAGGTGCTGGAGAAGCTCTTTCCTGGGTCTCCTAACTTCTGAGGGACCTGCCTGGAGGTCTTGGTGCATCACCCAAAGGGTGGCAATAACTCCCCAACCTTTTACTGTACCCCTGCTTGTTCCATGCCTCCTGGGTCCTCGTACAGGGGCAAGAAACTTAGCGAGTTGTGGGGCCAGATCAGTAGATCATCTAATAAGGGCTGTTGGATAATGGGCAGAGAGGTGGCTCATGACACTTCAGGGCCACTGAAGCACGCGCCTAGCTTGGTCATCCACCAGTTTGGGAACAGTGAGGAGACTAATGGGCTGAGGACTGCATTCCTTTTTCCCATGTGGCCTTTCATTTGCTGGAGAGCCAAGTGGCTCCACAGGGCAGCTCCTGGTCCCTAGGAGCTTGCAGAGCCTCCCTTCGTGGGTCCATGGGGCAGATGAGACTGATGGGAGATGGCTGCAGATCATCTGAGGCCTTTGGTCATGGTAATTTTAGCCTCTGCAGGCAACAGGAGCAGCTGAAATCTTTATGCAGAAAACAGGGGTTTTAGCAGGATAGTGGTGTTTGACTTCTGCGTGCCTCAGTTCTCCTAATTAGCAGGAGCTTTGGAGCTTCATTGCTGGTTTGCTGGCAGCTCAGGGAGCTGCGGGCCAAAACCAGCAGGGAAGACTGAGGGAGAGCTGGGGAAGGGTTTCGGCTGCGAGAGGAACTGCTGAAGCTTCCGTCTCCTTTGTATTTTGGGGGCAGCTGCGCTGTCGCATGCCGCGTGCCATCTGCTCGTTGGAGCGGTGGAGGTGTTGCAGCAGAGCAAGCTGGTGCCCCACGGGCCCCCGTGACGGAGATCTGCTAGAGCAGAGGCTGCGAAGGCAGATGAAGAGGAGAAGGAAGGAGGTGCGGTGTAAACGAGGGGGAGTTTCGTCATTGACTTCAGTGTGAAAGGATCCGACCCAACGCAAGGGGTGGGCCTGGTGGTGCTCCCCTGGATGCTCCAACCACTTCCATCTTGTTTCCAGCGTGGCAGCCAGTGGCAGGTGCAGCCTCCTCTGCGTGGCTTCTCCTCCGCAGACTTCTCTGTTGGCCCCTGGTTCTCCTCCAGGGGCTGACTGCCCAGAGATCCGCGTGGCAGGACCTTGCTCTCACTACCCCACCACTGTGTCCTGAGCCATCCGCGGGAGCTGCAGCAGGCTCAGTCCCCACAGAGATGCTGCCGGTCTGTAAGGGGTGACCATGCTGTAAGAGTTCTGCTCTTCCTTCCCCTGCAGCCCTGGGCCATTTTGAGGTCCAGGTCCAACCCTTAGGATCATAGGGTGGGAGGGACCTGAGGAGGTTACCAAGTCCATCCTCCTGCTTAAACCTGTCCATCCTCCACTGTGAGGTCTGGCTCGTCATGTGTCTGGCAGTGGTGGCTGGAAAGTCAAGGACCTGTGGCCAGGGATGTGCCCCTTTGTGGAACCTCTTGGGAAGCAATTTGAAGATGGCGGGAGCAGGTGGAGGCACTTCGGTGGTCGTGGTGAGAGCTTGCAGGACTTACAGGAGCTCCTCAGATGGTATCAAGGGAGCGAGCACAAGCTAAGGGAGAGGACAGTTAGCAGCTCAGCAAGCCCTGAAGTCTTCATGTGCTTCCAGCATAGCAAGGACATGGGGATGAGCCCAAATGTGGCCTGGGTTTATGAAGCAAAGATCTCTGTGTCTTCTGGTCTTATCCTCACCTATGGACAGCAAGCCTGGGGCTGCAGGGAGAGGAAAAAGGGGTTCGGAGCACGTTTGATTTACCTTGTTCTTAAATCATCCTTCCCGTCACCACCTTCCCTGAGGTCTTCTACTCTTGTAGGATAACGTAGCAGGGTCCAGACAGCAAGCTGAGCATGAGCAGGAAATCCCCATCTTCCTGCTGGCGCTTGTCTCGTGGTTATCAGCCAGGAAGGCTCGGGGGCAGCGCAGACCTTCGGGGTACCTTCCCGGCTCTTGTCCTGGCACTTAGCAGATCTTTCTTGTGATCGAGAAGGTGAGCCACGCACCTGGCAGGTGGTGGTGGGGTGCTCCCGTGCATGCCCTGGTCTCCTGCTCCAGGGCACAGCCCTCTGCTGTCTCATCTGGCCCTCGCCAGCCCCGGGCCGACGCACGCTCCGTCGGGCATGCAGAGCGAGTTTAATTAGAGAGTATCAAAACTCTTTCATAATTGAATTAACAAACCTCTAATATAATTGCTTTTCTAATGCAAAATCTATCGAGCTGCAGGTAGCGAGCTGCACCCATCCCTCGAGCTGGGCAACGCGTATCAGTCTAATTGGTTTCCTGCTAACGTGCCAGATCTGCTCGGGTCATTAGCAATTGCATCTTCTCCTCCTGAGTCAGCAGATGCTTACAGGTTTTGGGGCTATTTGAGAGTGGTCCCCGCAGTGGGGGAGGTCTAGGTTGTTCTCATGGATCCTGTTTTATCTGGATGCTGGTTTTCATCTTTCTCTCTTGGTCATGGACGCTTCTCTCCCAGCCTGGACAGACAGCTGAGATGGAAGGTCCAAAAGTAAGAAACTTCACTGATGTTTAATTTCCTTATTGCAAAGTGGCCAATTTATTTGGAACTTCCAGAGCTGTGACTTTTTTTAATTGGGCTCTCCATCTGTATCAGAATCATCCTTTCTCATCCCACGTTTGAAAAAACTGCTTCTGATTTACTCTCTGCCCACACCTAGCTGCCTGCACATTTCCAATCCTCTTTCCTTGTCAATTTACGGGCAAGTTTGAGACCTGCCAAGTCTCACTCATTTGCCGGGACTGAAATCCGCTTCTTCCATATTAATTTCCTACCTATTTTTTAGGGCCTCATCCTCCTGTGATGGAGTGTCTGGAGACTAGGGCTTTCAGACTTTGCTTAGGATTTCTGAAGACCCTTCTCATTCAGGCTGCCGCCCTGACAGCCCTGTCATTTCCCCCCTGAATTATTTAATGACCTGAAAACTGGAGATGGAAGAGCCCTTTGAGATGATGAAATCCCATCCCCTTCAGCTCGCCGGTAAAGGACAGGTGTGGTGTTCACCATACCTGATCGTAGCCAAGTCACCATTTACTCTCAGATGACAAAGCATCGCCGTGGTGTCCATGACCTGACAAAACTCCTCTCCCACTGCTGTAGCTCGTGTCCTGTTTGCAGGCTTTGCATTTCATGGGTCCCCTTTGGATAGGAAGGATCTGGGGACTCAGCCTCGTCTCTACACCGCAATGCTGCTCTCAGGGCTGCTGATTTTTACGGTGCATCTCCAGCAGCATCTCCTCTGCTGGATGGGGTGTAGCAGGGCTGGAGAAACGTCAAAGGGTTTCACCTCTTGAGACAACAGCAAAACAGCGAATCAGGTTGGGTTGCCTCTCTTGTGGCTGGTTGTTTCTTTCCTCCAAAAAGAAGGACTTAAGGAGAACAGACATGTCCTGGTGCAGACGTCCTGCTGCAGGAGATGGGCACTGCTGGGCGGCAGCAGGAAACCTCCCCACTCATGTCCCTGGGTCAAACATTGCAGTTAGGAAGGAAGAAAGCATCGGAGCGTTTTTCCTTCCGGACCAAGCTTCTCCTGACATCCCAGCCTTGAAGCCTCCCTGTCTTGGGGGGCAGAAGTGTTTGGTGGAATAGCAGCAGGGTGAGTTTTTGGTGAAGTTGATCTCACTGGATCGATGTAGTGCAGGTCGTGGGCTGCGGGGCTAAGTGTGGGGCCAAGGAGGCGGTGTAGTTTTCACCCCTGAACACCGTGGCTGTAGCCCGTGTATTTATTATCTCTGTGTGCACGTACGTGAAGTGCTCCTGCTCCAGCGCAGTAATTTATTCCCTCCTGCACGCTTTCGCTGTGCACAACGGCACGGGAAATCGCTCCGCGCATGTCGCGCGGCTGGGAAGCAACCTTGGCGTTGTCGTTCGGGATAAAACCTTGTGAGCGTGACAGGCGAGGGCCCCCCTCCTGCACAGGCACTTTCTTCTAGGAAAAAATGCAAAAGAAAGAGGTGAGGGGGAGCAGAGAAAGTTGGAGAGCACTGCAAACACCCCCCGCGAAACCGCCAAAGCCCCCAAACAAGCTGCTTTTTTCCATCTGAGAAATCATTTGCGGGAAATTCTGGGGCTTAGCCCTTGCCGCTGGCCTTTCTATCCCTGCTTTTGTTCTTGGGCTTTATGAAAAAAGGCCTCTCTCAGCTGAAGTTCCGCCGGAGCTGACTCAGCCGAGTGCTTGAGCTGTGGAAGGAAAAGCTGTTCTGAAGGCAGCTTCAGCCTCTGGGCACCCCTGAGGTGGCCGGGGGAGCAGATAAAGGATATTTTTCCTGGATGGGTGAAAAAATGCATGTGGGATTTGGAGGAGAAGAGAGGGAACTTCTCCATCTGGGCCGTGCATCGGCAGGGAGGTGCTGGGACACATCTCGGTGCTCTGAGCATCCCCTTCACTCCCCTCTGCTCCCGCTGTGTGAGTAACCGGGCTGTTGTCAGAGCGCAGCTCTGCTGCTAATTGCAGCCGTCTCGTTAGCCCGTTCTTTTTCAGGAAGAGGAGCTCCTAGGGGTTTATTTTCAAATGTAAGCGGGCTTGGGGCAGTGGGGCAGCATTATCACAGGCACTGTGCCCCGTACAGAGCCCGGCTGGGTGCAGGACAGGACGAATCTGCCCTGTCAGGAGAGATGGAGACAAAATGTCCCATCGCGCTCAGGGTTGGCTGGGAGAGCAGGAAGGCATCGGTACAGCAACCAGCTTTCTCTCTGGCGAGGCTTTTTATACTTTGATGGAGGGATTTGGAAAGCCGCTAGTGAGGGCGAGCTTTTTCGATGCTATCCATCTTCCCTGCATCCCATCGCTTCAGGATTTGGGCATCTTCCACCCGTGAAGCAGAGCGGCTGCGTGGTCTCTGGCGGACGCAGGACGTGTCTGGCTCCGTGCCCCAGCTCCCAGCCTCACAAACTGAGGGAGAAGAGCATTTTTTCAACACTCTGCAATGGGAAGGGAGGAGATTTGGGGACAGGGACCAGAGCTACCTCCTTTTGTCCCCCATCTGAGGGGATTCCCCGCTGGCAGTGTCCCTTTAAATCCCCCGTCCTTTCTCCCCCTTATCTCGGCATCTGGTTGAAGCAAATTTTGTTTAACTTGGTGGGTGCAGCTGGAGCCGCTCGGCGAGGATGCGTCTGGGGGAAGGCCTGGTTTTATTGAAAAATATAATGGTGCCACCTGAAGTGTGATTTACTGCCGTGTCCACTCCTCGGACTTGATAATATATTTCTATTAGATTTCCTTCTTTCACTCCCTTCTCCCGGCGAAGACTGGCAAGTTTCTCCGTCTGCCTGACACCTTCTTAGGCTTAGGCAAAATAAATGTTGATTTTCATCAGAAGTAAGAGCGCTGGAAGTCCTAATTCTCCGGCGAGGCTGACAAGCTCAGCAAAAGCAGCTCGGCTCCACGCAGAGGGCTCGTGATCCAGCCCTGCACCTCTCTTTGGAAGCAGTTCAATCATCGTAATGAAAAAGGGGCTTCTTAGCCCAGCTTTCGCTAACTAGAAATTATATACCTGGTTCCTGGAAGATGGATTGTGTCGCTCCTGAGATGCAGGGGGTGGGAGAGAGTGAAGGCGCGCGAGATGCGACCCAAGATTGATCACACCATTTGCAGAATCTACCATGCACAAAAGCAGAAAATGTAGTTTCGTTTGCCGGCGCGGGGACGACTTCTTGGCAAGGTCCCCCCATCCTCTGCCCCGTCCTTTCCGGGAGCAGCAATAAGAGCATCTCCCTCTGCCCGAGAGCCGGAGGTGAGAAACTGGCCCTGACTGCGCTTGGTTGCTCTTCTACAACCCACTTTGGTTTTATTTCATTACTGCCCACCTCGTCTTTACGCTCTCGTGGTGATTTTTGGAGGAGCACGTTTGAAATCAGAGCTTAGCTTTGTGCAGCCAAAGTTAGGAAGATAACTGCGGTCAATTTAAAAATTAGCTTCTTGTTTGTTTGTTTGTTTGTTTTCCTCCCCGAAAAGAAATCTATATTTCTCCTTCTGTAATAATATTTGCTTTGAATTGCAAAGCATGGCTTTCATGTCACTGCACGGATATTAGCTAATGAAGTTTCTTCGGGCTCCTCAGGAGGAATCGAGCCATTTCTTGCATTCCCAGCAGATCGGGGCTGCAGTCCTCATGGTGCAGGACTGGCGAGATACTGGTTTTCACCCATCGGGCTTAATGGGCAGCAGCTCCACACCGCCGCTGCTGTACCCGGTGGGATTACCGTGCCGTGATGGCTCTGACGGCCCAAAGTACTGGGGTGCTGGGGTAGGCTGGAAAATTGGGAGAGTCTCGGGAGGCTCAGCGGGGCGCGGGTGGCTCGCGTTGCCGTTCCTTGAAGCCGTATTAGGCTGCGTCACAGGTGACTAATAGCCGAGTCCATCGTGGCTGCTGTGCAGCCCTCTGATGTATGGGTGTTATATTAAGGGTGGAAAGGTGCTAAATGAGCCCTCTTTATTTTACATAAATTAGCTCAAAAGCTATGTATCACTGCCACGGTGCCTTAGACTCCAAGCAAGTTTGTTTACCCAAGTTTAAAAGGGAAGAAAAGCTCGCCGACGTGGCCTGACGCTTCCCTGGCTCCCGTGGAGGGGACGTTGTGCTCGTGGGCTCCCTGGTGCTATGTATGGCTTGGGGACACCGGTTTTGCAGCAGGACTTCTGAAACAAGGGTGCTTTGAACGGCTGAAGAGATCGACAGGAGCCAAACCAGAACTAGTTGTGCGCTGCTTATTCCCCAGTCTGCGACCAGAACATCTGGATGGGGTTTGGGCTGGATTCTCACCGTCTCTTCCTTGATGTTCTTCTCCTCCTGTAATCCCAAATGAGAAGGGACTTCTCCAAGTAGACCTCACTTCTTAGCAACCCATGGGTGTCTTTTCCTGGGAAACCTCCCCCTTTTCCCTTCTGCGTTCATCTCAGCGCCTTCTCCTTGCTCAGGTGGCCACCACGCTTCTGCCTCCCTGTAGGGAAGTTCTGGCCCAGCAAGTAAAACCCCATAACCACCTCTGTGTGCTCCACTGGGAGGTAAAATAGGAGAAACTCTGCAGAAAGGTACATTGCGGTCTAAACAGAGGAGGACTTCACGCCATCCGCCGTGGTCCATGGGGTGTCCTGCAAACGGGTCACCTCCGAGAGGAACTTCATGGGGTTTCAGAGTTATAGGAGCATCTGGGACCCTCTTTTAGGCGCAGTGGGCATGGGGAGGCATGGTTTGTTATCTTCCGTTCCTGTCCCTTGTTTGCTTCCAGCTGTTTCTCACATCTCGCAGGCACCCAAAAAGAGGTTTCTGCACCTGTTTTTCCAAGGGCTGGATGGGAAACGGCGATGGGGTTCTGGGGGGACCCAGCACCTGGGGACTCCCTCTGGGAACAGAGCAGCAGCTGGAAACCGAGAGCGGAAAGTCCCAGTTAAAACCAAAGCTGAGCATGTTGACGGTGTAAATCCCCTGAGGAGGCATCGCCTTCTCCGTCTCCACACCCGCCCTCCAAAACAATGCTCCAGCAAGCAGAAGTCCTCACCCAGAGCACCTGGAGGGGATGCGCGGGGTGGCTGAGCTTTTGTCCCCAAAAATCTCTGCATCCTCCAGCTGCTGAAGAGCATCATCCATCCCAGCCCTGCATGCCGGGACCCGGCTGGCTTTGGCTAGATGGCAGCAGCACTCTCATCCCAGCCGCCGCTCGGGAGCCGTTCCCATCATGCTGGGCATGTACAGACCAAATCCCCAGACCCCTCCTGGCTTCGACGTGCCGGACCCGCCGCTTCGCAGGCAGTGGCAATTTATCACGGGCTTGTCATCGCGAGGTCGTGAAACCCATCAGCTATGCGGCCCCGAGTCTCTGGGCGGTTCTTGGTTATCATTTTTCCTTCTGCTACCTCGTAATCACTGATTAGCGGCTTGGATGCCTGTGGGTGCTCTGGGTGCCTCCAAGCACGTTCGAGTCCCAGGTCACCCTGTCCCCATCCATGTCCCCGTGGTGGTGGGGCTGTCCCCAAACCTCTCATGACCAGAGCAGCGAGGGCAAGTTAACCTCTTGCTTGCTGGTGCTCTGCTCTTCTCTGTACCAGCACAGGCACAGAGCAGGTTGTGACACCCACCTTATGCTGCAATTTGAAGATTCAGGGTTTTTTAGTTTTGTTTGTTTGGTTTTTTTTTTTCTTTTTTGTATTTTGCCCATAACATGGGGGGTTTGCAGCTGATTCAGTGCTCTGCAAGGGGAAGGGACCTGTGAGCACCTTCAGCCCACGCCACTTGCAGGGGGCTGAGGATGCTCACCAAGGATTTGGGGAACCAGCAAGCTCCATCCCAGCCATGACAAAAGGGGACATCAGCTCTGGGCTGGCAGGGGGACACATCCCCAGGGAAGGGGACAAGTCCGCGCTGAGAGGCTGGTGGCATGGGGGAGCACAACCCGGCTGAGCACCACAGGGGGACATGCGTGTCCTTGAGGGCGGGCTGGCAGGGCAGCGGTGGAGCAGTGCCCAGCCCCGAGCGAGAGCTGCAGGAAGCCCTCCCCTCGCCGGAGCCAATTTTAGCTGCGGTCTCAGTTTCTGGGCACACTCGCCTTTGAGGATGGGCAACTCCCAGGGGAAGGTGGGCAGGGAGGGCAGGGACCATGAAGCAGGGAGGTCGGGCTCCTGCCGAGCTCGATGACGTTCTCCCCTTTTGTCCCTTTTTGCTCCCAGGTGGCACCAAGGGGAAGAGGACCTCGCCGTGGGTGGCCTCGCGGGACTCCGAAAGCACCGTTCTCGAGGAGGGCGGTGGCAGAGGTGAGACCAGCAGCCTGGTCCTGCTGCCACCCTCCGGAGGCAGAACACGAAGCCTGGGGGCCATGGGACGCGTGCCACCTTTTTTCTTTCCTTCTTCCAGGCAAACAGCTGCAGATCAAGCCCCGGCTGTGAGCGTTGTCCCCGCGGCAGCCAACCAGCTCAGGAAACACCAAGCCAGGCATCGCTTGGCACCTACCTCAGGACACCGTGCCAGGATGTGGCACCCCCTTCTTGCGTTGTTTTTTGGGATAGCATTTCACCAGAGAGCCTGGCAGCGGCGTGGAGGAGCATCGCCCATTCCCGCAGCCCCATCGCTCAGGGAGGTGGTTTTGTTGAAGTGTTTTAATTTGCGAATAAATTCTCTTTGAAGCTGGTTTATTTAAGGCTCCTGGGGAGGCTGAAGAGCGGAGATGTTCAGCCAAGCCAGCAAGCAGGCGCTGCTTGGATGTGGGACTCGAGCACCCTGCGGTCATCCATGGCCACATGCCCGCGTCCAGGTCAGCTGCTAAATTTGGGACAACGTGCCCGGTGGTCACAAGTCATCGTGGTGGGACGTAGTGGGGTGTAAAGCCCCCGCGCAGCTCGGCCTTTCCATGCTGAAAGTCCACCTGCATCCGTCCCGCTCCATCCCTTATTTTTAGGAGGTGATTGCTTGGAGCGGAGCCACGTGCCGGGCTGAGCGATAGCGGCATCGTGTGCCAGGAGCAGCGCTGAGCTCAGACCATCGCCGCGGGCCGTTTCCCCTGCAGCATGTCCGGCTCTCCCCATCCCAGCGGGGTTTTGCTCTTTTGGAAGACCCAAACCAGCTCTTTTAGGGTCTTCGGGAATCCAGACGGGAGCAAAGCAGCCTCTGGCCTGGTAGGAAATGACCCCCGTAGTGCAACTGCTCGGTGTGTCGTGGGCACATCCTAAATGTTCAACTGTTGTCTCTGTTGCGTTATTAAACTAATATCTCACAGCAGCAGCCTCAGTGCCTGTTCTGCATCACCCTAAAGGTAGCTCTCACCCATCGTATCTCCTGAGGGGTCTGTTCATCCCGGCCCTTGATGCTCCTCTGCACCGGCCACGATCCATGTGATGAGTTGTGCAAATCTCAGCTCTCCCCAGCTCACCTCCTGCTGCCGCCGCGGAGCAACAAGCTGATAAAAGATTGATCGTGGGTCTGATTGCAATCTGCTGGCATCGGCGTTTCCACGCTGCACGGCGGGACGGAGGCAGCGTCGGGTGCTGTTAGTACACACCCCGTTGGCCGGGCTGGTTTTATTTCCCCGCTTCGTACCTTTATCTCGGTGATTTAACGGCGTGTGGGGAGCCCCGTGCTGAGCCAATTACTGCTGGCCCTGCAGCTTTCGGAGAGCTGCCAGTGCTGTGGTTTTGTGCATCCATGGATTCAATTTCCAGGGTGGTTTCGGGGTGGCGGATGCCCCCCCACTCGGATGCGATTTTGAGGACAGTGCACCCCTTACCAAGAGGTGCCGAGAGGCAGGATTTGCCCATCCACTGCCCCGAAATAGCTGCACCTTAGGGCAAACTTGTTTTAAGAGCCCTGCAGGGAAAAGGCGGCGGTGTTACACAAGGCAGTGCTGCGTGCCCCGTAGGGAGCTTCACGGCTCTGCATGCACATGCCAGTATTTGTGCTGCAAACACGTTCTGCTCAGTCCCGATGTGCACGGCATCCTTCACCCCGTGCTCCCACCCCGCTGCCGGCAGGGCTCGGCCGCTTTCGTTACACCCATGGCCCTCCACCCCTTGGCATTTCCAACCCGGAGCCAGCTCCGGCGAGCGGCTCGGCGGGCGCACGGGTGAGCGCTGGGGGCCAAGCAGTGATGCTCGGCGTCCCCGGGGAGCAGCAGGCACCCAGGTGCACTTGGCCGTGGGGTGGGTGATGCCGCGGGCTCAGCTGTGCCACGGCTCCAGCAAGGCTGACGGCTGCGTTTTTCACCCCCAGCACGGCCGAGCAGCGCGGCCCCTGGGAGTTTCACATCCCTGGGCGAGCTGGGTGCGGGTACCCCATGGACAGGGGCTGGTTCTCACCCCCATCCACAGGCTGGGATGCTCCCCCCTGCCCGACTCCTCGGGGGGGTCACGGGATTTATGGCAGGCAGAACCCCCGGGTCGTGTTTCGCCCCAAGTGCCGGGCGCATGGCTCAGGTGACTCGGGGCATGGCAGGCCACCAAAGGCACTATGTCATCAATGCCTGTCACCTCCCTGGGCTCCTGTTTAAGGAGGCTGCCTGTAGGGCAGAGAAATCGGGGTGGGGGTCCTTGTGCCACCCCCTCCTCCTCCCACACCAATTTGGGGTTTTGCGTGACCACCTCCGTGGGAAACCACGATCGAGCCTGGGTACACCCCAAGATTGCAGAATAACCGCGTGAATGGGCAGCCGGGGGATTTAGTGCCGCGTGGAGGCGAGCTGGGGGTGGCCGTGTCCCCAGCGTCCTGCCGGTCCCCCCCGGCGCAGTGGGCTGTGCTCTGCCTGCCCGAGCATGTGTACAGAGCTCCTCGCCCTGAGCTGTTTTTAATAAAGATGTCATCGTCCCCGTTGTTACTAAATGTCTTTTATTAACCTGTGTGTTTTGATATTTAAATAAAGGAGTTTCTGCCTGGAAAGCCTGCTCAGAGCTTTGCTCATCTTTCAGCAATACGGCTCTGCCTGAGTCTTGCGGCGGGTGGGAAATGGGCGCGAATTTCCCACGTTGTTCCCTTGAGGATGCTGCTAATCCTGGCAGAGGGTCTGTGCTGCTCCCGAAAACCCAAATCTGCCAGCTTTCACTTTTTAAATTATACCCCTGCCCCCAGCTGAAAACACTTCTAGGGGGGTTGGCCAGGGGAAGGTGCTTTATTATAACTTTTTTATTTTTTTATTATAACTTTTCCCCTTTTCCCAGAAAGGGCATTTCTTCACGTGGTGCCCAGTGAAGGTTTCATGACTGTGTCAAGTCAAAAACCTAAATTCACCAAAAATCACCCTGGAGGAGACAGCAAAATCCCCAAGGATGGCCAGCGTAGCGTGACAGTGGCCAGTGCAGGGTGATGGTGGCCAGGAGCTTTGGCAGCTCTCATGCCCCGACACTGGCCCCAGCCCACGGGCACAAGGCTGCAGCTCCGTACCGAGCAGGCTAACGAGGATTAAGGCTCGCGTTGAAATAATTAAGCAAGGAAATGACTCTGCTTGCTGAGAGCCGCTGCTCTGCCGCCCACCAGCGCCGCTGCTCCCTTCCTGGGGAGTATCGTAATTTATTGCCGGCTGTCGTTAAAGCACTGCTTCGGGGTGATTAGTTTCTGAGCAGGGATAAACACGGCCCCTGGAGAGGTGTCGCTGAGCCCCGGCGGACACGGACACGTCGTCCCTCCCGCGGCAGCCACGACACCTCGGTGACGGGCACAGGGTGGGTTTATCCATCCTGCGAAGCTGGGGATGCTGCCTTGGTGGGAAAGCACTGCACGAGCCACCGGCTGTCCCCGGCAGGGACGTGTCCTGTGGGACAGCAGCACCTTGGCGGGGGGTGGGGACACGGGGCAGTGTTTCAGGAGGGCACTGTAAACATTTCCTGGAAAACCCTCCTGTGTGGGCCAGGGCTGCTGGCACAGCTCTTGGTCCCCTGCCGGGGAAGCAGGTGCCGAGGTAGCATCACCCTCGGGCTCGCTTTTCTGCCCATCATCAGGGTGGCTGTCCCCAGCCCTCCTGTCCCGTAGCATGTCCCACTGGGGGCACAACTTTACACAGTTTTGCTCCCCCCCCCTCCACTCTGAGATGATTTCTAACCCTTTCCAGGGGTCGCGTTCGTGCAGCGGTGGCGAGGCGACCGTCACCGAGATGGTGCCACCAGCGCTGCGGTGCAGCAGGGCGGGCACCCTCCCTTGCCATGGGGCAAGTGCACACCTCGATGTCCCCACGATGGCCACCTGGGGCCACCAACACCCTGCCCCTGGTGCTGCACCCAGTCAGCCCCCAGCAGCCAGTTGGGGAAACTGAGGCAGCACCCAAGCGGGACTGAAGCATCCATTCCCGCTTGAAGGGTTAAAGGGGCACACGAGCTGCCCACTCTAAAAGCAAAGGGTGACGCCATCCCGCCGCCATCCCGTGGCCTCCAACCTGGTTATGTCACTCGACCGCCTGCGAGTAAACTTAGATGACCGGCTCAGCGTGGCGGGGAGGGAAGGGGACGGGGACATGCCACGGGGCCCGGCCGCGCTCCCCCGGCCGCGCCACTGTACCCGGCCGCCCCGCTAAAAATACCCCGGGGACAAGCGACAGCCCCGCTTGGAGCCCAGCCCGTTCCTAATCCCTTCATGGCTCCTGTCCACCGCGGGCGGCTGCTGCTAACGGAGATCAGGGCCGGGTGGAGGCTGCGGGAAGGGAGCCCGGTGTCCCCAGCCCCTGGACACTGCGGGTGCCCCGAGGATGCTCCGGGGAGGATGGTGGCACAGCAGCGGGGAGGTGGTACCACAGGGTCCAGGCATCCTACTGACACTGTGTTTGGAGTCACAGTGGTGCTGCACAATCTGCTTTCAATTTCTGGGGGCATTTTCCCCCTTTTTACGTGTGAAAGGGAGAGGGGGCAAATGCGTGGTTTTGTTCCCAGTGTTTTCCAAATCGGAGGAGCGACGTTTTTATTTCTTGCTTGCTGGGAAACCAAGCAAACATGGTTAAAAACACCCCAGAAAAAGTTTTTTTTTTTTTTTTGCACAGTGTTGCAAAAGCATCAGCTGCCCTTCTTGCCTCCCTCCCCACCTGTACATGACCTCCATCCCACAGTCCTTATGCATTGCCCACCCCCAGCTTCGTATATGGGGGGGGGGGCGTTATCCCCTACCCACATTTCGGCTCTCCAGCCTGGGTTCTTCCTGCCTCCACCCTGTCCCGCTCCCTGGCTGGGTTTCAGCCAGGGTTTTTCCCCAGATTTGTCCCCTCCAGCCTCACCAGAGCCCAGGGCGACCAGGGCTTTCTCTGCCTGCAGCCGTGGGCCCCCTGGGGGGGAATGACAAAGCCTCCATCGCCCCCTGCCTCAGTTTTACTTTGATAGGAGAAAGATGGGAAAGTGGACAAAAAAGCATCCAAACCCTCCAGCTGTTGGATCCGGCAAAATAATTGTCCCCTGATTTTAACTGCTTGGGATGTGGTGGGATAAAGGGTTTTCTTCCTTCTGACTCCCTCTCCCCCACCAAAACGCCTTTTTGTATTAATACAGCCCAAACAGACCCTGCTCTTAACTGGGGAAATCGTCACCTGGGAAGGGCAGTGTCCCCGTCCCCAAGTCACCAAGCGGGCACCTCCGCTGGCTGACAGTTACAGCCTGGTGTGTGCGTGTGGATGGAGGGGACGCTGCGGGACGGAGCTGCTCCTCCCTTGGGGTTAGGCTGGGATAGTTTGATGGTGGCTGCCCCGTGCCTCAGTTTCCCTCGGACACCTCGGTGCGGGGAGCTGCTGTGTGCCCCAACCCTGGCTCCGACGCATGTTCCCACGCCAGCCCCGACCCCTCCAGTGCTGACCCTGACCCTGCCATCTTCAGCCCCGAAGCTTTCCAGCCTGCCTCATGCTCCCCAAACAGCCTTGTCCCTCCCGTGCTGCAGCTTCAGCAGCCACGAGGTGGCAGGGCTCGGAGCAGCGGGGCCGCGTCCAGGCCTGGCCCACACCCCAAAGGATGCCGAGCACCCCACGGCACCCTGGCACGCCGGTGATGGGATCCTGTGAGCTGGGATGCCCCTGCACCACATGGCCCTGCCCAAAGGTGATGTTCCAGCTTGGAGCCAGCATTTTGGTGCTTTTCACCTGGATTTTACCATTTTTTCCCAGCTGGAGGAGCCGGTGGCTGTTGGCCTTGAGCTGGTGAAGCTCCCTCGTGCTAATCTCCCACCCTGCCATGCGAAACCAGAGGCGGCGGCAAAAATCGGTCCTGCACTGCTGGGTGCATGCAGGCACCGGAGCCGATTCCAGCAGCTGTGGATATTCCCCGACCACCAACAGCTTGCAGGAGCATCTGAAAACGAAAGTGTAAAAAATTACATCTACAGCACCCTGTAAGGGTGCCGGTGCCCTGGGGAGGATGCTGGGCTGCTCGCCTGCATCCGCTCCGCTGGGAAAAGCGAGGTGGGGAAGGGGCTGCCCCCTGATTTTGGGCCTGGTACCCGCAGGGGCGCGATGTGACGGCGCGGGAGGTGGCGGCCGTGCAGCGAAAGGGCTGGCGAGGCGGCAGGGAGCTGGACGTGCGGTTTGGGGTGAATAAACCCCGTTCTGGGTCTTTCCCATCCCTTCTGGAGGAAAGAGCAGTTTGTTTCACAGAAACGTGATTATTTCTGTCCTCGCGGTGGCGGCCGGGAGCTGCTGGTGTGAAGACACGTGGTGGGGCCGGGGGTGCCCGGGGGGTGCCCGGGGGGTGCCCGGGGCTCGCCCC